>CAHIKZ030004626.1:2397500-2410000 GCA_903632075.3 Acanthosepion pharaonis | reverse complement strand
AATACGATGGTGGTTTAAAAAGTTCAAAGGCTAATTTAAGCTTATTATCTCGATAACTCAGATGATTATCTCTTTGTCTGTTTATCCGTTTCTTTGCCTATCTTTTCCGTTAACCCGAGACCTGAACAGGTTCGGATTTTAGTGATCGTTGAAGCTTTCACTTGGGAGTTGGCTCCTCAAAGCAACTGTTTGTGGGAAGAAGCCGCACCAGTGGAACTAAACCTCACCAGTGGAATACGAATGGAATGAGGGTGGTTCGCTACAATGGGCGAGGCTTGGCGCATCGTAACCGTCAAGGTGAGAACTGGTGGAACTAAGGAACGTCGTTCTTCTGAACACCTTCCATGGAAATAGCGATTTGACTATTATCGATCCCAAATTGATCTATCTATCTCAGCCTAATCTTCATTAATCTCAAGCTGATTATTATCTATCTATATTTCTATCTACTCATTATCTCTATCTGAATAGTATTACTTATTCATTTATCGCTATATATATATATATATATATATATATATATATATATATATATATATATATATATATATATATATGCTAGTAGTGTCACTTAGAAGATGAAAAAGGAGGCATATAAAGCTTAAAAGAGATGTTCGTAAAGGCGTCCCCGTTGAATTCCTTAGGACACCAGCAGGTAGCTCGATCTGACGTGTACAGATTGTGGTAGAATGTGTTTGTTGATGGCTTGTCTAAGGAGTCACTTGAGAGAGCACTGACAGAAGCTGACACTTGACTATAAAGCCGTAGACGTCCAGCAATTAAAGTGTAATATTTGTGGCAAGATATGTGGGCCCAGAAGCGGTTTCATACAACATTTGAAATTGCATGATAATGTACCACCCGCCCTTGGACCTCTTAAGAGGCCTGTTTGTACCAGAGTATGTAGGTCCTTTGCTGGGCTAAAGAGCCACATTCGTAGAGCACATTAGTAGATATTCTCCAAAAAGATATGTAGCAATGGCCGTATTCGGGCACGAGTTGGCAGCTTCCACACACACACACACACACACATATATATATATATATATATTTATATATATATATATATATTTGTAGAGGGAATAAATGAAATGGCCAAATATAAGCAGTCGTGTACCCGTGTGCTGGTGGGCATACACAGTTAACCAAATAAATAATCGTGAAATTTATGCATGAGGTGTAAACGTAATAGTGCTCAATGCTGTTATACAGAGCAATGATATGTATTAATTAATACATATACGCATACCTACGTTTTTGTCGCACGACTATAGTTTCGCTGAGTGGTATTCCCAGTTCATCGTGCACAGGGTATACCGCTCCGTAATGATTTTAATTTAATCACGGGGGTCGGCCTAATTCCAAAATGGTATGATATGTTGGGTTACGACATCCAGAGTTGAAAAAGTGTGACACACTGACATTCGCATTTATTTATATAGAAGATATCCATCTCTTAGACTTCTTTCTATCGGGTTATATTAAAGATATCGTGTATCGAACAAAGATACGGGACATCACTGACATAAAGCAAAAGATCGCTGATGCCATTGCCACCATTGATGAGGCTATGCTACAGCAAACATGGAAAGACACCCTGCACCGTCTTGATGTGTTTCGTTCAAATAATGCTGGACATATAGAGCTGTATTAAATTATTAAAAAAAACCTCAATGTCTACTTCTCATTTTGTAACAACTTCCACATATTTTTCTGTTCATTTGTTTTTGTAAAAAATTTTAAATTATAAAGAGACTTTATATGTGTGTGTCCATATATATATATATATATATATATATATATATATATATATATATGCACTCTCTCTATCTCTCTCTCTCTCTCTCTCCCTCAAAATACACACATATGATTGTGGATGGTGTATGATTATATTGAACCGATGAAAAGAAAGTCGGCCCAATAATTTCACCATCTTGGCTGTAGAGCAGTTGTCATTTTAGTGAAAAAATCATTCATCAGTCGGTGGCCTTATCGGAATGAGCAGCTGGTTTTGTGGATATCCGATAAGAGATCATCTAAAGCAAAAAACCACTGATACCATTGTCACCATTGATGACGCTATGCTACAGCAAACATGCCAAGAAATCAAGTACAATCGTGATGTGCTTCGTGCAACTAATGGTGCCCATATAGAGGTGTATTAAATTAGTTAAAAAAAAAAACTTCAATATCATTTTGTAAAAATTTCCACATATTTGTTAATTTGCTTTTGTAATTATTTTTTTAAATTGTAAAGAGACATTATGGACACCCTGTATATATGATCGTTATATATCTGTCTGTCTGTCTGTCTTACTGATCTTATATATGACCATTATATATCTGTTTGCCTTACATATGATCGTTATATATCTCTTTGTCTTACTGATCTTATATATGATCGCTATATATCTCTCTGTCTTACTGGTCTTATATATCTGTCTGTCTTACTTATCCTATATATGATCGTTATATATCTGTCTGTTTGTTTTACTGATCTTATATATGATCGTTATATATCTGTCTGTTTGTCTTACTGATCTTATATATGATCGCTATATATATCTCTGTCTTACTGGTCTTATATATGATCATTATATATCTGTCTGTTTCTCTTACTGTTCTTATATATGATCATTATGTATCTGTCTGTTTGTCTTACTGATCCTATATATGATCGTTATATATCTCTCTGTCTTACTGATCTTATATATGATCATTATATATCTGTCTGTTTGTCTTACTGATCTTATATATGATCTCTATATATCTCTCTGTCTTACTGGTCTTATATATGATCGTTATATATCTGTCTGTCACTGATCCTATATATGATCGTTATATATCTGTCTGTTTTACTGATCTTATATATAATCATTATATATCTGTCTGTTTGTCTTACTGATCTTATATATGATCGCTATATATCACTCTGTCTTACTGATCCTATATATGATCGTTATATATCTGTCTGTTTGTTTTACTGATCTTATATATGATCGTTATATATCTGTCTGTTTGTCTTACTGATCTTATATATGATCGCTATATATCTGTCTGTCTTACTGATCTTATATATGATCATTATATATCTGTCTGTTTGTATTAGTGATCTTTTATATATGATCGTTATATATCTGTCTGTTTCTCTTACTGATCTTAGCTGATCGTAACTCTTTTATTAGTCTCTTTTCTTTCAGAAGTGTGTGATTTATGTCACCTTTAGGTCTCGTTAAGCTTTATTTAAAGCTGTCCTGAAGACGCCTTACAGCTGTTTTTTGCTTTTAAAATGAAAAAAAAGAAAAGGGTAAAGAATAACAAACCCCACACCAATCTCAAACCGCTGCTATGTTCTTTAAAACTTCTACCTCCCCACCCCAATATTCTCTGTTTAAGTGCCTTACAATACAGCAAAACCTCTTTAGTTCTTTTGCAGACATCAACCCCGCGAACGGTTAAGTAACACACTAGCAAAAGTTGTCTGTCCTTGACAGATTTGTAAACAACTTGCAAATTAGTACTGTAACCTCAATCGCCGTCGCTACCAACTTTCTTCTTTTTTTCGTCTTTCTGTAATCCCCCCAAAATCAGCACCAAAGCCTAAAGCCTCCTACCCTAAACATTTTTTTTTTCAATTTCTTTGATTTTTTTTTTTTTGCCAATTTAAGGAGAAGAAAACTAACAACAGGGTTGTGAAAAAAAAAGTTTTTTTTTTTTTTTTCAACAATAAACAACTTTTGATTTAGGAATTCTCTGCATTTCTTCGTAGGAAAAGTTAAATAGAAATTATTTCTAACAATTGCATTTCTGGGCGCATATATGTCGGATTATACTTGGTAAGAAAAAAAAAGAGAGAGATTTATCACATTTTTTCAATTTTAGAATTTTAAATGAACACATTTTTCCTTTACGTTTGCAACAATTTAAAAAGTAGATTTATTACTAACTTGATGCAAATATTCACAGCACTACTCTTGACCAATGTTAACGAAGTCTTAGAAATGTTTTCGAACATTTACCACTCATTTATTCCTTTGACAATCAGTCGTACTTGATCGTTTAATAAAAACCTTTTAACTAAAACAACAAATTCAGGTAACTGCTGCCCTCACACAAAATAGGGACAACAAATTTGGTTGAATAATTTTTGGTAACTTAGCATTCATTACACGTTCTTCGTGCCACGACATTGGTCGGAATTAGAAAATACAAGATTACCCGTGATCTCTTGAGTCACTGATGGTCCTGGTTCTAACACATTGAAGTTGATTTCAACATTCCATTCAAATGAAAGTTAATTTTATTATGATTCTATTAAATATTTCAATTCGTTCGTGTCATCATTGGTCTGGTTTACAAGTTAATTTTTAACGTTTTACTGATTGTCTACAAAGAGATCCCGCTTTGGCGTTTCCTTACTTTTTGTAGAGTAATTATTTATATTTCAGCTTTTTTTAACAAACAATGTTTTTACTATTTACAGTATTCGGACTATCATCCTCATCTTGCCATATTTATCACAACATTTCGGCCGTTGTACGCTCCGGCCTTCTTCAGGTCGTTGGAATGTCGAACTGAACCATTTATTTTGCTCGCTGGAGAAACATTGAAGTTTATTTCAACATTCAATTGAAATGAAAGTTAATTTTATTATGAGTTAGTTAAATATTTCAATTCGTTCGTGTTATCATTGGTCTGGTTTACAAGTTAATTTTTAACGTTTTACTGATTGTCTACAGCATTTAATAGAAATAGAACTTCCGGTATAAACTTGTAATTTAAATCATATTAACTTAAAAATACTTTTTTTAATATGCCAAAAATATTTTAAAATCCTATTCACTTGAAAATATTTTTTAATATGCCAAAAAATATTTTTAAATAATTAAAACATTGTTTGTCTATATTTCTGAGATAAGGTATTATGTACACTATTTACATTGCCCGGTCTATCATCCTCATCTTTGTTGCCATATTTATCACAACGTTTCGTTCCGGCCTTCCGTGGTTGGAATGACGAACTGAGCCCTTTATTTTGCTCGGTGGGGTAGACTGTTGTAGTTCCGCGTGCCATGTCCAATGGATGTCAGTTATCAGCTATCTCCTGTTAATTCCCCTCTCCAAGGTCTCCACCGCCTTAACTAGGTATTGGACACATGGTGCAGTGGATAAAGACGTTAGTTAGATCCAGTGACAGGACCCAAAGAATTTCTATTAAATGCTGTAGACAATCAGTAAAACGTTAAAAATTAACTTGTAAACCAGACCAATGATAACACGAACGAATTGAAATATTTAACTAACTCATAATAAAATGAACTTTCATTTCAATTGAATGTTGAAATAAACTTCAATGTTTCTCCAGCGAGCAAAATAAATGGTTCAGTTCGACATTCTAACGACCTGAAAAAGGCCGGAGCGTACAACGGCCGAAATGTGATAAATATGGCAAGATGAGGATGATAGTCCGAATAATGTAAATAGTAAAAACATCGTTTGTTAAAAAATGCTGAAATATAAATAATTACTCTACAAAAAGTAAGGAAACGCCAAAGCGGGATCTCTTTGTATCTCTTTAAATTAGAAATTTTTTAATTAAAAAAAATGTATGTTTGAAGAAAGTTAAAATAAAAATACTTACTGTATAAACAACTCGTAAATCATTATGCACCGGACAGATGCACCAGACAAGCACGCACGCAATCCCAGACTTTTAGTATTACAGGGATCAGTGGTTCCCAACCAATTTTGGGCCATGTCCCACTTTGGTATTTCTAAAATTCTGGTGCTCCCTTATAATATTTAATTCTTACACATTCAAAATTTTACTGCAGTTCATGCGAAGGAAGCTTAAAAGGCCATTAACTTGGTCTCTAAACAAGCCTTCAAAAACAATGGCGTCCATGAAAGAGAAAAATTAAAAAACAAAAAAGACATTTAAATATATATATAGTTTCAAAACATATAACAGAACTGAAAAGCAGAAATATAAAATATTTGAATGAAAGTTTATTCTTTAATATACTTTGATCATTTTAATCATGAAATAATAATGCAAAATGAAATTTGTGCTCACATTGGCATAGTAAGCCGAAGGGTGTACCGCACTAAAATATTACCATGCCCCACCAGTGGGGCATGCGGCCCACGTTGGGAATCGTTGATATAGATAGATTTCAAAGATATCTTAGAAGTGTCTTTGAAGACTTACCAGCTCCTTAGTACTTCAGCAATCGAGCACTTCAGCGTGGTGTAACGGGTAGTAAGCTTGATTCGCTGAGTAGTGTAGGGTGATCTATAAATTCGGCCTTACGCTTAGTAAATCAATATTCCTTGGATTTTCACCTTTTAAGAAAAAAAAAACATTGATAAAAAAAAACTACTTAAAATAACATGTTTGGTTTGTTTTGTTTTGTTTTACGGCATATCAATACCTTTAATACTGACAACTTTTTTTTTCTGGTAATACTTTTATTTTGTCAAAAATCTATTTCTTAATATTTTTTCCTCAAAATTGCATAGCTGGTAATATTATTTTCATAAACGTATTGTTGGTAATATTTTTTTTTTTCAAAAACGTATTGTTGAGAATATTTTTTTTTTTCTTCAAAGATTCATTTCTGGTAATAATTTTTTACAAAGTATTTCTGGTATAAAGACCTATTTTTACACTATCATAATGTTTTTTTACCTCAGTTTCGGGTTAACTATTTGCCCATAGGTGGGACCCTAACAGGTGCTACCACCCCGAGTCAGGGTGGATCTGGGAACAACAGCAATTAAGAGGTGGTTCCACGCTTCTCAAAGCCACCTGATCGGAGGTCTTGCTGTTGGACGTAGTTTATCGTCTTACCCTGAAATGTCGATGTAGTTTATCGTCATACCCAGGACGGAAAATAACATGTCTACTCTTAAAAAGTAATCTATTTTATTGATTGATTTGATCTTTACGCTTTATCAACCTTTTGTAAGTTATTTAAAGCCAGAAAATATTTATAGAATGTAAGATTTTTTTCTGTGGTGGGGTGGTGTAGTAATTTGTAATGGCACATGTCTTACTAATTAACCCATAACAGGTGGTGAAGTGCTGAATTCATACCTCTCGTAAGTGTATCTGCACGTAAATGAATATAACGAACCCAACTGGAATTAGAACTTTCTGATTAACAATTCCGAGCTGTTATCCATCACACCACCCGCAAATTCAAGCTTACAACACCTGGTATTCCCATATTAGGATTTTTGTTTGTTTTTTCAGTATATTTTTCTTCATACTGTCGGATCTATATCCATATATTTGCTTATATATATATATATATATATATATATATATATATATATATATATATATAATTTACCGAAAATAGACAACTTTAAGGATCCCTTAAAGTTGTCTGTTTTCATTAAATTAAATTATTCGCTCTGATTTAACATTGAGCTCTCCGAATTTCATCCCCCCTTGTGATTATCCATACGGATTACCAAGATTTTCATTACTCATATATATATATATATATATATATATATATATATATATATATATATCGAATAAAAGACAGACCACGTTAAGATTCCATGTAATAAGCTATTTCACCATAACCCCTTTAACAGGGTTCTGGATCATCAGACTTTACCAGAACCCTGTTAAAGGGGTTATGGTGAAATAGTTTATTACATGGAATCTTAACGTGGTCTGTCTTTTATTCAAACATATCTGCTCTGAATTTTACATTGAGCTCTCTGGATATCATCCTCCTCAGGTCTACCCATACGGATTACCTAAATTTGCATAAACTATATATATATATATATATATATATATAAACATAAAACATTAGGCAGCATATGATTTACATACAAAAAATAATCACACATAGAATTAATCAGAAGTATTAATGCGATTATTGGTGACATCCATCGCTAGAAAACATAATATATGCATTAAAATCCTGTTCATCCATAGTGCGAGTTTTGATCCTTGAAGAAAAACTTGTTGTCTGTAGTTTTTCAGTTTATTTGATGTTAAAATGCTAGTACTTACGGACAGTCTTCCATCCATCATCAGGCATGTGTTTTTTTCCCTATAAAATCAAAAACTTGAGACGATATACCTGTATGTCGACCGAAAGATGTTTTTTGAATATCTGCTATTATTGACGGTTGTAAGATATCGGAACGTGCAAAGACGCAACGCTAAGTTTTTCAAAAAAACATATGCCTGATGATGGATGGAAGACTGTCCGTAAGTACTAGCATTTTAACATCAAATAAACTGAAAAACTACAGACAACAAGTTTTTCTTCAAGGATCAAAACTCGCACTATGGATGAACAGGATTTTAATGCATATATTATGTTTTCTAACGATGGATGTCGTCAATAATCGCATTGATACTTCTGATTAATTCTATGTGTGATTATTCTTTGTATATATATATATATATATATATATATATATATATATATATATATATATTGTGTGTGTGTGTATTTATGCAGCAATGTTTCATTGATGCGTGTTTCATTAAATAATACAGACAAGTTTTGTCTATTTATTTTTTATTGCAATTTTTTTTTTCATATCGTCTGATAAGTTTAATAATATTATCATTAAAAGACGAAAGAAAATAACAATATTGATACATATTTTTTAATACTATCTAAGCTTTCGGCTTACATAAGCCATCATCAAATATGACAATTACATTACAATACATTAACCAATACACGGACAAAACAATAATGATAGTCTTCTTTTGTTTGCCTGTAAGATTTCCAAGCAACTACAAACTCGTGCATTCGAGACGCTGGAAGCGAAAATCGCACCGCAGCTCATGACATCATAAATGACCAAATAAATAGACCTAACTTTTCTATATTATTTAATGAAACATGCACCAATATATATATATATATATATATATATATATATATATATATATATATATATATATATGGGGGGTGTATCCTGAGAAAAGAGAACTATAAAAAAGGTTAGAATTAAAAAACCTTTACTTATATTCTAATCCAGGGTTATGTAACTTAGAGTGCCCGTATCTCGAATCGGTGGAGGATAGAATTTCGCTGGGCCCTTAAGTGGCTTGAATGATTCATCATTCAGCCTTTCTGACAGTATTGATGACGTTGGATGCATAACACCTAGTGTGCGTGAAAAAATTACGTCTTATTTCAAAACGCTGTCAGTTTGATGGATATTTCGCTGCTGGAGGCCAGAAAATTTCAGAGGAACGGATCCTTAATCCATATTCCTACAATTTGAAGAATATGACAAATGACGAAGAGAAGCAGGAAGATATTATTGGTCTGATGACAAATTTAGCTCTTGAAATGTAGTTTGAAAGCAAGACATTGGAGGGGTTGTAGCGCACGGCATATATACCAAAGGCTGGGAGGAAAAACGCTCCGTGTCCCCGTTCCAAACTTGCGGGAACCTGGATTCAGTTTGACTTTTGTTAATCAAAACAAAACTTAAGAATCGCTTCAAACCATACGCGTATCTTCGATTCGCTGTCAGCAAGACGGCTCCACATTTTGGCAAAAATCATTAACGAGAAGCAGGATTGGATTTTATATTCACATTTGTGATTCATTTTACAGTCTGCGTTAGGGTTTTACTTAAAATCTATTTCAGGGATCTCAGACCCACGGATACGAAAGTGCCATTGCATGCTGTGGAGAGGTGTAAGGAGCCGTGAAGCGAGTGGCCGGATTCCCAACTAAAGATCTATGGACACACAATGCTGAATGAAATCAGTCTAGGAATTTTAAGCGTTAAGAAATGAAAGAAACAAAGAGGGGTTAAAATAACACGATAAAGAAAGAAAGAAAGAAAGAAAGAAAGAAAGAAAGAAAGAAAGAATACGGGAAAGTATGAAAGATAGAGAGCGGGAAGAAAGAAAGAAAGAAAGAAAGAAAGAAAGAAAGAAAAAGAAAGAGAGCGGGAAGATGGAAATAAAACGAGAAAGAAAGAAAGAAAGAAAGAAAGAAAGAAAGAAAGAAAGAAAGAGAGGGAAGATGGAAATAAAAACGAGAAAGAAAGAAAGAAAGAAAGAAAGAAAGAAAGAAAGAAAGAAAGAAAGAAAGAAAGAGAGCGGGAAGATGGAAATAAAACGAGAAAGAAAGAAAGAAAGAAAGAAAGAAAGAAAGAAAGAAAGAAAGAAAGAAAGAAAGAGAGCGGGAAGATGGAAATAAAACGAGAAAGAAAGAAAGAAAGAAAGAAAGAAAGAAAGAAAGAAAGAAAGAAAGAGAGCGGGAATATGGAAATAAAACAAGAAAGAAAGAAAGAAAGAAAAAAGAAAGAAAGAAAGAAAGAGAGAAGATGGAAATAAAACGAGAAAGAAAGAAAGAAAGAAAGAAAGAAAGAAAGAAAGAAAGAAAGAAAGAAAGAAAGAGAGCGGGAAGATGGAAATAAAACGAAAAGAAAGAAAGAAAGAAAAAAGAAAGAAAGAAAGAAAGAAAGAAAGAAAGAAAGAGAGCGGGAAGATGGAAATAAAACGAGAAAGAAAGAAAGAAAGAAAGAAAGAAAGAAAGAAAGAAAGAAAGAAAGAAAGAAAGAAAGAAAGAGAGAGGGAAGATGGAAATAAAACGAGAAAGAAAGAAAAAAGAAAGAAAGAAAGAAAGAAAGAAAGAGAGGGAAGATGGAAATAAAACGAGAAAGAAAGAAAGAAAGAAAGAAAGAAAGAAAGAAAGAAAGAAAGAAAGAGAGCGGGAAGATGGAAATAAAACGAGAAAGAAAGAAAGAAGAGAGGAATAACACGGTAAAGAAAGAAAGAAAGAACGAGAGAAGAAAAGAAAGAAAGAAATCTACCATTCGATCATGCATTGAATATTGTTGCTATATCTACCCCCGCTGTATATCTCGAGATTTTTGACAACATTCAAACAAAGGTCTGTCAATCAGTTTGGTAATTTTAAGCGTTAAGAAAAAATGAATGAATGAAAGAAAGAAAGAAAGAAAGAAAGAAAGAAAGAAAGAAAGAAAGAATACAGGAAAGTATGAAAGACAGAGAGCGGGAAGAAAGAAAGAAAAAAAATGTACCAATCTATAAATCTACCGTTGGCCCATTCATTGAAAACTGCCGCCATGTCGAGTTTTGTGCTCCGTCTATATATCTCTAGATGCTTGATAAAGAAGGATCTGTAATATAATCGATCCTAATCTGGCATTTCGACTTCAATCACTTTCCCATCGATGTGACGTGGCTTCCCTCGGTCTTTTCAACAAAATATATTCAGGGCCATTGTTCTGATGAACTCTTCTGCTTTGTACCTCGGCTGCATGAATTTAAGCATGTTTCTAGATTGACAACACGGTCTGACCGTTTTAGAGAGGAAGTAGCTAGATGCAACCGTCAGTTTTCTTCTAATAGTTTCTTCTCTCGCACTTCTTACCTGTGGTACCCTTTTTTCCAATTCCTTGCTTCCCTGTCACTTACAATCAACAAAGATTTAAATGCAACGTCACTCGCCATCTTCTCTCTTTTTGAATCATTTATTGTTCTTTTCATCACCTCTCCTCATTAAATTCTTCTCCCTTTGACCCCCTCCCTCTTGCTTAGAGTGAAAGGATTTAACAAAGAATTAATTTTTGCACGTATTCCATCAATTTATGTTTACTAAGTACAGCTTTCTTCTTTTTATTTAAAAATAAAAGCAAAATTTACGAGTAATTTTTTTAAAAGAATCGTAAATTCTCGAAATGCGTAACACGTGCCTACCCTATTTATTGCCATATTCACAATGTTTCGGCCGTTGTACGCTTCGGTCTTCTTCAGGTGTTTGTAATTTCGAACCGAACCCTTTATTTCCTTCACAGGGGTAGATTTTTCTATTTATACGTGTCATGCTTCTTCCAAATGCCTCAGTTATTTCCCTTTAAGTTTTGGTTCACTACTGCTGTGCCATGGTATTGAACTCACAACTCTGGTTCTAGTCTCTGGATCTAACCAACGCCTTTATCCACTAGGCCGTGTGTCCCAGAGGAGATCTGTGGATAAATTTTTTGGAAAATTTAAATGCAGTATCTTCATCTTGTGTCCTCAAGGACACATGGCACATGGCGTTAGTTAGATCCAGTGACAGGACCCAAAGAGTGTGAGTTCAATACACGGTTAAGGCAGTAGAGAACTTTCAGAGGGAAATTAACAGGAGATAACTGATAACTGACATCTATCAAATATGGCACGTGGAACTAGAACAGTCTACCCCAGTGAGAGAAATAAAGGGTTCAGTTCGACATTCCAACCACCTGAAGAAGGCCGGAGCGTACAACGGCGGAAACGTTGTAATAAATATGGCGACAAAGATGAGGACAATAGTCCGAATGTTAATATGCTACAAAGTAGTCTACCCACGCACAGAAGCCGTTGCCAATTCCACAATAGAAACTTTGTTTATTCATCTCCTGGAGTCTTTTCCGTTTCCAGGGCCAAAAATAATGTCAGACCTAAATGATCACATCAGGAAATTGCTTTTATTCTA
>CAHIKZ030004626.1:2350000-2392500 GCA_903632075.3 Acanthosepion pharaonis | reverse complement strand
TATTTAAGTAAATGCTCTGTTTATGATAAACAGTACTAAACAACGTTTACCGGCATGAATGTCCAAGAAATTTTCACAGAAAATATTCTTCCTCCGACAGGATTCGAACCTGTATCCTATACGGAACCGTATAGGATACAAGGTCGAATTTACTGTATTTGAACTTCAAACCGAACGATCCTCTGTGGCCCAATCGGTTAATGGCACGTCAGGCTATATGACTTAAAATAATTGTCGGACTTTGTCCATTTCATAATATATGAATAAGTCTATGCTTCGAATATATTGTCCGGTGCTCCTGTTGTATATTTAGAGATTCTTGACAAAATCCAACAAAGAATCTGCAATGTTATTGTTCCTGACCTGGCATATCGGCTTCAGTCAGTTTCTCACCGCCCTAATTTAGCTTCCCTGGGGCCTTATCTATAAATATTTTTATGGTAATTTTTCTGATGAACTTTTCTCTATTTATTTTTAGAATTTATGAATTTAAAAGCAATACTAGTTTGTCAACAAGGTCTCATCAATTTACAATTGAAATGGTTAGATGTAACCGAAGGTTCTATACTAATAGTTTCTTCTATCGCACTTCTCGCTTGTGGAACTATCTTCCGGACTCTTGCTTTGAAGGCAAGGTTGATCTTCAAAAATTTATATGCAATGTCAATCATTATCTTCTGTCTTTTTAATACTTGTTCTTTTATTGTTCTCTCTCCTTAATAGTGTTTTTTTTTCATATTCTCTAATACTCAGTAAACCCATTGCATCTTAGTAGCTTTATTGCCTTGCTTGCGGTGAAATGATTATATAGAAAATGTTTAGATGAAATTCATTCAGTAGTTGCGCCAGTGAAATTGTTTACTGCTTTGCACAAATCTTACATCCACGGAGTCGACTCACTCTCATTTTCCCCATATTTCATTCGACTGTACGGCGAAAGTTGATTTTTTTCCCAAGAATCGGAAATTGTACTGGGTGAAGTTTTATAATAATAATAATAATAATAATAATATACAAGGACCTTGAAATCGAAATCTCAAAAATGTGGCATATGGGAACATCAACAATCCCTGTTGTAGTTGGAGCCCTAGGATTGGTTGGAAAAAACTCCAGTAGACTAATTGAAGGGATTCCTGGAAGTCCATGGCTCAAAGACATACAAAAAATTGTTCTGAAAAGTACAGCCCACACTTTACGAAGGGCTTCTTTTTTTTTTTTTAATTTGTCAGTGGAAAATGTCATGATGCCATTTCTAACCTTAGGTCCCTGGGCGGGACCCGGGAAAAAATGTGTAAACGCCAGAAATCAAAGAAAATAAAAAAGAATAATAATTATGTTCCTGTGCCGCCGATTATACAGAGTATAAAAAATTATCCTAGCCAATTCTTAATGAAATATAGTTCCTAAATTAATTTAATTATGTATTATATTCTTAATGACATCGTAAAATGTTGTATCTATCATTAAACGATTTCCCCAAAGATGAAAAAAGATATTTCTCGATATAATAAGTCTAACACTCCTCTATACTTCAAATATCTGGTTCAGTGCTCCTGTTGCATTCTTAGAAATTCTTGACAAAATCCAAAGAAGAATTTGCAATGTGAATAGGTAATTTAAAAAAAGAAAAGCAATCAGAAATTATACGACTATATTTTCCAATATATTAAGAATTAATAAATATAAATATCTGTGAAATTCCATGGCTTCTTAGGAAATATAGTGGAGTCATTTATGATTGCCTTTCGGTTACATCTAGCCATTTCAATTGTAAAATGTGATATCCTCAGCAGGCTTCTGTAGAACCACATCTCCACATTAAAACCGACCGCACATCCAATCTTACGACACCTGTTATTCACAAACGGTTACAGATTTAGTTACTGAACCGACTGAACGTTGCTTAACTTCGGTGATGTTTCCAGAAACTTCAGCTGCCTCTTCCTACACTTGCAACTTATCGTGTAGGGCGTAGGCGATCATGGCTCTCCATCTCCGTCTTTTGGCAACTAACATAGCATTGCGGGGATTTCTTTTTGACAACGCGAGTCGCAAATCTGGATTCACATAGAGACAAGCTCTGTGTTTGTTGTTCATATTGCATATTTTCGAAAACCCTGTTTCACACAAATATTTGGTAGGAAATTTGGAGCAGAACATTAAGGGTCCTTTACCCCCACATATTATGCTTTCTATTGAACGCACACTTCGTAATTTCTCTATACGAAATTTCGCCACTTTTTCTTCTTAAAATTGCACAAAGATTCCGATAATAAAATTCGGTTTTATTCAGGATGCGGCAGAAATAGCTTCCACAAAAACTCCCACATAATGGGAAGACATTAGTAGCAATAGTGTTTTCATGGAAACTCGAGGCGTCGGAGATGTGGTTCTACAGAAGCATGCTGAGAATATCATCTACCGAGATTGTGAGCAACGATGATGTTTTAGAGAGGATTCAAACAAGGAGGAAGCTTATAATTAACATCAGGAAGAGGCAGATAAAATTTCTGAGACACGTAATGAGAAAAGGGGGATTGGAGAATTTGATGCTCACAGGTTGAATAGAGGGAAAGAGAGACAAGTAAAAACGTAAAAAAAGTAAAAACCTTGTTCAGCTTAATGATGGACTTAAGGTCGTTTCTGAAATCGGCTGCCATTTTGATCTTGTCGAACTAGTCAATCTTACTATCGAGACAGGAAATACCTGTGAAATTCCATGGCTTCTTGGGAAATATGGTGGAGTGATTTATGATTGCACTTTCTTTTTTAAATGCCATATTTCTTTATTATTCTTTACAGTTTCCTTTTCTTTACTATAATTTTTTGTTCGGTATCACCCCATGCGAAGCAGTAAAGCCACTAAGAAGCAAAGAGTTACAGGGTGTGGAAGAATTAGGAACAGAAGCATGAATAGCAAGCGGGAAGAGAAAAGACTAATCAGGTGAACAGTAGATAGTGTTTGATATTGCATTTAAATTTTTGCAGATTAAAGTTCGCTGCAAAGCATGGAGACACAATCGCGAAATGTGAGAAAAAGAACTGTTAGCTTTTAACTTACGTCGACATTTCTGCCAACACAACGATCAATTGATGAGATTTCGACACTAGTCTAGTACTGCGCTTAAATTCAAAAACTCTAGGTACCATATCGAAGAACTCAGCCGAACAATTTTCATTAATTTCCCTTTTATATTTATACAATCTTTTTAGGTTTATACAATTTTTTTATAGATACAAATATTTAAGTAAATGCTCTGTTTATAATAAACAGTATTAATAACATCTACCGGCCTAAATATCCGAGAAATTTTCATACAAAATATTCGTTCTCCGACAGGAATCAAACCTGTGTCCTATACGGAAGCGTCATATAGCCTGCCTTAACCGATTGAGCCACGGAGAATCGTTTGCTTGGCAAGGTCTATTTTACTGCTTTTAAACTTCAATCTTCCATGAATCTCACACGTACATTCATATCTGCTCAAAGCGTATCCAAATGTAAACAAATGACGCCACGCATTTTGAAATGGACAAAGACCTAAAATTATTTTAAGAAATTTTTATGTTTATACATTCCTTTTTATAGATACAAATATAAAATGGTCTGTTATAAATAGTAAACAACATTTACCGGTGTAAATGTCCGAGAAATCTTCAAAGAAAATATGCGACAGGAATCGACAGGAATCGATATATATATATATATATATATATATATATATATATATATATATATATATAGTTGAATCATACATTATAGATGCATCAAGTGTGGTCTTCAGTGATGCCCTGTTCTCATCACCGATTTCGGGTTTCGCATCATATCGGCTCCAACAGCAACCCCGATCTGATTCTAGACGAGTCAGGCCGCC
Source organism: Acanthosepion pharaonis (assembly GCA_903632075.3). Taxonomy (NCBI): domain Eukaryota; kingdom Metazoa; phylum Mollusca; class Cephalopoda; order Sepiida; family Sepiidae; genus Acanthosepion; species Acanthosepion pharaonis. Next base: position 2,388,625 of record CAHIKZ030004626.1, on the reverse strand, counting down.
TACCTTGAAAGCGTCGAGCTACGCTCCGCGATATTTCAAAAAGCAGTAATCGTAAAAAACTTCGACCGTTCTTATTGAAATATGTTAGTCAGCGTCAACCAATGAAAACAGGGCTTTTCACATTTCTCTTCTATGTAATGATGTCTTATTACTACATCCGGTTTTCAATTTCCGGAATCCATACCCAGGTGAGCTGGTATCTTTATTGCATTGTTTTAAGTCCATGTCTTATCTTTTAAATACTAATCCGATATCAATCCTTAAAAATAATTGGATAGCCTGCGAACAATAAATAACTAAATAATTATGCTATCTACTCCATTAAGTAACCTATTCACATATTTACAATCTAATACATATTTCTCAAAATAAATCTACTCAACCAGTACTAGTATCAACTCCCTAAATTTTCAGACTATTATAACTACGAAACTATATCTTTCTCCCCCATTCCATTCCTAATAAAACTACAATTAGGCTTACATAATCAAATTATACCTCGCTTGGAAAAACCACGGATATGCAGGAACAAATCGGTACCCGAGGAAAAATGGAGAATAAAAAAAGAAAGAACCAAGAACATTAAACCAAGTCGAAAACAATCGTCCAGTGTTCAAGCACCAAAAAAAAACCCAAAACGAGTAAAAGTCAACGACATAAAGTGCTGAATACATTAAGTAGAATAAAACCTATGTTAATCCTAAGGAGCCATGCAAACCTACCTAGGTTTCATCTAAGCGGATCGTCAACCAGCATTGCGCTGATGGTCCGTTTACGTTAAACCTAGGTAGCTTTGCCTGGCTCATTAGGATTATCTTATATATATATATATATATATATATATATATATATATATATATATATATATATATATATATATATATATCTGTGTGTGTCAGCAGAAATAACTATGACATTTGGCACATACACACGTTCACATGCACATACAAACACACGCGGGCGCACAAATACACACAAGCACTCACAGACACGCAGACACACAAAAATAGAAAAAAAAATTAACATAATACCCATAAGAAGCGTATATCCAAAATGGCGCATAAAATAATTACATCAAACTGAGAAAAACGCCAGCCATTTGCTGAAATATCCAGAAGATTGGATTGAACAATTAAAGCAAGTTAAACAAATCAACTGAATAGAACATAAATTATGTGACAGATTCTATTTGTATTAATCCTATACACTCATATCATAACTCAGTATAAGAGGGGATAAGCTAGTAATAAAATAAAAATAGTGAAAAGGCATATTAAAAGTAACAATAATCAGATGAAATAAAACTAGTAATAAAATAATAATAGTGAAAATGCTTCATCCAAAAAGCAACAATAATAAGATGAAGTAAAACTAGTAATAAAATAAGAATAGTGAAAATGCTTCATCTAAAAAGCAACAATAATAAGATGGAGTAAAACTAGTAATAAAATAATAATAGTGAAAATGCTTCATCCAAAAGCAACAATAATAAGATGGAGTAAAACTAGTAATAAAATCAGAATAGTGAAAATGCTTTATCCAAAAAGCAACAATAAGGAAGGAGGGTGCAGACTTATTAACTGAGAAAATTAAGTTCGTAAATGGCTTCCTCAAAAAAACAAAAAAAAACAGTTCATTGAAAATCAATTTCTTATTTTTCTGGTGGAGTGATTTCAGGAGATGGACAAAATATCTGGCGATATACGTAAAATGATTGCAAACTCACCAGATGAAGTAATTAATCATGCTGTTCAATTTTCTCAAACTTTCAGACCCCATACATATACGTCTGGGTGTATGTCTGTCTTTCCGCCTATCTGTGTTTGTATGTTTTATTTATCGTTCTTGCTTTCCTATTCGTTGGTTTTAATCTTCTTATCTCGAAGCGTTATTTCAAGAATGCTTTACGAGTAAAAGAAAATTCTCTTTAATTTCTTGCTGCTTTTTCTTTTGCTCCAGGCTGAAACACATGTCAAACTCTGCAAATTAATGTCAGCCATAAGAACGAAAGTCTTCAGTTACCTCCCTTGTTAGAATCTCTCCCCTTCCCGCTTCCAACTATATACTTAAATAATAGAACATTTCATTTTTTTTTAATATATATCTATTGCGAGGGAACTGGGAGTGAACTCCCTCACGCTTTTTGTCCAGTTGGAAAAGGACAAAAGAAATTTAATCTTTGGTATACGTTTTCACAGCCCAATGGCCGACGGAAATGTATTTCTTATTTACTCGTGTTAGCTTTGTGTTGTTCAAGACCTACATATGAATCTTTAATGAAAAAAAAAAGACAAAAAAAAACAAAACAAAACTTAAATGACAAATGTATTACTTGACTGAAATTGTGCGTGAAATCAACGATACCATATCAAACCATTCGACGGGAACTGAATGGTTGTAACATGATACCTATTATATAAACAGGATTTTGTACCACTTTCTGAAATTTACACACACACGCATATCTCCGGCTGAGTCATTAATAATTTTCATTTTTGGCGACCCAATTGTAATGACGAATGTATTATCCAAACGACAAATCATACGTGTTTCGGGGTGCTATACGCGTTGAGAGATAAACATGTATGTCTGTTGAAATGTCCACAACCAACATGGCAGACTCGGAATATGAGTCCACGTCAAAAAATTTACAGAAACAACAAAGATCAATATATGTGTACAAACAAATGATAATGTATTAACAGTAAAGGATTACTGTTATATACCGTACCTATGAATACTAATGGGTATGTCCCAATCCTCATAAATACGTTGGACATTGTAAGTGGGGGTAAGATGCTGTCTAAGTAGTCCACCACTAGAAGTGTTTTACCTACTTCACGCCGCTGGCGAGTATTGTATTTTGTTGATGTTATAAAGGTTAGAATTTCATTTCCAACCTCCGTTTTGGTTATTTCTCCTTCAGTAACTCTCTCTAGGACTACAAGAGTTACATAAACAATAGAATATTCTTGTGTGTTTCTGAACAATGAACATGAATGAAGAACTCATTTAAGCTAGTGAATTGTTTGCGTAGGTGTAGTTTAGCGTCGGAGAAAGTCATAGAAAAAATGAAGTGAAAAGTACGTAAGTACGTGTGTGTGTGTCTGTGTCTCTGTGTGTGTATTGTTCATGCTTGTCCCAAAGAGAGAACGAGTTCTTCCGCGAGAAATTTACATGTTGACGAGTAAGCGGGAAAAATGAGAAAAAGAGTGCAAGAAAAGATATTGCCGAGTATTTATAGACCCGAAAGCATCCCCTAGTAGCGGTTTCGAAAATCAAGATGAAGTAACTCGATAAGTGCCAGTTAAGAATGAATTTGGCATACACTAACATTCCTTAGGTTGTGCAAGACAGTATCATCATACACAGAGGATTAAATAAAAAAAAATGATTTCCCATGATGGCGGAAGTCTACATACCGCAAGAGTCATACAAGGAAAAAATGGAAACTCGGTTTTTCCGTTCTACCCTACGCGTGATATTCACCCGACTGTGCACCAATGATAAAGTAAGACGTAAGGGGTCACGGAAAGTGAAAGAGTTTGAGAAAAAAAAACACTAAGGAGAAAGGACAATAAAAGAACAGAATTCAAGAAAACTGTCGGAGTTAACTTCTCCTTTAGTTCGTTAACCCTTTCACCAGGGGTCTCGTCGGAGTTAACTCCTCCTTTAGTTAGTTAACCCTTTCACCAGGGGTCTCTCTTCCCTGGCTATAAATAGCCGCTGACCCTTCGCCTCTTTCTCTTTTTTCCTCAGGCCTTTGCGCCGACACCTGGAGGTAAATCTCTCCTTTTTCCTCAGGCTTCCAGCCTTACCACCTCAAAAATATGAACGCTCACCAGAGATAGCGTTTCCCAAAATGCTGGGGACACACTAAGCACAATCTACACACACACAAACGCACATATATAATATTCACACACACTTTGTCCTTTTGTAACTGTTTCTATGTAACCTGTTATTAATATATATAAATTTGTATACATATATTATCGGTCTTGTGTTTTGTTTGTTTTTTTTGCATTCTTTGGACTTAATTAATAGTCCAACTATCTTATGTAGTTGGACCAGCTAGCAGGAGAATCTGAACCCACATGTGTTTCTTCTACGTCTACTCAACAACAAAACAGCCACTGTCCACTACAGAACAGTAGATAACGATTGACGTTGCATTTAAACTTTTGAAGATAAAACTTGGCTGGAAAGCCAGAAGTCAGAAAAGTGTTCCATAAACCAGAATTGCGAGAGAAGAAAATGTTAGCATAGAAGTTATGTTAATCTCGCCATATCAACAGTAAAATGATGAAATCTAGCTGTCAAACTTGTCTTTTTCTTCTGTGCCATCTCTCTTCAGAACGTTGATGGTTATGGCTCTTCACATGTTCCGCTCCTTTGAAAAACTAAAATGTTTTTCATAATAACGGTATTTTAAGATATATATTTTTTATTTTATAGTTACAAAGCGAAGTGATTTAATAACAAAACTATCAGATCTGTTTGATAACATTTATGAGACTGGACATTAGGCTGAGTCAGAAGTAATTTCCGTTTTGAGCGACCAATTGTAATATTAGCCTTTTCAACAGTAAAATGATGAGACTTTTCCACCAATCTTGTCTTCTTCTTCTGTGCCATTACCCTTCAGGACGTTGACGATAATGGCTCTCCACATGTTCCTCTCCTTTGCAAAACAAAATGGTTTCATAATAATAGCTATTTCAAGATATTTTATTTTATGGAAAGTGATTTGATATAAAAAAAAATTAGCAGATCTGTTTAATGACATTCATAATAAAACTCGTCCATTAGGCTGAGTCAAAAGTAATTTCCGTTTTTTTTAGGGGGACTTTAATGACAAATGTATCATCCTAGTGATTAATTACACAAAACCTATTTATGACTCAAACCAATACAATCTCTCGTTCCTTTTGTCCTGGGCAGTGCAAATTATTTTTTGACATTAAATTAAAATAACTAAGAAATAAAAAAAACAGGTATATAGTAGATTTGTACAATAACCTACTTCCAGAACAATTTAGTATCTATAATACATCTACAAAGAATTTTAGGGTTAATGATTAAAACAATTTCACAAAGAAACAGAAGACATATTGGTCAAACCATTTAATTTGGCATCGTTTGTCACTAAATATTCAAACTCATAAGCTTCATCTGCAATTTATCTAGCCACCCAACACTGTATAACTAATTTAAGCAACATATATCAATGGAAAAAAAGTTTATTTGTTTATTATACATGACAAAATTGTTTCATATAGACAACGACGGCCCTAGGGTTGCTGATACAGCGGGCAAGATGAACTTCGGCGCCCTTCTATATACAAGGTGTCCCAAAATAATGTATACACTTTTTAAATATTAATAGTTCATAATACATTGCCGGGATGTGAGAACTTATATGGATGAAAATCTGCAAAACAAATGGATTGGAAGAAGAGGCACAGTTTGATACCCACCTAGATCACCAGATTTGACACCCTTGGATTTCTTTTGTGGAGGTTTCTAAAAGACAAAACTTTACAGAAGGAAACCTGAAACAATTGATAAAATGAGAGTAGCAACTGAAGAAGAATGTGCTCAAATACCAGAGGAAATGATACTCGACGTTTGTAGGTCTTTTTCTTCAAGATATGAAAAGTGTATTGAACAGAACGGCAACCATTTTGAGCAATTGATGTGAATTCATCATTATATGAACATTCTGCCATTACTCCAAGTAGCTTTCATTATATTAAAGTTAATTCTCTATGTTTTTTTTTGTATATTGTACTCTCAAATTCTTTAAATGTGTATTCATTCTCTTGTATTAATCTTATTTACAAGTCAAAATACATAAATTAAGTTATAACGATTCAAAGAGTGTATACATTATTTTGGGACAGCCTGTATATAATAAAAGCAAATATTAGTGTCAATGTGTCACACATTTTCGACTTTATTCCTCGACCCCGTAGCTCGACATATCATACTATTTTGGAAACAGGACGATGAGGTAAAATTGTATGTTTATTCTTAATATATAAGTTTTAGTTCTGTTATTCTACAACTATTTTTAATCGTCATGTGTTAAGAATGAATTTGGCACACGCAAAAATTCTTTAGTTTGTTCAAGGTAGTATCAGCGTACACAGAGGATTAAACGAAAAATTTGATTGTCCATGACAAGGCAAGGCTACATATAGCGAGAATGACACAGGAAAAAAATGGATCTCGTTTGTTCCGTTTTACCCGACTAAGATATTCACCCGACCGTGCACCAATGATAAAGTAAGTAAGACGTAAGGGGTCACGGGAAGTGAAAGAATTTGAGAAAAATAAAACACTAAGGAGAAAGGACAATAAAAGAACGGAATTCAAGGAAACAGTAGATAACGATTGACGTTGCATTTAAAGTTTTGAACGCCAAACTTGACTTGTAAGCAAGAAATCGGAAGTAAGTTACACAAACAGGAACTGCGAGCGAAGAAACTATTAGAACAGAATTTACGGTTATATTAGCCTTTTCAACAGTAAAATGATGAGACTTTTCCACCAATCTTGTCTTCTTCTTCTGTGCCATTACCCTTCAGGACGTTGACGATAATGGCTCTCCACATGTTCCTCTCCTTTGCAAAACTAAAATGGTTTCATAATAATAGCTATTTCAAGATATTTTATTTTATGGAAAGTGATTTGATATAAAAAAAAATTAGCAGATCTGTTTAATGACATTCATAATAAAACTCGTCCATTAGGCTGAGTCAAAAGTAATTTCCGTTTTGGGGGGGGGACCAGTTTAATGACAAATGTATCATACTAATGACTAATTACACAAAACTTACTTATGACTCAAACCAATACAATCTCTCATTCCTTTTGTCCTGGGCAGTCCAGTTTTATGCACAAGGCATTCTTCAGTTGCCAACTGAAAAGTCTCGCCCTCTCTCTCTCTCTCTCTCTCTCTCTCTCTCTCTCTCTCTCTCTCTGTCTCTCTCTCTCTCTCTCTCTCTATATATATATATATATATATATATATATATATATATGACATATATATTTGTGAAGAAAAGAAATGGATTTTTGATTTCTTAATCCGACGTAATTATATCAACATCCCGTGGATATTCGTATTTGCGTATACTAAAGTTATTTATTTTTTACACCCCTACAAAGATTCGAACCTGCAATTTTCCTTTAAAATGACGTTTAGAGCATTAAATATATATAAAATATAAATATCAACTCCCGGTGAGTACCGATGACACACCCAGACAAAGTGCTCAATTACAATATGGCAGAGCATTAAATTTTAAAAAATGAAATCTGGCGTACCGATGACCGGGCACGACTGCTAGTTTCGTGCCCCGCAACCGCCTGATGTACGAAACTTCTATCAGGCGTGGCACACACACACGCGCGCGCGCATATATACGCATCGAAACCCAGCAGCGACAGACTGTTTCATGCTTAAACGCAACCATGGTCTGAGGATTGCATTTAACATAAAACAGACTGTTGCCACTGGAGGTTGACTCTAATGTACATTTATATCTACATATGATCTAATCCTGATATCGAGCACTTTAACTCATAAATACAGCGTACCTTAAAACTATATTTTACCATATATATATATATAAGGTATAATATATATATATATATATATATATATATATATATATATATATATATATATATAAAAATATGGATATAGATCCGACAGTATGAAGTAAAATATACAGAAAAAAAATAAAAAAAAATTCCTAATATGCAACTATGCTGTTTTAATGTTAATATAATGTCAACGTAGGACATTTTGGTCTAGTAGACCATCTTCAGGACATATATTATATTAACATTAAAACAGCATAATTGTATATTAGGATTTTTGGTCTATTTTTATATTTTTATATATATATATATATATATATATATATATATATATATATATACATATGTATGTGTATATTTACATCGAATATTATCTATCTATCTATCTATCTATCTATCTATATATATATATATATATATATATATATATATATATATATACACACAAGGTCTCCAAACACTTCATTTCCACAATATTAGTAAAAGCCTACCATAAAACTATATATATATATATATATATATATATATATATATAATATTCGATGTAAATATACACATGCATATGCAAATATATATACATACATGCATACACATACATATATATTTTGTATAAATTCCAAGAGGATAGAATCCAGGTAGAACTCAATGTCCAGGACAGACTAATATAATAAAAGGCTAAACACTAATATTAGTGTTTAAGCCTTTTATTATATATATATATATATATATATATATATATATATATATATATATATATATATATATATATATAGTCTCCAAACACTTCATTTGCACACTATGAGGAAAAGCTTAGAAGTTGACTCAGCATTTTATGACTTGTGCAATTCGTCAGCAAGCTCGATTAAGAATGGCCTTCGCGTGAACTCAGGGAAAAGAGACATCTGTCAAAGTTTAAACTAATCTTTTTTTTTCGCTCGACACAATAGATCTATCATCATGTGTGGAACGGTTTCAAAGATCTTGACAGCCCCAGAAAACAAATATACTGAATATTTTATACTTATTATAATTATTATAGACGCATTTTAGATATTTTATACGTTACTTTAAAAAAAAACTGTCTCCGAGGGTGAAGGATATTTCATTTCGATTATGCCATACACAGATATTAAATTTTAAATGTAGTAGCATAGGTTTTAGGTGAGATAACAGAAAGACAAAATTTACTGAGAGCTACAAATGACAGGAAGTTGTGGAGAGCCATGAACTAACACGGTACATAAAAGAAGATCGGTTGCATGGATTATTGTTTAGAACATTCCCTTTCTGACCATATGGACCGCCTTCGAATTTCATCTTGGTCGATTTGTCAGAAAGGTTCGTTTTTGATGTAATGTCTTTTGGGAAAGGCGATCACAACGCGTGGCAAGTCTGAAATAGCAGACCCAAGCCTTGGAAGCTGTCCATGGTTGTCGAGGTCACAAGTTATCGTGACCGAGAGTTTGAGTGTGCTGACCTTGTTCAAAATATTGATCACACCAGAGTATGCGCTTTCTTTCTCTCCAAGAAATTGTAACTAAGGTCTGTTCAACATAGACTATCAAGCAAAGGAGCGTTATGTAAGTTGAACAGGTGCCTGTAATAGCGTTTGTTAGTTCCCCAGGTATATGTGTATCCTCGGACACAAGTATTAACCAGCCATTATATATATATATATATATATATATATATATATATATATATATAATATGTTTATACGTTCTTTTTATAGATACAAATATTTTAAGTAAATGCCCTGTTTATAATAAACAGTATTAACAGCATTTACCTGCCTGAATGTCCGAGAAATATTAATAGAAAATATGCGAATTGAACCTGTATCCTATACAGAACAGTCATATAGCCTGACGTGCCTTTACCGATTGGGCCACAGAGGAGAATTCGGTTAGCATATGACGGTTCCGTATAGGATACAGGTTCGATTCCTGTCGGAGGACGCATATTTATATGAAAATTTCTCGGAATTTCAGGCCGGTAAATGTTGTTAATACTGTTTATTATAAGCAGAGCATTTACTTAAATATTTGTATCTATAAAAAAAAAACCGTATAAACATAAAAAATGTCTTAAAAAATAATTGTCGGACTTTGTCTATTTCATAATATATATATATATATATATATATATATATATATATAACAATTGGTAATTGGTAGGGATAATTTCAAGGAGAACATTAATCCAAAGAGTGCTCAATATAAGTAACAGAGCAATATAATAATAATAATAATAATAATAATAATAAGAAGAAGAAGAAGAAGAAGAAGAAGAAGAAGAAGACTATCCTTAAAAATCGATTTATAGATTTAAAAAAAAAAACTTCGGTCTGAATAGTTGCATAAAATCGATTTATAGATTTAAAAAAATATATATATATATGAATATATATATATATTTAAATAAATATAATTCATTTCAGTTAAATATAAATATATATATATATATATATATATATATATATATATTACCGAAATGGATATTTATCACTTTAAATATTATTTTAATGGATTTTAAGTAACATTATTCATTAAGTGGTATATTTATTTCTTTTCGTCTACCGATCGACACTGTCAACATTCTGGCAGTCGACTCTGCTGACTTTTTAGTAGCCAAGAGACTGCACGCACTATCTTAGCTCAACTGAATTATTTCACAGAGTTTTAGAATCGAGATCCTTCTGTCAGCTTTAATGAACGCATCAACACTTTTAGCCTAATCCTTAATCATAGCAGCAGCTGGCCTGCCACTGCGGGGCCCGTTAATAAGCTCAGTTTATACTTTCTCTTTCGGATTGCTATTAACTCTGCTGACCCACCCCCCACATCAAGTGCAAACTTTCCATAAGCATTCACTAACCCCCGGATAATGTTTTCATCTATTTCTCTTATTTAAAAAAAAAACAGAAGCTCTAATAGAAATATTTGCTTTCCATGTGTATCCAATGGCCAACATTTCGAACGAAAATTATGAGTAAGGACAGTGACATCATATCTATAAATGTATCCTTTTGTAGAGAGTTTATAGTTTATAGCTAAGGAGACGATAAAGATGAGTAATTCTGTTACTTTTAAAATTAAATTAGAACTGGTGTTAATTTTGATAATATAATAATCAATGTATATATACTTTTGTAAAACCTGTCGCAAGTTATCTGGAGAAGGCAATGTGTGTGCCAGATAAACCCTGTTAACTCTTATAAATATGATGAAGGACTTAGATTGATGACATACTAGGTCGTGGTATATTATGTGCTTCGATTAAATGTATAACAGGAATACACATTTCTGAGACATTATACTTTTAAGTTTTAAGAATGCTTGAAATGATCTCAATTCATCGGAAAGTGGGCGACAAGCCAAAATAGCATCTAATGTTTGGAACAGGCGTCACCAGACGTTCATAGTCAATAACGGTCGCCTTGAGCTGAAATATAAATGCGAAAATAAACATATTTCTCTCTAAGAAAGAAGCTTGTCTATATTTCTGAGATGAGGTATTATGTACAGTATTTACATTAGTCGGACTATTTCAGAGGGAAAATTAGCAGGAGATAACTGATAACTGACATCCATCAAACATGGCACGTGGAATTAGAACAGTCTACCCCAGCGATCGAAATAAAGGGTTCAGTTCGAAATTCCAACCACCTGAAGAAGGCCGGAGCGTACAACGGCCGAAACGTTGTGACAAATATGGCGACAAAGATGAGGACAATAGTCCGACTAATGTAAATACTGTAAGAAAGAAGCTGTATTTCGTGTTTGTCATTTGCAACTTACAGTAAACTGATTTGAGGAAGCATCGTTTTAATCAGTTTTTTTTTAAATACATATGGCTCAAACTTTCAAACGTTTAAAGGAATTTGGTTTGTTTTGAAAAGGAAACAGAATGTACACTATTATGCATAGAGTAGATCTGTTATGGCAAATTTCTGTGTTAAATCTTATTAAAGAAAATTTGAATTCTTCGGCAGATTCAAACCCTCGTCTCCTTTTCTTTAATAAGATTTCCCGAATATTCAGGGCGATAGACGCATATAGATAATAAATATACTGTTAATAAATAAACGGAGCGTCTACTCAAATACGAGTATCCACTTAAAATAAGTGATATATATATATATATATATATATATATATATATATATATATATATATATATATATATATATATATATATATATATATGTTTAGTGTGTGTGTGTGTGTGTAAAAAAAGATATATAATTTTTTATCTACCAAAACGTTAGAGAAAAAATGTCATGAAAATCAATGTAAAATCAGTGGAAAAAAGATTTTCGTGTGACACGTTTCGTCCTTTAGGACTTCATCAGTCTAAAGCAGTTTTTCCCAAATTGGGCGATAGCGCCCCTCTCCCCACCTTTGTGGACTCTGTTATGTTGAAAGGGAACACGGGGAATGTTTTTTTTTTTTATATTTCATTTTGGGGGCGGTGAACATGTATTCATTTTTTTGCGGTGGGCATGTATTCATTTTTTTTTTTTTTCAGATTTTCAAAAATTATTCAATATTGGCCACAAAAGGAAATTTCTGAAAGTGCTGTGGAAAGACATCAAACATTTCTTCATTACTTTTTCAAATTCCTATATGGCTGAATGTGGTTTCAACGCAGTTACAGAGCTTCTTACTAAACAAAGAAACCTCCTGCAGATTACAAAACAAGGTGATTTACGATTCCTTCCAAGAAACATGGTACCTAGTTTAAGAGCCTTAGCCAATATGCAACAAAGTCAACCATCGCATTGAAAACATTGAGATAAGCTATCAAGTAATATATTTTTTTAGAATTTTAATTATTGGCATTTCTAATAAAAATGAAAACAATATTAAAATTATTTTGTGTTATCTTGCTATGAAAGTTGAATCCAGTATAATATTTTAAATTTAATTTGACAGCGGGGGGCGTTGACCAAAAAGTTTGTACCCAAAGGGGTGCTGGTTGAAAAAGGTTGGGAAACTCTCGTCTAAAGTGATATTTAGGCTGATGTAATTACACATACAACCAAAGGAAAAGAGACGCTGATATATTAAACTTTTAAGTTAATTTTTTTTTCTTTTTAAGATGTGTTTGAGTACATAATCTAGCCGATTTCTTTTTTCTTAGGCATTAGTTCCACGACTTGTGACCTTCACGGCTAGGACGCACTATGCTGCGCCCATTGTAGCAAACCACGCTCATTCTCTCATTATTTCATTGGTGACAAGTATGTTCCACTTGAACAACTTCTTCCCGGGAACCACTGCCCTGTCGAACCGATCCCCAATGAAATATTTTCCTGATGACTACAATCTTAATCTGCTCAAGTCTAGGGTTAACCGTTATCTGCCTTGCATATCCGCAAAAAACTGTGCCTCTTACTTTATAAACCTCTACCTCGAGTGACTTCCGGGCCTTGTACAAGGTTTACCTCAGTATAATATATATATATATATATATATATATATATATATATATATATATATATGCACACACACACACACACACACACACACACACACACACACACACAACCCCCCTTCCTTGACAAGAAACAAGGTGTAAGCCTCTGCTCATGTCCAATAGAAGCGGGAGGAGTGTTGACCGGGCGGTAGAAGAGACTACCTACTCCTATTACAGATAACACAAAAAAGGACGACACAAAACAGAGGGAAGGATTGGTGGGGGAGATAACAGGTAAGGAGTCCTGGATCACACTTGGCTATACCCTATCCCATGAAGTTTTAAATTAGTATAAGTCCCATTGTCTATTCTAAAAAGAAATTGAAAATAAGGTTACCCGGATTTATTATCGCATCTAGCCAAGGACATTTAATTTTCCATTTTTCCTGTTTTTTTTCTTTCGAACCGGGATTTCTTACTAAACTATCAAATAAAGGAGAATCATTGGGACAAAATGTCTTTGAGTGGGGGAAGATAAAAAATAGATAAATTTAAAAACAAAGAAAAGTGTAAATGGGTTTCTGCTAGAGCGAAACTATACTCACACGGGACAGAAAGTGGTTGTCTGCTTTCTTCCTCATAATGGTAACTGAATGTACGGCTTACCTTATGTCCAAGCGTCGACCTGGTGTGTGTGGGGGGTCAACGGCCAATCCTCCGCCCTCACCAAATAGTGGGCTTGGGAGGTATGCTTTCAATGAGATTTAGAACAGGAGAAAGAAACGGCTAGAACTATTCCAAATGGAGTCTTTAAGCTCCCCGTCCAAGAATGTGCTTCTGAGGTCTCTTCCTGGGTTAAAACTGGAATCGACGCTTTCCTCCCATCAAGGAAATATAGGGTCAAGTCGCGCTCCTCCCCCTGGTTCTCGGCTGCTTGCTCAGCCGCTATCGCCCATAGAAACCACTACTTCCACCTATTCCGTAGTGACATGTCTGACTGCAATAGACGTCTCTTTGCCTCCGCCCGTAACGAATGTAAGCGTGTCCTCGACGATGCTAAGTCACTATTTGCGGCTCGAATGAAAGAACGTATTGCATCTCGCAAATTTGGCTCCAAAGATTATTGTCGTCTCTGCAAGTGCGTATTGAACAATTGTAAACCCTCTATACCTCCTTTATTCAACCAGTTCGAAGTCCTGACCTCCTCTACCGACAAGGCTGAATGCTTTGCTCGGAAATTTTCATTCAACTTGACGCTCGACTCTTCCGGTGTACCCATACCCGACTTCCCTTTTAGAACTGAGGCCATATTGTGTGGATTAAACATAACCCCATCTTTGGTACTGGGCGTTATCTCCAATTTAGACCCCAACAAGGCTAGTGGTGGAGACGGGATACCAGCCATTGTCCTGAAGAAATGCGCGCCTGAACTGTCGCCCGCCCTTTCTAAACTATACAACTACTGCCTCAGAGAATCTTGTTTTCCTGACTGCTGGAAGTTCCTGTCTTCAAGAACTCCGGCGACCCCTCTGACCCTTCCAACTACCGTCCTATCAGTCTCCTTCTCCTCTTCGGCAAAGTCCTTCGAAGCCCTAATCAATACCGGGGTGGTTAACCACCTCACATCCCATAATCTGCTCTCAGACAAGCAATATGGTTTCCGCTTTGCCCGATCTACAGCCGATGTACTTACGGCCATCACTGAAACAGTCTACCGAGCTCTTCAAAATAACGGGGAAGCCCGAGCCGTGGCACTAGACATCCCCAAAGTATTTGATAGGGTTTGGCATGCCAGCCTTCTTCGCAAGCTCCAGGGTTATGGCATTACGGGTCGATTATATAACCTAATACGATCATTCCTGTCAAACCGTGAATTGAAGGTCGTTCTCAACGGATTCTCATCCAGTTCCTATCCCACGAACGCAGGTGTTTCTCAAGGCTCCATCCTAGACTCCACTCTATTCCTTACATAAATGATCTTCCTGACGCCGTAACTTCCCAAGTAGGCATCTACGCGGGTGGATGACACCACAATTTATTCCTGCCTCAAAAACAAATCCAGTCTCGCTGACAAAACTCACCTGGCCGTGCGTCTCGAAAAGGACCTCCAATCGATTGTGAACTGGGGCATGAATTGGCTGGTCAACTTCAACGCTTCTAAGACAAAACTGCTCTCTATTAATCACCACAGAGAGCCTTCCCTTCCCTCCATTAAAATGTCTGACGCTCAACTTCTCGAGAGCAACTCTCTGCGGCTTCTCGGTCTCACGTTGACTGCTGACCTGAGATGGAATAAATACATTGAGTCAATTGCCTCGTCCACTGTGAGGAAAGTTGACTCCCTGAGCCGCGCCAGGAAGTTTTTCTCCCCGGAGTCGATCCTCCAGATCTACAAATCAACAATTCGCCCTTGCATGGAGTATTGCTGCCATATATGGTCTGGATCCCCTTCTGTTTGCCTCAGGGTTCTTGATATACTCCAGAGGAGTCTATCAAGAACCCTGAGGCAAACAGAAGGGCATATGCATAAGCATATGATATGCAATGTAGTTGGCCCTGCCCTGGCGTCTCGTCTACAGTCACTTTCTCACAGACGCGCCGTCACCCCCCTCTGTCTGTTCTACAAATACTTTCATGGCAATTGCTCTGAGGAGCTGCATCGGCTGGTTCCCAGACGTCATGAGTTCCAGCGCCTTACGAGGCTGGCATCCCGCTCTCACCCCTTCACTGTCGAAACTCCTAAATGTAGCCGCCTCTTCTACTCTAATAGCTTCATGTCTCGCACCTCTCGCCTGTGGAACTCCCTTCCCTATTCCTGTTTCCCTGTGAGCTATAATCTCCAGCTATTCAAATGTAATGTCAATCGACATCTCCAGTTGCCTTGATCTATCCACTACTCTTCTCCTCATCCTTTCTTCTATCACTCCCTATCTGATGTTGATCTAAATTTTCTGTAACCCCTTGCGTCCTAGTGGCTTCCCGCCTTGCTTGGGTGAAATGCTTAATATATATATATATATATATATATATATATATATATATATATATATATATATATATAAGTGCTAAACGACTTTTTGTAATCGTCCAGTCCACTCGCCAGCAGGTTTCAATAATTAACAGACGTTTTTCTCATTGTCATATAAATAATTCATGCGTTAGTGTATGCATGTATATATTCATATATGTGTATTCGTGTGTATCTATATATACATATACATACATACATAAATACATACAGACCCATAATCATTCATAGCTATAGATACATATACACATTAACACTAAAACACACGCAGATGTAGACACTGATATATATAAAAAAAATACATAGATATACACATGCAGTGTGCCGCGGGTAGATTATCGCCATTTTATATCTTTAATTTCGCGCATGCGCGTTCTTTGATTTTGTCGACTGGACAATATTGTAGTGTCAGCTGGGCATCGTCTGTGAAAAAAAGAGCACGATTATGAAATTCACTGCGCCAGAAATCTGGAAACGGCATGCTTGGTATCCGCGCCAGAAGCTCCAATATGAACATCTCAGAGTGTTTGGGTGTCAATCTGAGGACAGTGAAAAGGATTGGGAAAAAGCTGGATTAGTCTAATGGTGATTATGGACGCACGGCAGCTTAGAAAACTCACTGAGGTCGTTCTGATATGAAATGTTCTTTGCTATAAGACAATTTCTGCGGCCACATCACCCCTTAAATCTGTCCACCTAACTCTCCACATTGCATCCTGCTTGATCATTTGTGTGGACAAGTTGAGCGAAAGACCAAGAAAACTCCTTGTGACACCAAAGATGAACTAAGGGCAAGGATTATGCCAGCATTCTCCAACTTAAACAAGGAGAGCGCCCAGAAGAGTTGCAAGAGATTCCGAAATCATCTGGAGTCCGTGTTTGAAGCCAATAGCGATTTTATTGAATAAATTTACTCTTTATTATTTCAAGATATTTTTTCGTAATTTTTTATAAATATATCTGTTAAAATGAGATGTCAGTGTTATTTTCATTTTTGCGTCATTCACACGACAATTTGTCCATCGCACTATATATATATATATATATATATATATATATATATATATATATAAAAAGTGAAAAAGTTTTATATATACACACACACACATATATATATATGTATGTATTTATTAAAGACATTTTTTTATATTTTTAACGTTGTTTATTTTATAGATACAAGTATTTAAGCAAATGATCTGTTTGCTTAAATACTTGTATCTATAAAATAACAACGTTAAACATAAAAAAATGTCTTTAATAAATAAATTGTCGGACCTTGTCCATTTTTAACATATGTATGTATGTATGTATGTATATATATATATATATATATATATATATATATATATAGATATATAAACTTTTTCACTTTCACAGAGGCCAAACGAAGACGCAATTTTTATATTTGATGTATATATATATAATATATAAAAATGAAAAAGTTATATATATATATATAACTTTTTCACTTTTTATATATATATATATATATATATATATATATATATGTGTGTGTGTGTGTGTGTGTGTGTAAGTAAAAGGGTAAAGTTTTATATATATATATATATATATATATATATATATATATATATATATATATATAACTTTTTTCACTTTCACAGAGGCCAAACGAAGACACGATTTTTAAGTTTGTGCCAAAAACGAACAGATTCTAATATTTGGTGGTTAGATCTGGCGTTGTAGAAAATGGATGAAATTCAAACCATCTGCGTGACAGTGAGGGTAACGATCAATTAGGGAAGGCTTTTGCTGGTGTTGGGTGTGACCAGCATCCCTGTAGGGTGGCAGGAAGAGACAAGGAAAAAGGAAGTAATTTTGATTCTGGTAAATAGCCAGGTAGGTGTCGGATGCTGGGCGAGCCGACAGAATTAAGGATCTCTCAGGCCAGTGTTTACAGAAATAATAATGTCTGGCGGGTGAGGATGGAATAGCACAGAGTGGGACGCTGAGAGAATGAGAGTTAGAGAGTTAGAGAGAGAGAGAAGGATAATGAAGTGGGGGGAAATGGCGGTTTATAGGGCAGAGAGTCAGCGTGAGAGTGACGAGTTGATGAAGACAGAAAAAGCGAGATGGTTGGGGAGGAGAAACGTAAACGTAAAAAAGAAAAAAAAATGAAGTAAAAATTGAAAATAAAAGATGGCGACAAGGAAATTTTTAAAAAAATATATATAAAAAAAAAAAAACAATGTATCGAAAGCTGTTTAAGAAAGTGAGACCGAATAAAACAAAAGTAATATCAAAACCAGACACAGTTTTACCGGTGCAGAAAGTGAAATCGGCGGCCCAAGTTCAATTCCGCTAAATTCTGTTTCAGTCACTTCGCGGTAATTTCCTTAGAAAGGCATAAATCCTTTTCCCCCAAGGGTTAAATACTAGAACTGACTGGGATACCTTACTCTGAGGTGGCAACTAGTTTCAGCTTGATTGATTTTGTTTAGTGGCATATAAACCACTATGTGTTATTTAATGCCGAAATCTGAATTTTGAACACAATTTTTATGGCTTCAACTATAGTTAAAATGCATTTTTGGTCATTTTGTATTAAAATCTGTTGTTGGTAATTCTACTTTATCTACTATGAAATGTATTTGTCTATATTTCTGAGATGAGATATTATATACACTTTACATAATTCGGACTATGGTCCTAACCTTTGTTGCCATATTTTTACAACGTTTCGGTCCTTCTGTATCTGTCTATATTTCTGAGATGAGATATTATGTACACTATTTACATTATTCGGACTATTGTCCTCATCTTTGTCGTCATATTTATTACAACGTTTCGGCCTTTCAGTATCTGTCTATATTTGTGAGATGAGGTATTATGTACACTATTTACATTATTCGGACTATTGTCTTCATCTTTGTCGCCATATTTATTACAACGTTTCGGCCTTTCAGTATCTGTCTATATTTCTGAGATGAGGCATTATGTACACTATTTACATTATTCGGACTATTGTCCTCATCTTTGTCGCCATATTTATTACAACGTTTCGGCCTTTCAGTATCTGTCTATATTTCTGAGATGAGGTATTATATACAATATTTACATTATTCGGACTATTGTCCTCATCTTTGTCGTCCTATTTATTACAACGTTTCGGCCTTTCAGTATCTGTCTATATTTCTGAGATGAGGTATTATGTACACTATTTACATTATTCGGACTATTGTCCTCATCTTTGTCGCCATATTTATTACAACGTTTCGGCCGTTGTACACTCCAGCCTTCTTCAGGTGGTTGGAATGTCGAACTGACACATGGCACAGTGGATAAAGGCGTTGGTTTGATCCAGTGAAGGACCCATAGAGTGTGAGTTCAATACCCGGTTAAGGCAGTGGAGAGCTTTCAGAGGGGAATTAACAGGAGATAACTAATAACTGACATCCATTAGACATGGCACGTGGAACTAGAACAGTCTACCCTAATGAGCGAAATAAAGGGTTCAGATCGTCATTCCAACCACCCGAAGTACGTCGGCCAAAACGTTGTAATATATATGACGACAAAGATGAGGACAATCGTCCGAATAATGTAAATAGTGTATAAAATGTATTGTTGGTCATTTTGCTATAAATTGTATTGTTGGCAACTCTACTATAAAATGTATTGCTGGTAAATTTTACAACAAAAATGTATTTTTATACTTTCAGTGTTAATTTTTCGGGTGGAGAGGGTGTCACTATTTTACCCTAGCCGAGACCCTAACAGGGGCTACCACCCCAGCAGTTTAGGGAAAGGAAACCTCTGAATTCAAAAGCAGGCTTACAGTCAGATGACGTCGAAACATTGGTTCCCGTACGATCACCGAAGTTAAGCAATGTTGAGTGGGTGGCGTAATGTATAATGGCTCGGAATTGTTAATCAGAGAACAGAGTTCCAGTTCTAGATGGGGTCGTTATATGTATTTTAGCCTTGGAAAAGATATAAATTCAGCTCTTCCCCGTGTATCCATTAGTTAATTAATAAGACTTGTATCGTTAAATGTTTATAATCTAAAAAAAAATATTATAATATAAAAAAAAATATTACAATCCAAAAGTATTTTTGGTTTTAGGGCTGATAAGCCGTTGAAAACGAATTAATCAATTAAAAATCAGCTTGATGAGGGATGGGCTCCGTCAGGTTATCTTGCCCTTGACACACAAAACTTAAGGATATCCAGGATTCGTGAAATAATATAGGTATTCAGTAAGCTTAGCTCAGTAATCCAGCCAACAATAAGAGGCTGGTGTTGATTCTCACAGCATCAATAGTTAAAATACCTAACTTAATATAGGATTACTATGTTAAATTTAGTATTTTAAATACTGATGCCGTGAACTCGAATCTCACTGGTCGCTTCACTACTGGAGGATATTATAGTAATATCCCCAAAGAGTAACGATCCAGGCCTGTTGCTAGAATGTTTTGAATAGAGAGTACTGAACTTCTAAGTAATAACTGTCCTTCTTTATAGCAGTGAGTGCTGGACAATCTCCGTAAAGATGAAAAGGGGATCTGAAGCAACGTAAATGTGGCTCTACAGACAGATTCTGAGGATTCTATGTACCGAACAAGTGAGCAAGTTTGGGAGAAAATGGAAACAAAAAGGAAACCAATACTTAAAATCAGATAGAGACAGTTGAGGTTTCTAGAGAAAATAATGAGGAAGAAAGGCTTGGAAAATCTGATCCTCACAGGACAGATAGAGGTCAAGAGAGACAGAGTAAAGCAACGCATAACCTACTTAGTGAGCTTGAGTAAATGGATGGCGGAACAGACTTTAGGAGAAATAATAGTAAGACAGTTTATTAAGATCGACAAGGCACAGGAAGTCGTGGAGTGTCATGATCGCTTATGTGCTGGGGGAACGCGGCAAATATAAAAAAAACGGCCTTTAAGTCGTAGAAGGTGGTGAGTAAAAGTGTTTTTAACTTAACGCATCTATGTGAATTGTAATACTTAGTTTGTGGTAATATCGACTGGCTCAATGATTGGGGAAAAAAAGTCAAATAAAAAAATTATTTTTATTCTTTTTTTATTCTTGTTTATCCAATACAAGGCCCAAGAGCCACTCAAGGTAAATAACGGTTGACGCAATACTTGAAAAGATCCTGTTCCGCAAAGTAGAGCTTTTTGGGAAATAAGCTATCCAAAAGGAACTTCCTCTTTACCAATGGAATATAAAGGGAATATATGTGGCATAGCATATGGGTTATTTATAATACGATATTTTTTCAGGATCAATATGTATGATGGAAAGGGAAATAGTATCAACCGCGTTATGATGTAAGAATAAAAATACTCAGCTCCCATCAATTTCAAACGGATAGGACAAATGATTATCCGTGGGCGGGGTTGACGAGCTCGTTAACCATTACACCGCAATGAGGCGCCAGTATTTTTATTTGCTGTGCTTAACGTTTCCAGTACAAGGCTTCAGAAAGACGAACGCCCTAATGACCTGCTGAACCATATCTCTAAACATTCTTACCGTTAATCACGCTACAATCAGTGATTATTTTTACGGCTTATCAACCCTTTGCAGGTTATTTAATGTCAGAAAATATTTTTAGGTTGTAAGAATGTTTCGAAGATAATAATGATTTTGCTGATAGAAAGTTCAACTAATTAACCCATAGCTAGGGGAGAAGAATACTTGTGCGCAATTGAATAAAATGAATCCGACTGAAATTGGAACACGACTTTCTGAGTTTCAATTACGAGTCGTTACGGAAATCGCACATCCAAGCTTACAGCACGTGGTACTCCCAAGCAGTTACTCATCTAGGTAATGACCAGGCTCAGTGTTGCTTAACTTCACTGTTCGTATGAGAACCATTGTTTCAACGAGATATGGTCGTAAGCCGACAGAATGAGTGAGCGGAAAAAGAATGTCTAATTGCGTATACAAATAACTACCTTACCAGCTGGTCATTAATAACTGTAAATGGCTATATCAGCCATATCCTCTTTTGCAATTCGAACTTTATCTCAAAACAATTTTACTTTAGTCTTTCTTAAAATGCCAATTTAATAGTTAGCAATATGTCACTCCACTCACTCCGTTTTTTTTCTTTTTCTCTCTTTTTTAATTCTCTTTATCTATCTATCTATCTATCTATCTATCTATCTATCTATCTAACTATCTGGCTCATTCTTCTCAGATTTATCGTTCTGTTCATATCTATCCATCTGTTCTGTTCATATCTATCTATCTATCTATCTATCTATCTATCTTTTCTTTTCTTTTCATCTATAGATATTATTTTTATCTATCTATCTATCTATCTATCTATCTATCTATCTGTCTATCTATCTATCTATTTATCTATCTATCTATCTATCTGGCTCATTCTTCTCAGATTTATCGTTCTGTTCATATTTATCCATCTGTTCTGTTCATATCTATCTATCTATCTATCTATCTTTTCTCTTCATATATAGATATGAAAAGAAAATCTATCTTTTCTTTTCATATATAGATATTATTTTTTCTCTTTCTATCTCTCTATCTATCTATCTATCTATCTATCTTTTCTTTTCATATATAGATATATATGAAAAGAAAATCTTTTTCTCTATCAATATATCTATTTGTCAGTCTATTAATATATGTATCTCGTTATCTATCTATCTATCTCGTCCTGTATTTATCTATCTATTTCTGTCCGTTTCTCACAGACGTTTTCACTTTGTTCCATTTTAAATTGTCTTGATCAGAGACAGTCATGTTTTCATATATTAATAAATCGATGACTTCACACTATTTTCCCTTTTATCTACCTCATGAATAATTCTCCTCCCTTTCTCTTTTAACTCCCTTCTATTTCTTTCTCCTCAAATTTTCTCTTTTTATCTCCCACCATACCTTCTTTTCTTACACTCCTCTCTCTTTCTATTCTTGCCCAATCCCAACCTTTTCTTCTTGATTTCTCTCTAATTTTAACTGGTTCTCTCTCACCCCCTCTCTCGCTTTCTCTCTCTCTCTCTCTCTCTCTCTCACTCTCTCTCTTATTTTATTTTCTCCGTTTCCTATTCTCATATGCTATCCACTCTCACTGATTTCTCTCTATTTTTATATTTCTTCCTCTTCCCTCTTCCTCTCTCTGTCACTGTCTGTCTATCTGTCTCACTCACTCACTCACTCACTCACTCACTCACTCACTCACTCTACCTCTCGCTTTTTTTTTCTCTATTTATGATTACTTCCGCTCTCTATTCTCGTTTCTTTTACTTCTCTCTCTAGTTTCTTGGTCTTTTTTTGATTCCTCTTCTCTCTTTCTCTCTCTGGCACTATCTGTCTATCTCTCACTCATTCATTTTCTATCTCTTCTTTCCTTACCCTTTCATTCTTTTTTTTATTTCGTTCTCTTTTTTCTTTTACATTTTTTTTTATACATTTTTATTTCACCATCTTCGCTTTTTCCCCCCTCTCTCTCTCTCTCTCTAACCCTTTTCTCTTTTTAATCTAGTCTTTTTTTTCTATTTTTCTCTTTCTATTTTTTCTGTCTATTTTTACTTTTTTTAGTTTCTTTCTTTCTGTTTCTTCTTTTATTTTACACTCTCTCTGTCACTATCTGTCTATCTCTTACTCTTTCATTTTCTCTCTCTTATTTCATTACCTTCTCGTTTTAACTCTCTTCCGCTCTCAAATTCCCTTGGATTGACTCATATTCTTTTTTTTAACTTCATTCTCTTCTCTCTTCATCCATTTTTATTTCACTAGCTTCCCTCTCTCTTTTTTTTCTTTACGTTCCCATCTTTTATCCGTCTGTCTGTTTTTCTCTCTTTCCTATTTCATAACTACTTCGTTTAGCCATAGCCTTCTCCTCCTGGCTTTTCTCTCTTTTTATTTACTTGTTTTAGTTTCTTTCTCTCTCTATTTCTTCTGTTATTTCTCCCCTTTTCTCTTTCCATCACCGTCTGTTCCCGCCCTCAATCGCTTCTTCTTAACCCACTCAAACAACTCTCTGTTTTATTATTATTATTATTTTGTGTTTCTCCCCAGATGTTTTGCTGGCTTCATTAAGGAGTTTCTCGTCCTAACCGAAGTGGCTATCACTTCCTGCTGCTAATGGCAAACAATTCTTCAGCGCTAATGCGATGTTTGTGATCATGAATCCGAATGAAATCGAGGTTTGTTGCTCTACTATCGTCTTAACCACATGCAGCGGCAGGAGGCGAAACCCTTGGACAGTGCCACGACAAGAATGTGTGCCAAAGTTTTAAGAAGAAAAAGAAGACAATTTGAAAAGCGAAAAACATTGTTTTCAGAAATATGTCAGGTTAGATATCCACTTGTGACTGATTATGATCGGTCAGGAAACCTTAGGGGATCCCTGTGTGGTGTGAAAACACCTCATTAAATGCATTTTGTTTGTTCGTGAAAATCCCTCCCGTGTCCCGTTGACATCTTGTGAGTCGATGTAGATTTAGCGCTTTTCCAGAACAAATAATTGTTGGCAAACTTGGACACTACTGTGCACTTGCCTTCTCGAGAGAGGGACAAAATTTTATCGCAACCGACAAGAACAATGGTCCTTAAAATCGTTTATAAATATCTATGGAAGAAAATAAGCTTGGGAAAGTTCTTCGCATTCCTGTCATCCTGGGTAAGACGTTAAACTACATCCGCGTCCTGAGTAAGACGATAAACTACGTCCAGCAGCAAGGCCTATGATCAGGATGTTTTCAGGAGCGTGGAACCACCTCTTAATTGCTAGTGTTCCCAGGTCCACCCTGACTCGGGGTGGTAGTACCTGTTAGTATCCCAGTTATGGGCAAATAGTTAACTATAACCAGCAATACTTTTTGAAAAAAAAAATTATTACCAGCAATACAATTTTGAAGAAAATATATATCTGGAAACAGATTTTTGACAAAACAAAATATTACCAGCAATAAGAAAATGTTGCCGATATTGAATAACCCATTGAGGTTGATATGCCGTTAAACAAAATAAACGAAACCAATCTAAAACAAAGAATACATATTCTATTCATACGAATCTATCCTAAAAATGTTGTCGGCATTAAATAACCCATTGAGGTTGATATGCCGTTAAACAAAATAAACGAAACCAATCTAAAACAAAGAATACATATTCTATTCATACGAATCTATCCTAAAAATGTTGTCGGCATTAAATAACCCATTGAGGTTGATATGCCGTTAAACAAAATAAACCAAACCGCATTCCTGACTAGGCTTTAAGTAATGGTTAGATTTGTCGCAGTGCTTAAGGTGCTTGTCATATAAAGTTCTTGAGAATGTCTTCTTCTTCTTCTTCTTCTTCTTCTTCTTCTTCTTCTTCTTCTTCTATATGTCGTGTTCCTTCAGGACCTATGCAATTATGGTTCTCCACAAGTTCCTGTTCTTTGCAGCTCAATAAATTTTATCTTTGTGTTACCTCTACGAAATCTCGTGGCGCCATCCATTTACTAAAGCTCGCTTTGTAGGTTACACCTTGT
Organism: Acanthosepion pharaonis; assembly: GCA_903632075.3. Taxonomy (NCBI): domain Eukaryota; kingdom Metazoa; phylum Mollusca; class Cephalopoda; order Sepiida; family Sepiidae; genus Acanthosepion; species Acanthosepion pharaonis. Next base: position 2,363,080 of record CAHIKZ030004626.1, on the reverse strand, counting down.
TTTCCTCTGTCCCTCTAAACTTCATTCTGTCCTGTGAGTATCAAATTTGCCAAGCCCCCTTTCCATATTATGTGCCCTAAAAATTCCAACTGTCTCTCCCTGATGTTAAGTATAAGTGACCTTCTTTTTCCATTTTCAGTAAAACTTCGTCGTTGCTAAACATGTTCGTTCCATGGTATTCTCAGCATCCTTCTGTAGAAATACATTTCTTTTACTACAAATTTCTTCTTCAACTGTGGAGAGATTGTACAGTATTCACAGTCATATAGGAGTATTGATATTACATAATGTTATATACCGTACCTATGAACACTAATGGATATGTTCCAATCCTCATAAATACGTTGAAAACTATTGTAAGTTAAGGGTAATATGCTGTCTAAGTAGTTCACCACTAGCAGTGGTTTACCTAATTCACGCCGCTGGCGAGTATTGTATTTTGCTGATGTTATAAACATTACCATTTTATTTCCAATTTCTGTTTTGATTGTTCTTCATTGAGTTAACTCTTCCGAGGTTACATCAAATAACAACTCTTTTTTTTTCTAACGAATTTTTTTCTGTTTCTTAACACTTGCTTAGATTTTGGAAGACATCTTCTGCTATGCTATTTTTCGATCAAGAAACTAAAAAACTAGATGATTGCTGTATTGTCCAAGCACTACGTATTTTTCTTTTATCATGTCACCAATGTATTTTCCTGGATTTTTATGTCCTTACATAACACTCCATCTGAAGTGCTTATTCCAACATATTACGTAGATACAAAACCGTTCAATATTTTTGACAAAATTTGTGAATATATATTCAATAATTAAAATATTTTCTCTGACTGTCTATCACCTATGGCAGTGGCTCCCAAACTTTTTTTTTTGGTTGGGGAGTCGCATTTTCGGAATTAAAATTTGCTCGCGTCTCACCGAATTTTATATGATAAAAAGTAGATTTAAAAATAAAAACAGAAAAAGAATTCAAGGGAGATAACCGCGGATTCGAATCAAAACATTATCATTGATAACTCTCCCTTCCAATTTGCGAACACTAATCAATATATTCTTAATACTTGATATAATGCAAAATTCTCACAATGATAAAATCGGTCAATAATTGTTTATGTCTATACAGGGACTCATTCATGCAATTACAAGTAATCCATAATTATATTTTAAATTTTTAAATGACATTTACTTTTGGCATGGGAATTTTTAAAAAACTGTTTCGAAATCAGATCTGACTGCTGAAAAACTTCCCTCTCCAAAAGGCAGTACCTGCTCCTATTTATAACTGGGAGAGTCCATGTGTGCGTGGGTAAATTACTATAACATAAACGCTATTCATTTATTATATTGGATTTGTCCGCAAAACACCAGCTAATTTCCAATTGATTCGAACTTTATAAAATGGTAAAAGGGATATACTTATAGTTGGTCCACATTTTTTAATAATTTAGTAAATGTTTATAAATTTATGAATAACAAATTGTTTTCATATTTATTTATAAATTGGTAAATGATAAAAATTGCATTATATTAGTTTTAATTGTATTAGTTGTAAATATAAAATTTTATTAGAATGTTGCAAATATAAAATCATTCTTGTAAATAAACAATCTAATCAATAGTTTGTAATATTTGTGTTGTAAATTCTCAACGAGAACAAAAAATATGTATAAATTCACTTACATCATATGTTTAGGTTTTATTACAATTCTAGTATTGCTTTTTAAAACAATAAAAATTACCGAGGAGTGAAGGTAGTTAAAATAATAGCGGAGTCAACGGAAAAAACATCCTTTTGATACTTTGTTTTTTGGGGGTTTTTTGTGGACACGGAGGTCAAAGTTTGCCGAAATTTCTCTGTTTGGGATCCTGTTAAAGAGTCTGTTTATCCCTGTCAGTGAGTAGTTTTCTAATAGTTTTCTAAATGTCCCCTTTTCTTTTCTATGTCAAACAAGAATAGAAAGGAGAATTGTATAGGAAAATACCGTTAAAATACCCTGGCTAGAAGATTAAAGGCTTTATTTTTTTAATCATTTCCCCCCGAATCTAGGCAATAAAGCCACTAAGACACAAGGGTGTGAAAAAATCTGAGATACTAAAAGAACAGGATTCAAAAAGACTGAAGATGATGACTTACGCTGCATTTAACTATTTAAAAAGATCGTAGTTGACAGGAACGCAAGAAGCCGGGATAGAATTCGACAAGCAAGAAATTCGAGAGAAGACACGATTATAATAAAACATACGCTCACACTTAGCAATTTCAATAGTAAAATCATGAGACCTAACTGGCAATCTAGTAACGCACTTAAATTCATCTCGATGTAACAAAGAGGAAAGTAATATTTATTTTGAAAAATACAAAAAATACTTTTTTACTTACCATTCTTACTATAGTCACTATAATACCTCAAGTCTCTATGACAGTCCTACCTAGTTACCATATGTACAATTTGTCTGTCGGGGACGGGGAATAACAAAATAACATTTAAAAATGAAACCCCAATGAAAGAGGAAAGAAATATTTATTTTGCGAGATACAAAAATATGGCACAAAGCCAAATATGGGGATAGGGGAGGCTGGTTTTCAGTCTGTCTTATCTTAAACTTAACTAGCAAGAATTACTGATCCAAACATACCACAGTATTCCTTACACCAAAACAACACATTCTTATGACAGTCACCATAATACCTCTAGTCTCTATGTAGTCCTAACTAGTTTCTATATGTACAATTTTTCTGTGGGGTATGGAGAATAAAAAATAACATTTAAAAATGAAACCTCGATGAAAGAGGAAAGGTCATCGGAACAATTACCATGAAAATATTTATAGAAAAACTACGTTACGCCAATGGAAAAATAACTGAAGCCAAAACGTATGAGCATCGTAGATTCTTCTCTAGATTTGGACATGAAACTCTAAACTTTTCAGGTGAGTTTGCAACTTTACATTACCCCGCGTGTTAGATTACTAATTGCCGGATAAGATAAAGATACACACAAAATATAGGCAGTTTAATTCATAAAAAAATTAATTACTTATTATGCATTATTATAATATATTTTATTAGATTTTATAGATTTATATATTATGAACACATTGAGCGCTTTCCAATAAGTACCGAGCATATATAATATATAAATAATATGTATAAAATCTGCTTATATATATATATATATATGTGTGTGTGTGTGTGTGTGTGTGTGAAAAATATATAGAAAATAGGAAAGAACTCGTTAGGTAAATAATCCAAAGTTCTTTAGTATTTTTGTTATTATTTTTAACAAACAGTGCTCGATACAAAAGTAGAGCCTAAATATAATTATTTATTTAAAAATATAATTCGACACGCTACATAAGAGTTCTCATGTTTCAAAACAAGAGCCGAAAACTTCAATATAATTATTTGAAAAACTGAATTAAAGTACTGAGCTTTGTTCCATCTTCAAGCGAAATTTTTTTGGGGAATAACTTATTTCAAATTATTTTTATTATGCTTATAAAACACGTAAATTTCAGAAATAAGTTATTCCCCAAAAAATTTCGCTTGAAGATGGAACAGAGCTTACTTTAATTCAAATAATTATATTGAAGTTTTCGGGTCTTGTTTTGAAACATGAGAACTCTTATATAGCGTGTTTGAATCATATTTTTAAATAAATAATTATATATATATATATATATGTGTGTGTGTGTGTGTGTGTGTGCATTTGGGGTATTTTTAGTAAGCCGTATAATGTGGGTGTAAGGGGTATTCTATTAGTCTAGTCCAGGATTTGTTTTAATTTTTAACAGTTTCTTGACTGATTTGTTGAACTTTGTGACTATAATGTTTTTTCGTTGTTTTTTTTTTTTTTAATGTAAGTGTTGTCGTCATTTCAGAGAGATTCTAATTTTTCAATATAGTCGCTGGTATCCAATATTAACGGATGGGGTTATGACTACTTTTTTATTCATATATATATATATATATATATATATATATATATATATATATATGCTAATAGGTATCTCATTGGTAGTGTAGTGTCTTCAAGAATTGTAGCGATCGAATTTGTAAGGGTGGCTTCTATGTTAATTTGTATGAAACCCTTTTCAAATTCCGTGGGATCGAATCTATTTTTTCCGGAATATTTTTAATTTGCTCATGGAGTTGACATGATTCGAAAACAGTATCATATGCTGGGCTACGGCCTTTGGGAATAAAGTTGAAAATGTGTGACAAATCCGACGTTCGCATTTATTTGCTACTGAAAAACGAATAAATGAATTATCAACTTTCTTCACTGTATGATGTGACGTCACAACACGGCGGCTACATGACCCACGTGACTATCTCGACCAAAGGAAAATAATCCCCCTTTTGTATACTTACATACAATAATATATTAATGTCTATATACTTTTGGTGGGTGCTGTTGCCAATTGTGACGCGAAGAGGTTGCAGATTTTCAAAATTATTGAATTCAACACGTGCAGGATATGTCCTATATATTCATGCATAACACAAATGGACTCAAAAGAGGAGACAGAACACTTTTGTCTATCCAAACAGACATGACTCAGGAAAGAAAAAGAAAGAAAGACATTTTAGGCATTGGTAGCTGGCAGTATGTGTAAGTAGAGCATGTGGTTGGGTAAAATCAAGAGGTCGGCTTGCCCAGTGAATGTCGCCATGGGTTGACAGATAAAGAAAGAAAGAAAGAAAGAAAGAAAGAAAGAAATTAGAGGAGGGAGAAAGAGAGAGTTTATGCCCTTTTATTTTATACCGTAGGTGGACACATATCCGTGTTAACCGAAGCACATTGACTGGTAATAATAATATATAATAATTTATAGAATAAAAACAATAATAACAACAATATCAATAATAATAATAATAGTAACAAAGGAAGCCAACAAGTTCAAAATAGAGTTTCAAAAGGGTGAAGAAATTCAAGTAAAGTATAACACAACAACTGCAGAAAAGAAAGTCTCGTGCAAATGAAAATCCAGATCAAACGGCAGACAGAAGAGCTTCCAATGCTGAGAATATGAAATGACTTATGGACTCTCAAACTCCTCAACTAGCTGAAAGTCCTAATTATGAGCCCCCACCCCCAGGAGCTATCTTAATTAACGCCCGATATAGCAGATTTTTAAGCTACTAGTGATTTAAACGTCCCACTGAGTTTTAAATGGGTGAAGATATTCAAGTAAAGCCTAATACACCGACTGCAGCTGCAAAATACAAAAATAAAAATAAAAAAAGCAAAGGCAAATGCAACCGTCCAGATGAAGAAACAATGGCAAGATAAACAGCTTCACTGTCAATACTCTACCCGTACCAAACAAGCTGATGTAGACAAACCCCATTACCCATCAGTGGCTATGTAGTGCAGGGTTAAAAGCTGAAACTGAAGGTTTTATTCTTGCTGTACACGACCAATGCTTGTTAACTAGAAATTACCAAGCACACATACTGAAAACTTGTGTTAGACCAAAATTCAGATTCTGTGATAAATATCCATAAACAATTGACCATCTTGTATTCGGTTGCGTGGCACTGGCACCCATTGAATATAAAACTCGGCATGAGAGAGTGCACTGGAAAATCTACAACTTTTACGGAAAGGAAACTGCCAGGAATTGGTATGAACACGTAGATAGACCCTTAACAATTTTATGGGATTTTACAATACACACATGCAGACCAATCAAATCGCCTTGACATCGTGATATATAAATATAGCGTTAATTTCAAATACTCTTTTTGAAACCGAAAATTCTTGTTTTCCTGTGGGTTGCTGATAAAGAGAAATTCAAGGCAAGCAGGCTTTGTGGTAGACTGCTCAATATCGAAGATAGGGGTAGAGCGTTAAAAGAATTAATATGGAAAAGTTTTTGACACTTATATTTCGTAGCTATATATGCCTAGCCACTCGTCGGAATAATGTTAATCTGCAGTTATTTCTCGATTCTCTTGTGCTTTTATTGGTATGAGTGTGTTAAATACTTTCTTTTCTCTCGGTGTTGATTGTATCCCCGAAGCAGAGCCTCCTTACCAAGCATCTCGAATTCAGTCATTTTCCCAAAATGTAGCTTCCCTCTGTCTTTTCTGTAAATACTTCCATGTTAAATGTTCTAATTAACTCTCCTCCTTGGTGCATAGACTATGCATTTAAACGCAGTACTAGATTGGCGGCAAGGTCTCATCATTTTACAGTCGAAATGGCTAGGTGTAATAGTTTCTTTTCTCGGACTTCATGTTTGTGGAAACCTTTTCTGACATATTTCTTTCCAATCGCTTTTGTTCTTCACAAGTTTTTCTCATCTGTTCATCCTTCAAATCTATAAATCAACCATCCGTCCTTGCACGGAATATTGCTGTCATATACAGTCTGGTATCCCCTTGAAATCCTCGACAAAATTCAGAGATGAGTATCCAGTGTGAAAGGTCCTGATCTGGCATCTCGTCTACAGTTGCTTTCTCACAGACGTGCCATGGCTTCCCTCTGTCTCTTCTACAAGTATTTTCACAGCAACTGTTACGACAAGCTACTTCTGCTGATTCCTAGACTGCATGAATTTAAATGAGCTACTAAGCTGGCATCTCGGTCCCAACCTTTCACTGTCGAAACTTCTTTAATGTAAAGGTCTTTCCACTGAAACAGCTTCTTCTCTCGCACTTCGCGTCTGTGGAACTCCTTTCCTCTTGCTTGCTTCCCTGATAATAATCTTCAAATATAATCTTCAAATATTCAAGTGTAATGTCAACCGACATCTTGATAACTTGATCTTGTTCCTCGTCCTTCTCTATATCCTTTCTTCGAACACGATTCTTTACTCTTGTTTTAAATCCTCGGTAACCCCTTGCTTGTTAGTGACACTCCTTGCTTGGGGTGAATTGCTTAAAAAAAAATTAAATGCAATGTCAGTTGTTATCGCCTGTCCTCTTAAATTCTGTTCTTTTATTGTTCTTTCCCCTTAATAATGTTTTCCTTATATACTTTCACTCTCAATACACGACCCCTGCGTGTTAGTGGCTTTGTTGCCTTACTTGGGGTGATTTTTTTTTAGAGCAGCTGACAATGACTGGTTTAAATGCCCTGAAGAAGACACAGGAGAAATGATTATCCAGTGTTTCTTAAAAAGATTAAGGAAGTTAGCATCCAGTTTAACCCTTTGATCCCTGAACACCGCTTTACTGGTGATCGAAAAAAATGACGTAATGCCCAGCCACCCGTTGAACGGTGAGTAAAAATTTGTAACTATTTTTATATCTTCATTATTTACATTATTCGGACTATTGTCCTCATCTTTGTCGCCATATTTATCACAACGTTTCGGCCGTTGTACGCTCCGGCCTTCTTCAGGTGGTTAGAATTTCGAAATTCCAAGAAGGCCGGAGCGTACAACAACCGAAACGTTGTGATAAATATGGCGACAAAGATGAGGACAATAGTCCGAATAATGTAAATAATGTACATAATAGCTCATCTCGGAAATATAGACAGATTTTTATATCTGTCGCGAAACATTAGATACCATTTATTTGCGAATTTTAACTCAGGAGCTCAGACAGAAGGATTAAAATTGTTCAGGAACGCATAGCTAAAAGGGTTAAAATATGATATGACAAAAACTTGACTTAGACATGGAAGACATTTTCTTTTTTTAAAATATTTTTTTTTAATATAAAAATTGCTTTTGTGCTAACTTGAGGCTGAGTTGGGTACCTTTCTGGGCTTATTAATGTGTCCGCGCGTACCGACTGAAAATTCAAAAATCATTTAATAATCGACTCGTGAGGGTAAAAGATTTATAGTAGATATAAACCTAACTTTAAATTTTTCTATATAGCTGGGAAAATGCTAATTCTAGAGTACGTTCCCCATTTTTTATCGACTAGCAAATAATGCACTATAAGTTCTATAAATTGGAGGTGACTTGGCATCGAACTTAATGGCCGTCTTTGTCGGCCTTTTTGCAAATAATAACATAAAAGTACGAATAAAAACAACACAGACAATCTTATCTAAATTCAAAAAACAAAAAAAAGAAAAAAGAAAAATATGAGAGGGAAAATTGATAAAAGGGATTTTTTAAGTAAGAAACTTTCCAAACACGATTTGTTATCAGGACGTTATTTTTAGGGTCATTCACTCATAAAATAGATTTGGGGAAAACCTATGGCAAGCATGGGACGCGAAAAGGCAATCAACCGAATTCATGATTATGTTGGCAAAAGAATCAGATTCTAAAAGGGTCGAAGAGTGAGATGGGGTAACGAGGTAGAGTTGATTGAAGGCGAAACAAGAAAAATAAAAATGGAATGCTGAAAGAAAGAAAGAAAGAAAGAAAGAAAGAAAGAAAGAAAGAAAGAGAGGCTAAGTCAATGAGTAAAATATTAAAGAAAGAGAAAAGAAATAGAATGTAGAGAAAAGAAATTAATAAATGAATTATTAAAGGGAGAAAGAAAAAGAAAGAAAGAAAAAGAAAGGCTAAATTAATAAATGAAATATTACTGAAAGAAAGAAAGAAAGAAAGAAAGAAAGAAAGAAAGAAAGAAAGAAAGAAAAGAGAAATATTAAAGAAAGAGACTAAATGGAATATGAAAGAAAGAAAGAAAGAAAGAAAGAAAAAGATAGAAAGAAAGAGTATGGCTGAATAAATAAGTGAAATATTAAAGAAAGAAAAAGAAAGAAAAAATGCTAAATTGATAAATGAAATATTAAAGAAAAAAAGAAAGAAAGAAAGAAAAAGAGACTAATTGGAATATTAAAGGAAGAAAGATTTACAAAATGAACATAAAACTCGAACGAAAAAGAAAGAAAAGAAAGGCTTAGTAAATAAGTGAAATATTAACGAAAGAAAAAAGAAAGAAAGAAAGAAAGTAAAAGAAAGGTTGAATTAATAAATAAAATATTAAATTAAGGAAGAAAAGAGAATTAAAAAAAATAAAAAGTCTAAATTAAATATTAAAATAAGAAAGAAAGATTAAAATAATAAGGGAAATATTAAAGAAAGACAGAAAGAAAGAATAAAAAAGAGAGAACATAAAATGTGAACAAAGAAGAAGTAAAAAGAAAGAAAACTTGAATAAATGAGATAAAAAAATTAAAAAAGAGAATGAAATCAAATGAGGTATCGAAGGAAAAATATTGAAGTAGAAGAAAATAAACGAAAGAAAGAAAGAAAGAAAGAAAGAAAGAAAGAAAGAAGGTCAAGGGGAAGAAAAGATAGAAATAAATCCGAAAAAGAAAAAAGAAAAAAAAACGAAAACAGAATTCCCTTGAAAATTTGGTTCCTGAAACAAGAGAATCGGTGAAAGAATGCTTAAATGGTGTTCAGCTTAGAACCAACAGAATAATATTTATCCAGGCCTCGTCTTATCGAGTTAAATCACAACTCAATCCTTATTCCTGCTTATCATATTAAATTCTTTCTAGTTTTTCCGTCGTCAGAAACCGCCATTTGCAATCCAAAAAAGACCCATTTCTCCGGCACCACCACGAAAAAAAAAAAAAAAAAGAACAATTGAAAAGAAAACGAAAAAACGCTTCATTAGATTTTTGTTTTAAGGAATTAAAGAAGATGGAAGGTGTCCCGACCCTGCGGTATTGTCGGGGTGGTGTCGGGTGATAGGTGATGGGTGAAATGACAAAGTAAGGTGATCCCTTTTACACACTTTTGAACCAAAACTGAGTCTTTTTTTTTGTTTGTTTTTTTTTTTTTTAGACTTAACTTTCTTTTTTTACCCAATCTGTCTGGTTCGGAAGGTTTACACAGCTGTGGGGAGACGAACAAGGGAAAGAGATTTTGACCACTGACAGAATAATGGTGGCTGATTTGGAATCGGTGCAAGGTGAATGGTTCGGGAAGGGATCGTTTCTTATAGCCAAGAAAAATAAAGAGTATGTATACTTGTGTATATATTTAATATATTTTGTTGTTATGTGTTATTTATATATAGACAAATATTTAAATAAATGCTCTGTTTATAATAAACAGTATTAAACAACATTTATCGGTCTGAATGTCCGTGAAATTTCATAAAAAATATTTATCCTCCGACAAGTATCGAACCAGTTTCCTATACGGAACAGTCATTTAGCCTGACGTGCCTTAACCGCTTCGGCCACAGAGGAGCGTCAGGTTAGCAAGGTCGAGTCTACTGTCTTTAAACTTCAATCTTCCATTATTTTCTCACGTACATTCATATCTGCTCATGGCGTACCTAAAATGTAAACAAATGACGTCACACATTATGAAATGGACAAGTCCGACAATTATTTTAAAACATTTTTATGTTTATACATTCTTTTTATAGATACAAATATTTAAGTAAATGCTCTGTTTATAATAAACAGTATTAACAACATTTACCGGCCTGAATGTCCGTGAAATTTCATAGAAAATATTCATCCTCCGACAGGATTCAAACCTGTATCCTAAACGGAACCGTCATATAAATAACTTATAACAATAAAATATATTAAATACCTGTCCGTCTTAGTCCATTTCGTAGTGTGTGATATGTATATATGCAATTATTCGCCTACGTCTATAAAAATACTTTTGAATCGTGCTTGTACATCTCCATCATTATATTGTGCTTCCGGTCACATGACGTTGAAACATCGATCCCCTTATGATCACCGAAGTTAAGCAACGTCGAGCGTGGTCAGTACCTATATGGATGAGCGACTGGGATACTATAAGCTTGAATGCGTGGGTGATGAAATGGATAATGGCTCGCAATTATTAATCGGAGAGCCGAGATAGATAGATAGATAGATAGATAGATAGATAGATAGACAAATGTATAATGAACGCATAGATAGATATCAACGCAGAGATAGATAGATAGATAGATAGATAGATAGATAGATAGATAGATAGATATGAACGCATAGATAGATAGATAGATAGATAGATAGATAGATAGATAGATAGACGAATGTATAATGAACGCAGAGATAGATAGATAGATAGATAGATAGATATCAACGCAGAGATAGATAGATAGATAGATATGAACGCATAGATAGATAGATAGATAGATAAAGTGAATGTAAATACTTTCAAATGAACTGAAAACCCAGTCATCAGCAGGAAACAAGGGATAAACCTCTCTTCCTGTTCAAAAGACCGGGTAGGTGTTTGAACTGATTTTAAAGTTTTTTAAACCGAATTAAAACTACACTTCCATGCTGAAGGGGTTTCTAAAAAAATACTTTTTTGAAAGGCAACGTTTGTGTGCAACAGTTTCAGAAATGGGATTACAAGTTGAAATTATGGGGCAAACAAAAGCTCAGAAATCGAAAAAAGTTCCCCCTATGTTTGCTATGCTCGTCTCAGCCTTCAACAAAACCTTCATTAATTGGATACCCAGCAGAGAATCAAACACAGAACATAAGCGGTATGGGCTTTCTAACTATTTACTTGTGGGCGTTGTAATATATAGGGCAGATTACTGTACAAAAAAACAAAAACAAAGACAAATATGGAACAAAACGAATATAGTAAAACAACGGTATATAAAGCATTGATTATGAGAGAATATTAAGATTATGTTTTGGACAGAAAACCACTCACCAACCCCTTTGCTCTTATAATTCTGTCACTAGTGTCAAAAGGCAACAACTTGATGAGCCCTCCATTATCGTTTTAATAGCGCGAACATCCGTAACTTTCACGATTTGGATAGTGTCATCCAATTACGACACCATCTGTTATATATATATATATATATATATATATATATATATATATATATATATATATATATATATACAGTGTTTATCTTTGCCAATTCAATACATTAAAAAAAAAAATGCTAAATCTTTAAAATTGAACAAAGACTCTTTCATGCCAGATTCGGTTCTGATCCGATCATCATATCATCTTCATCTTCGGTCGCAATATTATGATTCCCCGTCTTTTATCTGCTGTGTCCCTTCAAGATGTCGGCAATCATCTTCCTGCCTCTTGTAGCCTTTAATAAATTTTGACTTTTTGTTATATTTCTCCAATCCACTTCTACCGTACATTCACTGAATCCCATTAAGTATGTTTCCAGCTGATTTCCTCTGTCCTTCTTTCCCTCAATATGTCCTTATGTGTGTCAGGTTTTAAAAGCCCTCTTTCCTTATTATGTGCCGCAGAAATTTCAACTGCCTCTTCCTGATTTTAAATATAAGTTTCCTTTTTGTTTCCGTTCTCTCGAAAACCTCGTCGTTGCTCACATGTTCGGTCCATGGTATCCTCAGCATCCTTCTGTAGAAAATTTAACTGTCTCTTCCTGATGTTAAGTATAAGTTTCCTTTTTGTTTCCATTCTCTCCAAAACCTCGTCGTTGCTCACTTGTTCGATTCCATGGTATCCTCAGCATCCTTCTGTAGAAACTTCAACTGTCTCTTCCTGATGTTAAGTAAAAGTTTCCTTTTTGTTTCCATTCTCTCCAAAACCTCGTTGTTGCTCACATCTTCGGTCCATGATTTCCTCAACATCTTTCTGTAGAACCATATTTCTGTTGCTTCAAGTCTCTTCATCTTTGAGGAGATTGTCCAGCATTCGCTGCCATACAGGAGGACAGATATCGCGTAACAGTTCAACATTATTTTCTGTTTTTCTAACGAATACACCGCTTAACTTTCGGAATTCATCTTTGGTCATCGCAATACGTCTTCGAATCACAATGTCGCACTTTCCGTCCTCTGTTAGGACACTTCCCAGCTGAAATACCCATCTACGCCGATTGTGAGGTGAAGATCTGGATAACAGTTGCTTAAAATGAAAATAAAAATAATTCTGGATTCCTGAAAAGTAGTCTCAGAAAGGTGACATACTGGGACAATCCTGAGGGAATTAGAAATCCGACCTGGATTAATTACTGGCAGATACAATCTTAACAGCATAAGCTCTACATATGGCACGGTGTTGATAGCAAAAACAGATGGGAAACTACAAGAACTGTTGGAAAGGTAGTAATGGAAAGCAAGAAGAAAGGACTAATTATCACAGAATGTATGGTTGTCAGCAAAAAGAAAAGCCCAAAATAAAATTACGTATTGGTGACACCGAAATCCAGCAA
>CAHIKZ030004626.1:2317500-2345000 GCA_903632075.3 Acanthosepion pharaonis | reverse complement strand
GGATTTATATATTAATAGATTAACGTAAAAATAAAATATATATATATATGCATGTATGTATGTATGTATGTGTGTGTCTGTGTGTGTGTGTGTGTGTTTGGTCGTTTATGGTGTTTAAAAAATTATGAATTTCTGAGTCGGCCTTCGATAAGTATTGAAAATTATAGCTAATTTAATAATATGGAACCACCTTTTAATTGCTGTTGTTCTGTCGTCTACTCTGACACGTGTGGTAGACCTTGTTACGCTCCCAGTCATCGACAAATAATGCACCCCCAAACATAAACGAAAACACTAGGGAAGTATATATTTCTTATAGTAAAAATACCAACAATCCATTTTTATGAAAAAAATACCAATAATAAAGTGACCGACAGTGCATTTTTATAGCAAAATGATAATCAACACATTTTATAGTAAAATTGATTATTTGGTAAAAACAAAAATGCAGCTAATTAAAATACCCGCTTATAACCTACCCAGATATTTAGAGGGATTGTACCCTCTAAATATCTCCAATATTATAGGCATTATCATTTTACTGTATTGTCTTCAGACATGCGTCCATTTTGGGAAATGCATGCATGTCTTTAACAATCAGCTAAACATCTTTCTTTGTGGTTAATAAACCTAAAGATGAACCCTAATGTTGATTCACTGTTTTAATTGCCAAAAGGAATTAAGCTGACTGTTAGAGACATGAACAGATTTCCGAAAATTGATACATGTCTGGAAATAATACAAATGTCATTCTCTTGAATTAATTACAAAATTTGAATTTTCATATTTAATTTTGTCATAAAAATGTTCTTGGTCTTCAATATCTGTCCATATTTCTGAGATGCGATATTATGTAGACTATTTACATTATTCGGACTATTGTCCTCATCTTTGTTGCCATATTTATCACAACGTTTCGACCGTTGTACGCTCCGGCCTTCTTCATAAAGCATAAGTTTACTGATATATATATATATATATATATATATATATATATATATATATATAAACTAGACTCGTTTCGAAAAACCCTCGAATTTTTGATTTGCTAATCAAATCAATCTCGAGGGAAAAAAAAAGTTTTAAAAAAGAAAGAGCTACAAACATGAACTTCTGCCGACAAAAAAAATCGCACAGATGCAGGTCTGAAGCCCAAAGAAAATCCCCGATACGAGTAAACAACTAACTAACAAAAGAGCTCAATACAACCGTAGAGCAGACCTAGATACACCTAGTGAGCCAGACAAACCTACCTAGGTTTCACCTAAACCGTCAGGACAAAACCCGTTTAGAGTGAAACCTAGGTAGTTTTGTCTGGCTCACTAGGTCTATCTATCTATCTATCTATCTATCTATATATATATATATATATATATATATATATATATATATATATATATATATATATATATATATATATATATATATATATATATATATATATATATATATATATATATATATATATATATATATATATATATACATTATTTATATGTTATATATGTGCAGTACTTATTGAAAAGCGCTCGATATCAGTGATAGAGCTAATATATTTAGTTGGATTGGTGTGAGTTTGTGACCCTGTATTTCACGCTATTTGCAGAAATATATATATATATATATATATATATATATATATATATATATATATATATATATATATGCGTGTGTGTGTGGTTCCTCACACCAAAACAAAGATAAAAGTCCATATAAACATATGTCCGCAAATTCTTCTATTTTGACTTATTAAGTTTAAAGAAAGTTTACGCTAGATGGCGCCTGTGTTGCGATTTAGACAAGTTTTCATTTATCATTCGTGTACATTTGTGGCTAGTCTGTCGTAAATGTTTAATGTGTTTAGTAGTGAGTTAACTGAGAAGTGTTCGTTTAACAATGGCAAGATATTCACATCGTGAGTAGGCAGATATGATTTTTACATACTACCGCACGAATTATAACGGGCGCGAGGCTGCACAGATATATGAGATTACGTTTCCATACCAAAAGCAACCGAGTCATCCAAACTTTTCTGCTGCTTGTCGCGTTGGTGAGACACGATCTATGGCAAAGATTGTAAAAGTATTTTTGGGATTGTACATTTAAAAGCGTTACCGCAAACTTTAAACTTAATAACTCAAAAATGAAACATTTGCTGACATATGGACTTTTGTCCTTGTTTTGATCGAAGGAACTGGCCCAAATTTTGTAAAAGTATTTTTGATACACCCTGTATAATGAAGTAAGAGGACCTAGAGAATTTAACACTCAAAAGATATAGAGAAGACAAGAGAAACAGGGGGAAAGATCGAGCTATTTAACGACTTTGTGTGATTAAATGGAAAGCGGAAACACTGTTTAAAAGTCAAAAACTGTTGAAAGAAATTATAGGAAGCTGTGGAAAGCTATGATCACTCATATTTTGAAAGTGTATGGCATATAAAAAAAAAGAAAAAGAATCGCTTCCCTTCTCTCTCTTGTTTTCTTTTTTCCTCTGCTTATTATCGTCTTAAAATCTATGCCAACATGCCCCCGCCTTTCTATACCGATCTTCATTTTTCTCTCTCTATCTTAACTTCCGGTTTTGCTTAGTTTTCTTGCTTTCTTTCTTCTCCCTCTATTTCGCTCTGTCTTTTCTTCTCCCCTCACTCTCCCTGTCTGTTTCCTTGATTATTTATACCCTGATAATATTACAGTTGTTCATCTGATTTTGATAGACTTCGGCGTCATTATAACAAAAGTAATGGCGTCATTATATAACGAAGCTCCAGCGCTTCAAGCACAAATCTGTAGAAGATTTTTTTATCCCTTTCTTGTCAGATCCCTAATTTTTCCCTCTGCTTTCTGTTCCGTTCCTTTTAATGTCTCAGGCATTCTATAATTCTCTCTCTCTCTCTCTCTCTCTCTCTCTCTCTCTCTCTCTCTCTCTCAGTCTGTCTGTTCGTCTGTCTGTCTCTCTCTCTTTATAAATACAGGGGTTGGACAAAATAATTGGAACAGTTGCAAAATCCACTCCTATATTTCAAAGAGTTGTTATATTAAGAACTTTAACTAAAACTTCGTAATTGCAGGTTATATCTATTGTACATACGTTTATTTATCTAATTTACTGTCTTTGTCTTATTTATTTTTAGAATTTAGTAAAATTTAAGCTAAATGGGTGACCTCTTCAGGTTTGAAAAAGAGCAAATTGTTGGAGCTCGCATGGCAGGAGCCTCGATCACTAAGGTTGCTGAACTGTTTGGTTTTTTAAGAGTTACCATATCAAGAAAACTGATGCAATTCGAGAAACAGGGCAAGACCTCTAGCAACCGTAGCAATCTGGGCCGGAGTTGCAAACTTACTGACAGGGACTGACGTGCATTGAAACGCAATGTGGCAAAAAAAATCATCGGACAAATGCGACCAAAGTGACTGCTGAGTTGAATAACCATCTGAATATTTCAGTTTCTAATAACTGTTTGTCGTGAGCTGCATAAGGCTGCATATCATCGAAGAGCCGCCATGAGGAAACCTTATCTCCACTTGCAACATTCAAAAGAGGTTGAAGTGGTGCAGAGATCACAATGCCTGGTCTGCAGACCAATGGAAGCAAGTCATATTCTCAAACAAGTCCAGTTTTTCTCTTTTCCCAACTTCAGGGCGAGGTTATGTGTGGAGGCAGCCCAAAGAAGCTTACAACCCTGACTGCCTTCTTCCAACAGTGAAGCATTGACGTAAATCAGTGATAGTTTGGATCGCTATATCATGGAAATGTCTCAGTCCAATAGTTGCCCTGCATGGTAGAATCAACAGCAAAGATTACTTGAACATTTTGGGAGATCATGATCATCCAATGGCCAAGACTTTATTCCCTGATGGTGACTGGAGAAAGTGTTAATGGAAGAATGACTGAAAATTCCTCTGGATGAAGTCAGGAAGCTGTAGGATTCCATTCCCAGACGTATTAAAGCTGTCTGTGAGGCTAAAGGAGGACCAACTCCATATTAAATAAGTTTTCTTTGAATATAACAAGAGTTCCAATTATTTTGTCCAACCCTGTATATATATATATATATATATATATATATATATATATATATATATATATATATATACAGAGTCCGCTAAAAATGGATCCAAACTTCAGGAAATGAAATACTTGTATAGGTATCATTATACTAAATTTATTTAGACATCATGAGGTTAATACAAGTTGTTAACTTTCGACACTAGAATAACAAGAGATGCTCAACATGGTGGCCTTTAGCTTCCAGACATTTATTAGTCCGGCGAACAGTTGCATAGGCTACGTTGGCCAAAGTGTCCAGTCGGATTGCTGCACATGCATTTTCAATTTCTTGCCCCATGGATGCCATCTCTCGATAAAATATCGTACAACATTAAACAGTGTTATGGCAATTTGATAAAACTACAAAAGGCAGGTTTTTTCGTTTCCTGGAGGGTGACGATACATTTTTTGATTCTTCATATATATATATATATATATATATATATATATATATATATATATTCCCCTTCTTCAGATACAGTCATTCACCCCTGTAGTTCACTGCTACTAACAAGCTTATGTTTGATGGATCCTGTCATATTCGAACAGAGCATTATGGAAACCCTATCTTTAAAATTTTTATATCCTCTTCGTGCTGATTTAGATGGAATCAATTTATAAAATAATCCGGTTTCATCCATATTAAAGAAATTTTCCTCACCATAGATGCGGATTTTTTCGTCAATTTGGCTAAGAAATTCATCGTGGTTTTTTTGGTTCCTCACAGTATGTTTCTCCATGTAGAGGTTTGAGAGACAGTTTGTATCTTTTTTTAAAGCTCTGGAGCCAACCATTTGAGGCTTTAAAATCTTCTATTCCATTATCTTGTGCAATCTTCTTTGATTGTGTGATTATTGTAAAATCATCAATAAAACCCCCTTTTGAGTTTATTCGCGAAATATAACTTGATAAAGCGTCATCAATAATTTTATATTTTACGGGCCTGTTCGATTTATTTTTTGGCAATGTATGACTCTCATTTTTGATTTTACTCTTAGAATTTATATAATTTTGGACAGATCTTCCGTCAATCTTAACTTTGAACTTTTTAGAGAAAAACAGGGCGATTTTAGCCGCCTTTTCCCCCGGATGTTTGTTTTTATAGTCCACTATCTCTGCTTTTTGTTCAATTGTCAGTATAGTTGGCTTTTTTCGATCATAAGTTGCTTTTTTGAAGAATGGCATGATTTTTTTTTCCAAAAAATTTTGCGTAAGTTTGACAAATGGTAAGTCTGACAGGTTTTTTTTAGTAAATCCAACAAGGCCCTCAAAATTCAAGTAAGTTTGACAGAACGTAACTTTGAGGGTGCGTAAGTTTGACAGGTTTCACTGTACAACTCAGTGTGTCTGAAATTTTAATTTTTAACATTTTTTATTTTTCAACACACACACATACACACACACACACACACACACATATATATATATATATATAGAGAGAGAGAGAGAGAGATAGATAGATAGATAGATAGATAGAGAGAGAGAGAGAGAGAGAGAGAGAGAGAGAGAAAGACTAAAATGACGATTGGAAAAAAGGCACCTAATATTGAATATAGTGATATTTATTTATAATATATGAATTTTTACAGAGAAGAATTAAAACTTTGTTACTTACAATTGAATTTTCAGGGGTTTTTTTTCTTAGAAAAATAATTTGTTTTCTTTTTTTAACTTTTTTACTTCGACTGGATTCGCTTAGCTTTTCAAAGAGTTTTTCCCTATTTCTATCTCCACGTGTTGACGCTTTTATACATAAATTATTTTTCCAAGAAAAAAAAACATTGAAAATCCAATTATAAGTAGCAAAGCTTTAATTGTTCTCTGTAAAAATTCATATATTATAAATAAATATCCTCATTTTAGTCTATACAATAAGTTTTTGCCCAGAATCTCTCTAACATTTTTTTACCTATATATATATATATATATATATATATATATAGCTTTTCCCTTCTCCCAGTGCCCCTTTTTTTCTCTCCCCTTGTAGTTAATTTAATTTAATTTTTTTAAAAACATTTATTCGTAAGTATGTGTGTGCATGTTTTTAGCTGAAATTATGTTTGTTGGTTTTTTGCATGTTGATTTGGGAATCAACATGCAAAAATACGTTTATACCATTTGTTTTAGATAGATATACATTAGACTCTTTAAGAACAGATAAACGTTGCTGATGTAATATAATGCTTTCTCTCCATATCTTTCATTTCTCCATATTTCATTCTCTGGCGAAGCATTAATTAAAGCGAAACATGCTAGATTGATAAACGTTTCCTATTTGTTCTGTATCTTATCATTCTGTCAGAATATACCTGTCCCTTAGGATTGCTAACCAATCCCTGATGCAGACGCCTCCTCAAGGTACATGTGTGTTTGTTCAACACCCACAAGGCCCACCTGTTGTTTATATTGCAACTATGCTGAGCGGACATTTTCTGGGAGAGAGTGCATCTTCTAGTGTAGTCAACAGTTTTGAACTATTTACATTGTTCGGACTTTATTGTCACACACACAACGTTTCGGCCATTGTACGTCTCGGACTTCTTCAGGTGATAGTTTTAGGAATTTCAAACCGAAGCCAGAATAGTCAATCTGAATGTTGGTGTTTCTGAAGATTGGTTCGATGACGTTTGTGTAGACGTTCTTCTCATGTTTATTTCCTGAAATGGGCTGTTATATAACATTCATATTCGTGGGTCGCTCAATGAAGTCACTGAGATTCTGTTCTGTTTCCTCCACTCACCTCTTTGCAAATATCGTGCCAGGGATTGGCAAAAGTTAAGTTCTTTTCCCACAGTTTGTTGTCGCCCTGTCGTTTATAGTTGAGAATTGCATTTCCGAAAGCAAAGGCCGTCATCTTTATTTTGTTTCCTTTATGTGACGGTGTACAGTGCGCATGTCATAGATGTTTTCGATATTTAAATAGCTGTTGCGAAGAATATAGTCTGTAGCAAGGGATTTGCTGTTTTTTAGAACTTGGTGGGAAGAATTGGTTTTCTTCGAATGGGGCCGTTTTCTGCGGCTTTTATTCCCATTTGAGTTCAACTCATTCTTTTGTTGGTTTTAGACAGGACAACATCGTAAATAGTCTAACTAATATGGAATACATTAGATAAGTCAATATGGCTATTTGTAGTAGAGTGTAATGACTTCATTCTTAAATTGCGGGAAGGTACCGATTATAAAGCGTCCTAAACACTCGATCACGGGGTCTGCGCGAACAGACACACACACACCCGCACGCAGGCACACACACACACACACATATATATATATATATATATATATATATATATATACACGGTGTATCAAAAATACTTTTAAAAACTCTGGGGCGGCTTCCTCACGCCAAAACAAGGACAAAATACATATAAACATATGTCGTAAATTCTTCGTTTTTGAGTTAACGGTAGACGGAACTGTGTTTTGCTATATGGACTAGGTTACATTTGTTATTCGTGTAAATTTGTGGCTAGTCTGTCTCCAAGCTTTAGCGTGTGTTGTTTCTTTTTTTTTAACAAGGACATGATATTGATATCGTGAGCAGTCAGATATGATTTGTACATACGGCCGTGCGAATGGTCATGGATGCACGGCTGTATTTGATTGCGTTTCCAAGCCGAAGGCAGCCGAAACATCCAACCTTGGCTGCTGTTTATCGTCGCATTGCTGAGGCAGGATTCGTGGCACCACAAATTATGGATCGAGGAAGACCGAAATCCGCTCGTACGCCTGACCACGAAGAATGCATTCTACATGCTGTCGGGGACGATCCAGGTATCATCACACGTCAAGTGGCCCTAGCATGTCGTACATCTCATAGTACTGCATGAGGTGTCAGCATAAATCCAGATTGAATGTATTCTGTAAGACTCCTGATGTACTTGTGAGCAAGTCCCCAGTGGATACCTCCTTAATAGTTCAGACACCCCCTAAATAGCTACAATACGCCCTCTCAGAAATATAGTTTTGAACAAGTCCAGTACACTCGAGCGTTCGGT
Organism: Acanthosepion pharaonis; assembly: GCA_903632075.3. Taxonomy (NCBI): domain Eukaryota; kingdom Metazoa; phylum Mollusca; class Cephalopoda; order Sepiida; family Sepiidae; genus Acanthosepion; species Acanthosepion pharaonis. The sequence goes on along the minus strand of CAHIKZ030004626.1, from coordinate 2,336,951 downwards.
CACTTCGTGCTACCCCAATCATCAACAAAGAGACCCGCCTACACAGTTCAATTCACAAGGCTTGGGCGAAGACGTGGCACGGTTTTCGGACATTTTCCAAATGTGCTGCACGCTGGTTGTTTGATACATTCAATCGTTTTCTACGGTTTATCAACCCTTTGCAATTTATTTCAACCCAGAAAATATTTTTAGCTTGTAAGAATTTTTTGCCAAGAATAATGATGTAGTGATCCAAGTCGAACTAATTAACCCATCATCATCATCTTGCGGCCTCAGCCGAGCTTGAACTCACCAATACTTTGATTGGTGTAGTTCATAATCTTGTCAAATAGCTGAATTCTTGATGCTTCGCTAGGGCTATGAAGGTTGTTTTTATCGTGACACCAACACTAAATGGATTGCCAACCAATGCTCAGAGAGACTCCATTCACCCTCCTCTAAGAGCAAGTTTGAATTCAGAGTTTTCCTTCTCCTAGACCAGTTGCCATCCAAGGCTATAGAACCCAGTCTGTCCTATTTACCCATAGCTGGAGGGAGAAGAAAGAGGATTCACACCTTTCCCAAGGGTATTAGCACGTAAGTGAATGCAATGGATTCGACTGGAATTCGAACTCGGCTCTCCGATTCCTCAATCCAAGCCGCTATCCATTACTCCACCGTGAAGAGGTGGATTCATACCTAATCAGAATGTGATAAACACAACAAAATATTATAATGTAGACATAAAGTGGGGGATCAATTCTCTGTTACAATTAATATATGCAATGATCCCTCACATTGTGTCCACGGTATTTTGTATGCATTTATATTACAAAGAATGTAAATAAAGTGAATAATAAGTAAATAAGTGAAAGTTCCGTTCAACGAGGACAGGATACTGATATCGTGAGCAGTCAGATGTGATTTGTACATACGGCCGTGCCAATGGTCATGGATGCACGGCTGTATCAGATTGCGTTTCCAAACCGAAAGCAGCCGAAACGTCCAACGCTTGCTGCTGTTTATCGTCGCTGAGGCAGGATCCGTGGCACCACAAACTATGGATCGAGGAAGACCATGAAGAAAGTATTCTACAGGCTGTCGGGGACGATCCAGGTATCTGCACACGTCAAGTGTCCCTATCATGTCGTACATCACCTCGTACCGCATGAAGGGTACATCAAAAGCATCTTCTGTATCCGCATCATTTGAAACGTGGGCAGGGTCTTTCACCCTCTGATCACTCACCACGAGAGAACTTTTGATGATGGTTTATTGCACAAACTGTCGATATATTGTTTCTCTCTTCATTCTTGTTTACGGGTGAAGCAATATCTGGAAAAGATAGAATAACAAATTTGTACAACCAACATTTGTGGGGGGATCTCCATGGTACAATACATTATGACTAGACAACAGCGATTACGATTAATATCTGGGCTGGAATTGTAGGTGACTGTCTGATAGGTCCATATATTCTTCCAGTATATCTTATAGGAGCTGTATACAGGGACTTTATTTCGAACACACTTCCTAACCTGTTAGACGATGTATCCCTGCTTATGTGAAGACTCATGTGGTTCATGCATAATGGAGATCCAGCACATTTTAGTCATATTATTCCCAATGCACTGGCTGACTTCTACTATGAAATATTGATAAATAGGTGTTAGAGTGGAACACACCTATTCTATAGTTAATAGACTCTCCCACCTATAATAAGTAGGAGTAGTAAGAGTAACGTGGGGGTGAGTCAGTCAGTCGGTGGGTTAGTCGATGTCAGACGACAGTTAGTCGAATACTAAACTATCAGCGATCACAACTAGATTACTCTGCATCATTACATATTATATCAAGTTCCTAACGTTTTGTACGTCGAACCTATTTTACGACCGACTTAATACAAATACAAGCCTCCACTGTGAAATAACTTCACAACCATAGGGAAGGGCCGGTTCCATCACCTGCATGTTCCCCTGACTTCAATCCTTTGTATTTTTATCTGTGGGGCCACCTAAAACGATTGACTTGTGGAGCAGACATTAACAATGAAGAGATGCTAAATCAATGTAGCATGGGGGTCTGTGAAATCATTCGACACCGTATGGGAGCATTTGAAAGGGTCCGCCAGTCAATGATCCAACGGACGCACGCGTGTGGAGGAGCAAGCGGAGGACGTTTTATACAGTTGCTGTTTTGTGGTACATCGATGGACTTTTTCACATATGTTTAAATGGATATTTTACCTTGTACTGGTGTCAGGAACTCGCCCTCAATGTTTGCCAAAGTATTTTTGAATTGTATCTTGGATTGTTCATTTAACAGCGTCTACCGTAAACTTTAAAATTAACTCAAAAACGAAGGATTTGCGGACATATGTTCATGTGGACTTTTGTCCTTGCTTTGATGTGAGGAACACGGCTACAAAGTTTGTAAAAGTATTTGTGATACACGCTGTGTATATATATATATATATATATATATATATATATATATATATATATATATATATATATTGAGGTTGAATGCAAAAATAATGTCGTTTTGACGTTCAACTTAACGTCAAAAAAACGACATTATTTTTTGCACCAAACAATATATATATAGATAGATAGATAGATAGATAGATAGATAGATATGTGTGTATGTGTATGTTATACTACCTATTCTTTGGTAGTGGACTCTCCCATAGATAATTAGTAGGAGTAGCAGTGGCAAGTCTGGCAGAATGGTGTTGAGCATGTCAGTCGAGATTCGAACATTTGAAGTACCAACCATCACAACTAGATTGCTGCGCCATTGACTCTTATTTTCCAAGTTCCTAACGTTTTGTACGTCGGACCTAATTTAGGACGACTTATTAGAAATACAAGCTTCCACTGTGAAAATACTCCACAACAGTGTATTTGAACATTAATATACAACGAAACCAAAACAAGCTATTGGTAAATCTTCCAAATTTAAGTCTATCAACACAGTGTCTGCCAAATAAAAAAATGTAACGGCAAAAGAAGAAAAAACAAGAACAAGTAAAAAGAATGCAAACGAAATATAAAATAGAAAAGAGACAAAATAGAAAAGGCAGACACCTAAGTGATCCATGTCTCTATCAAAGAGACCAAGACAGAGCAGTAACACTAACCAACAGAGCACTGTTATTTGGTTCGAATCGTTATTCCTAGTTTCGCGAAAAGCGATGGTCAGACAAGAACCTGAACTGAAGAGGGAAGAACACGATTTAGTGAAATAATGAAGAAAAAAAAGGTTAAAAAACGAAACTGCGAACTGTCGCTTAACTATATATATATATAGAGAGAGAGAAGAGATTTACTAAGTGTAGCTGAGATGTCGAACAAAGCCGAAAGTATGGAGTACCCAGTGAAGATCGAACTCCCTACTCAGTCATAATTGATCTTGCGAGACAAGCTTGCTAACCACCTCGAGGAGCCCAAGTAGATATTTTCCAGGCATAGCTTAGATATGGCACAAGGACGAAAGTATAGAGCACCAAGTAAGGATCGAAATCATTACTCAGTTGCAGTTGATAAAGCGAGATGAGTTTTCTAACGATTACACTACGTCGAAGTACTCCATCTAAGCGTAGCTCAGATGTGGAGCAAGTGTGAAGCAACCAGCGAGGATCGAACTAACTGCCCAGTCGTAATGACAAGTTTGATAATCATTACACCACATAGACCATCGTGCATGCAAAATAAAAGGAAGCCTTTTTGATTTGTCACCGCTATTATTTTAAGTACATTCACTCCCTTTTTTATTTACACGATTATAAGAAATTAATTCCCCCTTTATGAAGGTTTAGTATTTATCGTTTTATTAAAAGAATTAAATGTGAAAAGAAATCTTTTTATTCAAATAGTTTTTTAAAAAATTACAAAATTATCATTAATTGAGCCTTTCGACAATAACGGGAAGACAATCAGAGCCTCCATAACTATGTTCTTTGTAACAAAAGAAAAGGCATAGCATAGAAAGAATAAAAAGGCTAATCTAGAAGAAGCAAATTTCCTGATACAAAAAGGACACAAAACGGCTATACTTGAGAAAAAAGGGTAACATATACTGGCCCATGCAGATCACTTCGGAAGCAGATATGAACTGGATGACGTAGAAATGGAAGATCAAAAACAAGAAGAGACAGAAAGTTACAAAAGTGGAACACAGCAGGAAATGGAAGAAAATGACAATGAAAAGACAGACGAGTTTGAAGAAGAAAATGAAGAGAGACTGAGATTACCATTAAAGAGAAAACAAGAAAGACAAAAGGAAGGGCAACAGAATACGAAAATAATCAGGAATAATAAAAGAACAAAACAAGGCTATACGACCTCTCTGATTCACGTAGGTGTAGCATCATATGCAAATTAGATAAACCAGTATAAATAGAGAACAACTGGCGAACATAGTGGTGTCTATGCCTAGCAAACCCGGTTGCTATTCAGGACACGGGGAACTGTACTACGACTGCTACTATGCAGAGAAATGTGCAAAACGTAACTCTATCATATGTTTGACTTTTTTTTCTTTACTTTTCTAATCTAAAAGAATTAAAATATCCTAAAAATTTATATTTAATTAAAGCAAAAATAAATATAAAAAAATTTAAACATAAAAAAAAAAAAAATTTTCTTGTTGCACCTTCTCATGTCATGAAGTGGAAAGATTCTTTTGAATCAATTGCTTGGTCTGCTGCTAAGAATATTGGTTCACTGCGTTGTGCCAGATTGAAAGAAAATGAGAAAAGGTTAGTGAGGAGAAAGGACAATAAAAGAACACAATTCAAAAAGACAGCAGATGACGATTGATGTTGCATTTAAAAACTTTTAAAGATCATAGTTAACAGAAAAGCAAGAAACAAGTGATGTGAAGTCATAAATAATTTAACTTCTTGTTTATCAAATTTATGCTTTAAAAAATAAACTTGCACCTAACCTCAAGTGTAAACTCATGCATATCACCCTGTAGTATCGTATGCAAATTAGATAGACAAGTATAAATAGAGAACAACTGGTGAACATAGGGTGGCTAGCAAACCCGGTTGCTATTCAGAGCACAAGAACTGTACTACGACTACTACTATGCAGAGATATATGCAAAACATATCATTATCAAAATATGTAAACCAACTATATTGCAATATTCATTATTTAACATTTTATAAATAACTATGAAAACAAGTTTTTTTTTATTCATAATTTTATATCAATTAATAAAAAAAAATTGAATAAACATATTATTTTTTTTAAGCGTTTCACCCCAAGCAAGGCGAGAAGCCACTAGGATGCAGGGGGTTGCAGAAGACTTTGAGCAAGATCAGATAGGAGTGACAGAAGAAAGGATGAGGAGAAGGATAGTGGATAGATCAAGGCAACTGGAGATGTCGATTGACATTACATTTGAATAGTTGGAGATTATAGCTCTCAGAGAAACTGGAATAGGGAAGGGAGTTCCACGGGCGAGAGGTGCGAGACATGAAGCTATTAGAGTAGAAGAAACGGCTACATTTAGGAGTTTCGACAGTGAAGGGGTGAGAGCGGGATGCCAGCCTCGTAGGACGCTTGGACTCATGAAGTCTGGGAACCAGCGAAAGCAGCTTAACGGAGCAATTGCCATGAAATTATTTGTAAAACAGACAGAGAGAGGCGACGACGCATCTGTGAGAGAGTGACTGTAGACGAGATGCCAGAACAGGGCCAATTATATTGCATTTCCGGATATTTTCTCCTCAGATTATTTTACATCTCTGATTAGTTCTTTTCCAATTTTTTTTAAAATCGTAATCTTGAAATCCAAGGCCTGACACTCCAGCAATTATAGGTGAACCCCGCTTCTTACTCATTGTTAAAAGGCATAATTTTTTTAAAGTTTTAAATCGTTGCTATTTTTTTAAGCCTATAAAATTTGCCGACAGATTATCTATTATTTTTTATAAATTTGTCAATGAAAAAGGAATTTTCGTATTTATTTCTTTTGATAAATAATAAACATAGCAATTTATTAGTTGGTTCACATCTAATAAATAGAGTTTAATATTTTCTTATGAATTCTCAAAGAACTAAGAAAAATGTATAAATTTCATACAATTGGGTGTGATTAAAATTCAAATTATCGTCTTTTTAAAATAACAAACATTGCCGTGGGAATCAGTTATGTGCCGTACGTGATACACGCTTAGGCGATCATGTATCTTTCGATGACGAGAGGTTGCTATTTCTTTCTAGAGTAGACCAGTTGCCATCCTAGGCTATAAAACCCGATCTGTCCTATTTTCCCATAGCTGCGTAGAGATTATTCATACCTTTCCCGATGCAATGGATCCGACTGGAATTCGAAGTCGGCTCTCCGATTCCTCAATCGCTATCCATTACTCCACCGAGCGTAAACCTTGGTAGAATTAGCATTTAGTCGATGTTTTAAAGCTTATTACCGATGGTTTATATATTTTGATATTTTTGTTATTTTTAAAATTTTGAATAATGTTTTTATATTTATTTCTTTATAAAATGGTAAACAATAAATCATTATTAAAGCTGAATATTTTTCTAATCTTGCAAATAAACATTGTCGATGGAGTGACGTAGTTAAATAATAGCGGTGTCAAAGGAAAAAAACGTCCTTTTGAAAGGTTTTTTTTTGGGTGGGGGGGTTATTTGTGGGCATGAAGGTCCATGTTTGCCCATCGTCTCTTTAGAGGACTTATTAATAGTCATGTGAATACTAGTGATACAAGTTAACGCATCACAGCACAGAGACCCATTTTGAGAAAACATACCTGCGATGTGCCATGAAAAAACAATAGAAAAGAAAGAAAAAGTAACGTACAAAAGTATAAAAAATTAATACTGCAAAATATTTCTTTTTTTTTTTTAAATAGGACAAAAAAAACTGTTTTAATATATCGCTGATAGTAAATACATCATTTTTGTTCGTAGTTTTATTTTCGCCTTTTTTTTTCTTTGCCTTTGAAAGCATTCCCAGCATTCCTTCAATTTCTCCCAGTCAAGGAGTCTTATGACCTTTATTGCTATGACCGGAAGTAAATGCTCTCGCCCTCAACATTTACTAAGTCTGTGATGACATTGGCTATTCTGTAAACACATAACTACAATAATCATAAAATAAATTTATTCTGCCCGCAGACATTGTTTGGCTTGGATATAGTGCGTTAGAACCCGATATATAGTCAACATATCAACTTAGTGTTTCCCTACACCCCTCTCCGCACAGAGGAAGGATATGAGACATTGACGGGGTGAGGTCGATAATTATGAGTGTGGACAAAGACAAAAATTGACATTCAGAGTCACGAAGGCTTAAGAATCCACCGACCCGATCTGTCCAGCAATAAAGGGTAGGGAATCTCTATGTGCAAGTTCCTTACGACATTTGCCAAAGACCCATCTGAAGAGGAACAGTTACTCTGCAAGAATACATCCAAGCCAAAAGGCTGTACAACTACAAACGTTTCCAAAACAATACCTTGGCCTTTTGCTGCTCGTAGACAAATATATAATACTTTCCTGCACTTAGACATTATTGTTAGAAGTCTAACAATGTTTGAATTCTAAGCGTTGATATTTTTCTTCTTAATTTTCAACTAAGTTTGCTTGTCTTACTGTTGCTTTTTATCAAAATAATCTTCGACTGTGACATGAGAATATCATTCTAATGTCCAACGGTCACAGAAAACCCGGTCCCAATGAACGCGGAAAGCTTTAGTTTTCCACGGCTTTCTCGAGACTAACATATGTACGTTGGACTGCCTCTTCATGAAAATCAAATTAAGATGTCTTTTCACCGGAAGAAATCTGTTTTATCCCTCTGTTTATTAAATAGCACAATATATCGAAAGGTCATCGGGTTCATATTCCAGAACCCAGATCGGAGAGTGACACTGCTGGTAGCAATATCGTTAACGCTCCGTTGCTTCTCGGACGAAACCGTGATGGCGCAACAGACTCCGCGTACTTCGGGAAGAATTCGCTCCCCTTCGGTTACTCGACTCATTTTTAAGATACAGAGAATATACCTGTATACGGCTCAGTCGGTGTCCGGGGCGATTTCGACGCCCCTGGTTAATCCGGATCCGATCGGTATGTATCCACCATCTGCAACAGGTCACCAAAGTGTACAACCTCTTCTCGATGGCGTCAATGTAGGTAAGGGAAGACGGCAAAATGGATACGTTCCTTAGGAAGTAGGATTGGCTCAGAGGACCCGGTTTTTCAGGGCGTGTCCGAAAGAATCGAGAAACAGGTACGATGCTGTAGCTTTCGCTACGTTTGCGCTTTGCGGCGCGGTCCGCCTGCAATGGCGTTTCGGTTTTATGTGTTCGAGAAGGTTGAGTGGGTACTTTTCGGAGCCGATTACGCGCGTGGTGCGAACGAAAGTGTTTTTCGGGTGAGGTTGACAGCTGCCATAAGTGCGTGCAGGCGGTGTGGTGATTCTTGAGTCGAGGTTGCCGCACGCCTAGCCACCGCGCGGTCACAATTTCAGAAGCACTGGTTGCCGCTGCTGAACTCGTTCGCCGCGGTGTCTCTCTGCTCTCCTTTTCTCCTCCCGTTCCGTCTTCTGCGTCGTACGCTACGGATTTCCGATGGTCTCTATTGGCCGCTTTTATTGCTCTTAGTAGGGAAAACCTACCTACTTGCCAGTAAAGGAGAGTGTATGAGTTGCAATGATTTACCGCATGTGTTCTCTAAGAGGCAAAATTTCTCACAGTCACGGATATAAAAAGCAAATGTTCGTGACTTGTCGTAAGCGACAGCCGTACTTTACTGCTCGCGGAGTTAAGTTAGCCTAGGAGTTAGCAAGCGAGAGACGAAAGAAATCCAGCGACGCCCCATTTTCCATTGCGTATGCATGTGTATGTATGCTTTATATTAAATAAACTTCAATAGAGGGGACCGTATATTGAAGTTTGGACCGTGTGTGTTTTATATTAAACATATTTAATAAGCGGTCCCATATTTGTTTAATATAAAACGCACGCACACAAATTTCATTTTGACCGTTTATATGACATCACGTTGAGTGTCTTGAAATTGGTTCCATGAAACGTGATGACGCTGAAATTAAAAAAATAGTTGCATAACTACACACAGAAGAATCCTGGGAAACGAATAGAGCAAAATTCGAAAGTACAGTGTAACCCGGATATAAGAGACCCGGATATAAGAGAAACCCATATATAAGAGAGATTTTCTCTGGTCCCAAATTGTTCCCATACTAACCTAAACAAAATAGACCAAACCCGTATATAAGAGAAACTCGAATATAAGAGACTTCTTCTCCGGTCCCGACAACTCTCTTATATCCGGGTTACAATGTACTTGGAAAAAATATCATAAAATATAAGTTAATATGAATTTTGGCAAATTTACTGTAATAGGCGACTGATAGCAAAAAGAGATTTTTTTTTTATATCCTCCGCATAGAATTTGTTTCTTCAATATCCTCGTCGCCACTGTTATGGTCCAAGGTTAGGACCATAGAAGAACAAGACGAAACACAACAGTAGAAATAACAAAGAATATATTACACAAGAAATAATACAAGTGAAAAGGGTTAGCAAGACTTTCCGACTGGTTTGGCGTGACTGCTATCAGCTCGACTCGATTCAATACCGTACCAATACCAAATTCGTTCTAATACTGTACTAATACTGTTCGCCTCTGTTGAGAGGTGTAAATATATATATATATATATATCGTTCGGAAGAGTTCATTCTGTCGGTCTAGGTAGGCATCATGACATTTACCGATAACACAAAACAATCTATTCAAAAATTTGAAAGTTTTAATAAAAAAATTGATAAACTAAAATTATCTACATTATATATATATATATATATATATATATATATATATATATATAAATACAGACGATCTTTAAAAATCCATTTGGTTATAATTTATTCATCTATTCAGAACGAAGTTATTTTAATAAATGGAATCCATTTTCCAGACAAAAGGAAGAGGGAAAGAAAAAAATAACAAAAAAGAAAAGGAACAATTGTTTATGTTTATAAATGAAGAGGAAGAAAAAAAAAGAAAAATTACAATATAAGGTTTTAAAAAAGAGAAAGGAGGAGAGAGGGGGTGGAGAGGGTAAAGAGAAAGTGGGGAAAGAAAAGCAGGATTAAACATGAGCCGATAGGGTGACCTAGAAAGGATTTTTTTTCTTTAAGAGCTGAACAAGTTAATATATTTGGTAAGAGAGGGGTTGCTCAGACTTAAAATAGATATAGTAATGTGTCTAATAGTCATGGCATTTTCGACAGCATAGGAACCATCATCTCCTTATAATCATCACAATTTCAAATTAATAATAATAATAATAATGATAATAATAATAATAATAATTGACATTAATAAAATAAAGTAAGTTGAATAAAATAAAAAAAATTTAAAATATATATAAAAAAAAAAGTGAGTTTCTTACATTGAGTTTTCCTTGGATTAATGTCTTCCATGGAATTAGCCCTACCAATTATCAACTGATATTGCATATATATATATATATATATATATATATATATATATATATATATATTATGTCAGGGTATACGTTAGAAATGAAATTATCCAAATAACGTCCATAAAATATTTATACTTGCTATGTAAGTTTCTGTTATAATATCTACTCTCGAAGCAGGAATATACAGTATAGCCTGCAATGTTGCTTAAAAAATACAAAGGTGAGACTTCGAGGAAATTAAATAAAAGTTTATATGAACACAAAAGTGGTCTTTTACAAAACAATACGCACAATGTATTATAATGTATCTTACTGTAATTTCGACATAAAAATGCTGCCTTAATTAAGAGAGACAGTAATTTACTAAGTTGCACTGATTTCTGAATCTTCCACACTAAATTTGCGTTTACTTTCTTACGACATTTTATCTTTCTTAACAAACCTTCTGTTGACTCAGTGTGACATTTAAAAATAACAGCGATAAAGACAAAAACAAAAGAGTTTAAGACACGACATGAAATCGGCTGAGTTGCTCCGTACCGAGACGCCGGACGCCAGAAATTTTAAATTTAAGACTTAGCAACCCTACACATTCAGTGTTTCTACCCAGTGCAAAATCAGATTACGGTCACACAACGGTACGATCACCGAAGTTAAGCAACATCAAACCAGGATCTAGAATGGTCCCTGTTTGGGATTACCGAGTGCTGTAAGCTTGGATGTGCTGTTTGGGCAATTGATAATGGCTCAGAATTGTTAATCAGTAGGCCGTGTTCCAATTTCAGTTAGGTTCAATATATTCACTTATTCGCAAATATCTACCGCTCTCCCCCAGCTATGGGTTAATTAGTAAGACTTGTATCAGTAAATCATTATCATCTCCAAAACATTCCTACAATCTAAAAATATTGTCTGGCTTTAAATAACCTGCAAAAGGTTGATAAACCGCAGAAAACGAATCAAGCAAATCAATTGGTGCAAAACTATAATCAACGACTTCACTTATATTCCCCACCCCCTTCCCTAAAAACATTATTTCAGTCTGGTGATGTGCTTTCAAAAAACAAAATGCGTTACATAGAATGTTTCTTTTATTTTGTCATTCAATTACAGAACATGTATTATTTGTTTAAATTAACTTCCTTAAACTACAGCAAAACGAATCTAGTACGATTTTCGCTCTCCACAAATGCCTGAAATCTTTGAAAAATGTTGGTTTCACTTTTCATTCAAGTATAAGATCACAGTGGCGGGAACGAAGGAGATAAGAAATAACTTTATATATATATATATATATATATATATATATATATATATATATATATATATCTGTGGAGTTAACCTTCAAGATCATCTAACGTAGACCTGTTTAACAGGTGTAATATTGGAGGAATCGAGACTTTTATCATACAGACTCAGTTACAGTGGAGTGGTCATGTCTTGAGGAAGTCTGATGACAGGATACCCAAGATCCTAATGTACAGCCAGTTAGATCAGGGCTACAGGAATGTAGGACGCCCATGGCTAAGATACAAAGACAAGCTGAAAAGCAACTTGTCAGCAGTCAATATACCACATAACACCCTTGAGCGCTTAGCCTTCGAGCGGGTAGAATGGAGATCAACGTGTTTTAGTGGACTTAGCAATTTTCAATCATCTTCAAGAAGTGAGAGCAAGATCTAAAATGTCAGCCAATCTAACAGTGATCTCATCTCACAATCCTCACACTTGCTCCATATGTGGCCTCCTTTGTAAATCACTAGCGGGTCTTAAGTGCCACTTAAGATTATCGCACAAAATTTCATAACAATCAAGTAAGCTGTCAGATCCTTATACGTTGAAACCGACGGTAGAGTCTATATATATATATATATATATATATATATATATATATATATATATATATGTTATTCGATCTAATTAGTTTGGACATACATGAGTCTATCTTGCCAACCATCACAGTCTTGCCTCAAGGTAGGAAGGTCGTTGGGTGGGGCATTGTCTGTCATAACATACCTGGTTGCTCCATGGCTACGTGTCTCAAACACTAGATCACTCGCGTGTTCTTATTTTCTTCACCAGCAGTGTCATACAAGACGCATTCTGCGTTCACGTAAGATTGCAAAAATATCAGGGATGGCTGCTTGGAACTGTGATTATTTGGATGTTTTCTCCAGGAGACGTTAAATATAGCTCTCAGCAGCTGTGTGTAGCTTCCATCAAGCTTTGACTCAAGGGTTTTAGTTAATTTCCAGGCAGTGGCACACTAAAGAAACTCTGGTTCAGGTTGTCTGGTAAATCAGATTTCAAGATTACACCAATTTTATTCCAGGTTTAGCTGTGGGAGTTTTCACATCCTTTTCAGTAGAATTTATTTTACTTTCCCGGTATGTAAAATATTCGACAGACTTTATTGATTCAAACATGAGACAGTTTGTATTTTGCGTTGGTGGTTGAAACCTATGAATGCAGTTTTAGAAACATTGACATGGAGTCCCAGATCATTTGCAGCATTTTCTATATTATGCACGAGAATTGGGGCATTGGTAATGGTATCTGCCGTGATAGCAAGTTCATCTTAACAGTTAATATCAGCAACATTTTTTTACAAATATCGATTTGAGAGTCTTGGTGATAAAGTAAAAGCTAGATAATGATATTCGTCGAGAGAAGTTATCAATGCGTAGTCAAGAGTGATAAGAACTCCTGCTTTGATGTTGAAGAAGTTAGTGTCTCTGTCAGGTGGACCTAACCAAAGATTTGGTATTTTTATATAGCACCTTTATAGCAGTTACTGTCTCGCGGGGTGGGGCCATGTGCTAGAAAAATCTTCCCCATTTTCCCTTATTTACAGAATCGAACGCTTTAGAGAGATCTACAAAAAATGTGAAAAATTTTAGTTTTCTCGGGGAACATCTTGTACTTCTGGCCATAGTCTTTTGAGAAGCCGTGAGTTGTAAATTTTTGCAGCAATGGATATGAGTGTGAGCCCACTATAGTTTTTTGCCGAACCTATCTTTGTTTTTAGTAGTATGTCACCTTATTTCCCAGTTTCTATATTAAATGTCTGACTTCCGACATGTAAGGTTTTATAAATAATTTAGACACATTTTCAGAAAGCAACAAAATAAGAGGAAAGAAATTTTAGTAAAAAGTCATTAAGAAAAACAATGATTCATTTAAGAAATTCAGACAACTTAAGACTATTACATCTACTACTACTAGGTGTAAACAAGAAACAAAATAAGATGAAAGAAATACGAGTCAAAAATTAATAATAATGACAAGGCTTCATCTAAGAAATTCAGACAACTTAAGACTATTACATCGACTACTATTAGGTGCAAACAAGCAACAAAATAAGATGAAAGAAATAAGAGTCAAAAATTAATAATAATGACAATGCTTCATCTAGGAAATTCAGACAACTTAAGACTATTACATCTACTACTACTAGGTGTAAACAAGCAACAAAATAAAATGAAAGAAATACGAGTCAAAAATTAATAATAATGACAAAAATACTTCATCTAAGCCTGGCTATCTTTTTTTTATTTTTCTCTAGCACTTGATTAATTATGATTCAAATGAGATATTTTGTTAAATTTTCATAAGTTTGCACATTCTAACGCACCCGTTCATTTCCTTAGTGTTAAATGAAGTACTGGTTTTTGTTTTTCTTTCTTTCGTTTTTCTCTTTTTCTTTTTTCAGAAGGCTTGCTTTGCTTGGCAAAAAGTAAAAACACGTAAAATATCATTTGCCTAAGTCCAACTGTAAGAAGAGCGTAACTTGAGCTCTCCTCTGTTCTCGAAATTTATGTTTCGGGCTGCAGATTCCAGCTTTTTCGTTTCGTCGTTGAAGTTAATGTAAGGGAAATTCAAGTCCATAAATTTCAATTTGCCCCTTTCTACATCACTTGGCTGTCAGTAGCCATTGCTATCAAACTGATATATACACGCATGGAAATTTTTGTGGACATACATAAAAGATCTTTTTTTTTCTTTTTTTTTTTTTTTTGCAGCGTCAATAAATACACATATCGATATGAGCCAAAAGTAAATCGCATTTATTGATTTCTAGGGTTTAACTCTGTCTAACCTTCAATTGATAATGGTCCTTTTATGATTGTGGTATTGATTAGAAATTCCAGATATGTTAAATCGATTGTCGCGAAACGATTTTTGTGAGTTTTCTAAAATCTGCTAAATACGCGTCAGCTTTAGCGAAAGACGCCTTCCAGAAGCAAAGCAAATTACTAAGAAATAGGAATATCTCGTTAGAAAGCAAGAATAGAGTACTTTTACTGATGTGTAATATTTCATTTTTTACACTAGAATAGAGAAGATGCCTTCCAGAAGCTAAGCAAAGTACTGAGAAATAGGAGATTTTCGTTAGAAACAAAGAAAAGAGTACTGAATTGCTGTGTAATATCTATTTTTTGCATTAGCATAGAGAAAGGTACCTTCCAGAAGTTAAGCAGAGTACTGAGAAATAGGAAATTTTCGTTAGAAACAAAGAAAAGAGTTCTGAATTGCTGTGTAATATCTATTTTTTTTACATTAGAATAGAGAAAGAGGAACCAGAAACTAAGCAAAGTAATAAGAGTCACGAAAATTTCGTTAGAAACAAAGAAAAGAGTGTATTGCTATGTGAATCATTCCTCTTCGATGGCAGTGAATGTTGGACTCACAATGAAGAGAAAACTGAAAGAAAAAGAAATCTAGTGCTTCCCAATGGTAATGGTAATATTAGCCGATTCCTTATAAGGAAATATTCGGCATTCACCGACCGAGCAGCAAGTACTGCTATCGCTTGAAATTTATAACTTTCTTTTAAAACAATTTTTTAGAAAAATATGCTTCTCAAGTCCAGTAGCTGTTATTGCTCTTTCCAGTACTTATGTCGGTTTTCTTCCTAACCTTTTATTTGAACACTATTTACATTGTTCGGACTATCAGCCTCATCTTTTTGGCTATATTTATCACAACGTTTCAGCCGTTGTACGCTCCGGCCTTCTTCAGGTGGTTGGAAGGTCGAACTGAACCCTTTATTTCGCTCGCTGAGGTAGACTGTTCTAGTTCCACGTGCCATTTCTAATGGAAGTCAGTTATCAGTTATCTCCTGTTAATTCCCCTCACCAACTTCACCACCACCTTAACCAGGTATTGAACTCACACTCCTCGAAGACACATGGCACAGTGGATGAAGGCGTTAGTTAGATCCAGTGACATGACCCAAAGAGTGTGAGTTCAATACCCGGTTAAGGTGGTGGAGAACTTTCAGAAGGAAATTAACAGGAGATAACTGACATCCATCAAACATGGCACGTTGAACTAGAACAGTCTACCCCAGTGAGCGAAATAAAAGTTCAGTCATTCATTCCAACCTGAAGAACCGGAGCTACAGGCCATTCTCTGTAAGCAGAGATTGCTTGTTGGGCTTGAATGTGATTGGGCTCTAGTTCTTTCTAACATATATAATTTTTTTCCCTTTCCCCCTCATTGAATGTTTTTTTTTTGTTTTTAAGTTTATGATTAAATAATCCCAGTGTATCAAACTTGAGGAGTACTGGGACGAAACCGGTTGTTTGTTTTATTTATTAGTTTTCATAATTATGTCCTTTACATTCCGCTTATTCCTTGCCATAATATATATATATATATATATATATATATATATATATATATATATATAGTAATACTCGGTTGGAAAAAAAAGTTCGGATAGCACAAGTTGTAGATATGTCAAAACAACTCGGTATCCGAGAAAAAAAAAAGAAAGAACTAAAAACATTTAAACAGGGCGAAACTAATCGTCCAGTTCCTTAAGTCGTTAGTCCAAATAAAAAAACAACAAGCAAATAGTAAAGCTAAAACGTAGAGTGCTCAATACGCTAAGTAGAGCGGGAATAAATAAAATAAATCCTAAAGAGCCAATGTCTATGAAAAGGCCTTAAAAATTAGTGGACACAAAAGCAAATTATTATACATTGATACTCATAATTCCCCTAAAATAGAGCCAGGAAGATATTATGGTTTAAAATATAATTTAGCAGTTAAAACTAAAATAGGAAAATGTTCTTTAAATTATTAAAAAAAGAATTTTCCCCCGACAAATGTATTGTATAAAATTTTCAACAAAAATTATGTTAAATTAAGTTGTAGCTGTATGCCAAATATGACTAAATTAATTAATAAATATAACTGGAAAAAAATCATAGACAAAGGACAGTCCAACCCCGCTAACTGTAATTGTAGAAATAATGACGTCTGTCCACTAAAGGGCAGGCGCCAACAGGAGTTTGTGGTTTACAAAGTCGAAATACACAGAAATAAACCGAATAAGATTGACAAGAACTCCAAATTTTACATAGGATCCACGCAAGGTAACTTCAAAAAACGTTACTACAATCATTTAAGTAGTTTTAATCACGAAATTTACAAACATAGTACCAGCCTGTCCGCATACATATGGAATATAAAAAAGATGGTAGTGACTCCATGTTAAAATGGGAAATATTTTTATAAAATGGCACAAATATAAAGCAGGGGACAATTTTTGTTCGTTATGTATGGAGGAAAAATTAGTAATAGCTACCTGCAATGAACCTAATAATTTATTAATTCAAAGATCTGAGATTCTAAATTGGTGTAGGGATAGAAACTCCTAATTATTGGAATAGAGTTTGTTTCTTTTTTCTTTTCTTTTTTTTTTTGTCTTCTTCTGTCACGTGGTTTTATGCTTATTAGTTTTAATGGTTTCATCAATAAGTACTGTTTCGTTATTTCCTAGCTTACCCTTATAAAGAAACAATTAATACAAAGAATTAAATGTGATTAATGGCGAGATCACTTCGCTAACAGGACTTAATGAGACATTAACTTACTGTCAATTCCTTCAATAATAAGATCCTTATATTCAAGTTACTGTCAAACGGAAGACACATGCTAAGTACTTTCGACAGTTTCAAATTGTCATCTTCCCATACATATGCAAACACTAAGGCGTAATATGTGTAAACCGAAAGATGTTTTTTTTATAAAATGTTTTTTTTATTATATAAAATATAAGCTGCACACTCATATATATATATATATATATATATATATATATATATATATACATGTCTCATTGAATAATTGAGATAAGTTTTGTCTATTTATTTTCAATAGGTTCCTCACGGATAAGCTTCTTTGTATCCTTATTAAAGGAAGGGGAAAATTATCATGTTTCGATATTAACACTATGCCATCATCAGGGTGTTGTTTTCTCGCTCTGAATTGTTGTATTTATCTGAAAGTCAAAATTTTTTTAACTGTGAAGTGAAAAACGCTAAAATTATGTACTGCACAATTTAAATTTCACAATGAAAACTTCAGGGGTGGTAACTATATGAATCAACATGGTAAATTTCTCTCCCCCTTTATTAAGGATGTTAAGAAGCTTGTCGGTGAATATAAGAGGATCCTATTGAATATAAAAGACAAACATTGTCTAAATTATTCAGGGAAACATGTCTTAATGAAAACATGCTCACAAAATATACTCAATACATATATATATATATATATATATATATATATATATTAGTGAAATCTATAACAGAGTGGAATTTTTTGTGTTTTACGTTTTCTGCTTTAGGGTTTTATTGAACTAAAGAACCAAACGAATCTAACGAAATGTTTTTGCCCCTTTGTTGCAGATTCCTCAACAATTGTTGTTAATATATAAAATGTATAAATCGTTTTCGTATGCATATATATATATATATATATATATATATATATATATATATATGTGTGTGTGTGTGTGTGTGTGTGTGTGTGTGTGTGTGTGTGTGTGTGAGTCGGCATCCGTTTATCTCGCGTTTGGTCGTTCTATGGTGATGTGACTGGATGGATTGACCTCTCCAGGACGCAGCCCTGGCCGATGATGGACGGAGGACGTGCGCTGCCCAGACCACATGGTTCCCCCTCCGACCGCACCGACAAGATCCAACGGAATACAGGGCATTACATTTTGAATCTTTTCCTTGTGTGTTACACTTAATGAAGCATGTATAAAAGATATATATATATATATATATATATATATATATATATATATATATATATATATATATATATATATATATATATATATATATAAATCGAGTTCACTCCATTGCATGAGTGTAAAGACACTGTGTCACAGATGGTTACTCGGTGTGGAAGGATTAGAAATAGAAATATTTCTAAGGACCGTGAACAAAGGACGATTAATGAGGCATTAGATAGTCATTCACATTGCATTTAAATTTTTGGAGATTAATGTTGGCTGGGAAGCATGGAGTCGGAAGGACATTCCACAAGGGAGAAGTGCGGGCAATGAAACTGTTAGCATAGTACATACGGTTACTTCTAGCCAACACAACTGGAAATTGTATATATATATACAGGATGGGCCAAAAGTAGGTATACACATTTCATGTTCTTTTTTTTTTTTATTTCATTTACACTTATTTATTACAAAAACGGACATTTATTTTTACTCCAGTGGCAGTGGAGACTTCTGGGGTTATTGGCCCTTGTTCGATGGCGTTGCTTCGGAGTAATGGTGGGATTACGTCTCGATTAAGGTACGAGCTTCGCGAAACGAAATGGCTCTTGCCAGCGTGTCTTACTGTCAATGCTGCGAGGTAAGGCTTTCTCTATCACAAATGCTGGCAGAGGATAGCAAAAAAAATTTCTTAAATCGTTTTTTTTTTTTTTTTGCTTAGAGATACTTTGTTTAAATAAAAACTTTTTTTCATATGGTCAAAAAATAATATTACAATTAAATTTGTTTAACAAAATTTGACCATTTTTTTGACCATTTAATCTCCACTTCATCCCTGAAATATTCCTCGAACCTCTCCAGAACACTATCACACACAGTGCGATATAAATTACAATCCGCATCAATGTCAATAAATGCTTCCAATATGAACATTTTG
>CAHIKZ030004626.1:2312500-2315000 GCA_903632075.3 Acanthosepion pharaonis | reverse complement strand
GTGGCACGTAGTGCACCAGGTCTCTGTAATCGGCCATTCAAAAAGTGTGGATGGTCCTGCACAAAACCTTCACCACTATAATCAAATCTCATGTGCCGGTGTCGGGCTGTCAGTTTCCTGGAAACTGATCTGCTTGACCCTCATACGTCGAATCTCGACGGCAGAGTCGATTATATATATTTATATATATATAAATAATTATATTAATTTTCCCTGTGAAAAGTAACCGACTACAAGTAAAAGTGTCTTGCGTTTTCGCGCAAGCTGAGAAGCTGATGCGTACTTACTATGCAGACACCAACTAAACTCACCTAAACTGATATACTCCAATCTGTGGTACTTTGAGGTCCCGGTGTTATTGAGCACTATTTTGCATTTAGCGTTATGCTGCTTTGTTGAGGCCTTACAGTTCCCATGCTATTGAACACTCTCTAGCCATGCTTGTGTTTTTTTTTTTCTCCAAGTAATGGCCATTATTCGGCTTTTCAATCTTGGCCCTATGGGCATTTGGCCGGACAGTGATTTCAATTGGAGTGTACATTTTATATGCACATTAGCTACCCTCGTCGTAACATCTAGAACTGAAGGACGATGTATAAAATGTCCATTTGTTACTCAACAAAACAGGGGCCTACAATATTATGATTGACTGAAAACGTATGAAACTTTTCACTGTTCACCAGAAATTTATTTAGAAAATGATAATATATGACAGCTTAACCCAAGAATCGTGATGAAATCGATCACAAATGAAAATGACATGTTCATCATTAATCATATCTAAGGATCGGAAGCTCAAGAAGGACTGATATAAAGTTCAAACACCCCCACACACACACACATATATATATATATATATAAAGAAATATAGTCTTAAGATGTGCTATATTTATGGGATAAAGTGCTCAATATCAGAGATAGAGCGTGTGTAAAAATAAAAGTGAATATAGAAGTCAACACTTAGAGGCGACAGTCTGTTTCATGCTAGATGCAATCGTCAGGCCATCTAGCATGAAATCAGACTGTCACCTCTCAGTGTTAACTTCTATGTAATATATATATATTACGATAAACGTGCAATCAATTTACAAATATATGAATTATTCACACAAAACTAATGCAAAGGTTAATGCTTTAAATGGCGAGACATCCATCATCGCAAACAATTCAAATAGTATACAAAAACCTCCAGATCCGTTATGAATGAATTGATCCTTGTTTATATAAATTTCTGCCGTATTAGTTGTTATTTTTACTACAATGTATGTATATATATATATATATATATATATATATGTGTCCTAGAGTAACAAGATACCTCATAGGTTTAACGTAAAATTTCTTTTAAATTTCTTTTTTTCACTGCTCTTTGGACCGCCATAGCTGCAACTCCTGTCTCACGTGCCAACTGTCTGATGGATTGAGCTGGATCTGTTTTAATTAATTGGCCTGTTTTAGCTCTAAGTTGAAATGATGACCCCTATTGCTGCCGTGACCACTGATCTAGTTTTCCTCTTTACTGTTTCCTCTTTTTTCAACTTATTCACTGTTCTCTAAGTGGTTATTGGATGGACTTTGAAAACGCAAGCAAAATGATAAATGTTGCTACCATTACTGAAGGACGGAATTATCTTTTTCTTCTCGCCATTGCTCAGTTGGGAAGAGAGTGGGTCTGACACAAAACGATTTTACCTGTTCTCTTTCTAGCTGAATAACTCAAAGTGGTTTTCAGTGATTCTTACAAAAAATGGACTCAAGATGGCTAAACGTCTTATCTGAAAACCTGTTAAAAAGAAACCCAATTAATTTAGTGTTTCTTTAGATATTAAACATTTTGTGAGATGGACAGTTATGCTGTAACACGATTTGGAGAATTCTGATATTTCGCCCGGTTTATATATATATATATATATATATTGAACAATAAGAAAATTAAAAATTAAAAAATTAAAATCATTAGACACACTGAGTTGTAGATTAATATTCTTTCGTTTTTTTATTATTATTATTCCATTTAGATTCCTCGACTAGTTTCGACCGAAATGGCCATCATCGGGAGGAGAAATATTTCTGCTTGCTGTTGGCAGTGAACTACAGAAATGAATGTCTTTTTGTTGGAGAAAATGAACTTTTTGTCTGTAGTTTTTCATTTGTTTTTTTATTTTTTTATCTTTTTCACATGAATCTTTTAACATTCCTTGTGTTGGTCAAACAGTCTCTTTTAAGTTGTTATTTGAGATAAGAACTGGATAGATACATTTTATCCTGAATTCTCTGGTCAGTTTGACAGTTTTATTGGACCTGGTGAGGGGATGTGTCTCTGTTTAGTGTTTGTGTGTGTGTTATTTGGTTCTTAGGGAGTGAGTGAGTATGATATGTGTAAGCGTGTGTATTTCTGTAGGTGTGTGTTATCATTTGGCTCATTATATATATAAACAGATTGTTGTTCCACCACCAGCATAAAATGATCTTTAAAAAACGGACCATATTTTATAAATGA
>CAHIKZ030004626.1:2270000-2307500 GCA_903632075.3 Acanthosepion pharaonis | reverse complement strand
CATTGAAGTTTATATGCCATAAAATAAATCAAACCAAACCAAACTATATATTTACAGATTCTAGATAAAGCACAGAAAAGAATCTGCAATTTTAGTGGTCCTGACCTGGCATAAATCTACGTCATGTCGTTGTCCTTTGATATTTTAAACTGGATGCTAAATTCCTTAATCTTTAAGGAGTGCATAATTCTTTGCCTTTTGCCTTCACCAGGGAATTTAAATCTGTCCTTATCGGCTTCTTAAAAGGTCTTAATTTTCACGACACAGTTTTCCTTATAAAATATCAAATGCGCCCCAAAGATTTAGTCATTCTACAAGTTAGCCCTGAAATGAAAAAATTTAAAAAAATGGTTGAGAAACTCCGCACCAAATGTTCAAGAACATTCTTTCTCAAAGAAATTTTTATATAAATTAAGAATTTTCATTTACTCAAGCTTTCTAAATAGGTTATGTATTGTTTTCCTTTGACCTTCTTGCCTTAAATCTGTCCTGTGAATATTAAATTTTCCAAGCCTTCTTTTTACATGCTGTCTAAAAATTTCATCTGTCTATTCCTGATGTTCAATATAAGTATTTTTTTTTTGTTCCTATTTTCTCTAAAACTTCATTGTTGCTCACATGTTCGGCCTATGGTATTTTCAGAATCCATCTGTAGAACAATATTTCTCTTACTTCATGTCTCTTCTTCTTCTGTGAGGAGATCGTCCAGCATTACAGGATTTAGCATGCTGGCCTTCTCCACAAGCTCAAGTGCTACTGGATCCTCTGGAGAGATATTTGGCCTAATCCAATCGTTCTTCCAAATCATGAAACCAAAGTCGTGTTGAACCGACACGTTTCTAGTTGATTTCATATGAATCGAGAGGTCCTCCAGGGTGCTATCATCGGACGTATTCTGTTTTTGATCTTTTCTGATCAAGGACTTTCCCGATGTCAGTAGTTCCCAACTAGGCATTTATGCAGATGTCACAACTATTTGCTAATCTCTTTGTAGCAAGTTTGACAGGTCAGATAAAGTAAAACTGCTTATGAAAAGGACCTCCAAGCAGTGGATAACTGAGACGAGGAATAGCTTGTAAATGTTTGATCTAAAACAAAACTGCTTTCATTTAATCACCATAGAGAAACTTTTCTTCCTGTTAACACTAAGATGGCCGAGGTGTCGTTTTCGACACTTTCAAATTTTCAACAAATTACTATGGAATAACTAGTTTTTGGTTCGCTGCTGGGGCTTATGGACAATTATTGAATTTTAGCAAAGATGCTTAAAAGACTCAACTCTTTAAAAAATATTCAGTGGAATAGCTGATGTTTGAGGTTTTACCTTGAATGGCTGAGGTGTCGTTTTTGACACCTAGGCTATTTATAGGGTAAATGCATTGAAAAATTTCTCACAAGCAATAATACTTGTGTTTATGTTTTATCTATCTATTTATCTATCTATCTATCTATACACACACACACACACACACACACACACACACACACACACACACACACATATATATATATATATATATATATATGTTCATTTTCTCCAGTAAGACATTCATTTCTGTAGTTTACTGCTACCAGCAAGCAGAAATATTTCTTCTTCCGATGATGGCCATTTTGGCCGAAACTAGTCGAGGAATCTAAATGAAATAATAATAAAAAAACGAAAGAATATTAATCTACAACCCAATGTGTCTGAAGATTTTAATTTTTTTAATATTTTTTTATTGTTCAAAAAAAAAAATATATATATATATGACCAATTTCTTTCAGTATGAGGTATACTAATATTTGTGAATTTCTTTTCAGACTTGTTATTCCTGACTTGAATATTGAATATATTAAAGGTGGCTGCTTCACGGCGTAATGTAAATAAAGATGTCAAAGGAACTGGCCATCCTAGTGTTAAAAGCGAGCAGTTTTCAGATCAAAAACGCGATTAAATCTAAAAACGCATCGAGACAGGTGATGGCAATCCCGAAAAATCACTTTGTTAAATAGAATTAACGCTGGAATGAGGATGTGAGTACTTTCAAGGAGGTTATGTTGCCATTTCCTTAGCTCGGCTTTTTCCCTTTTTCTTTCTTTTCGTAAGAATTAAATGGCTGGTTCTTTTCCGGAAAGACTGTAAAACTCATGTATGGATCAGCAGTAACGGAATTCGGAAAATAAAGCAGCAAATGTCGTTACTTTGCTCCAAGCCATTAAGTGACCCCCAACCACCGGCTGTAAATTGCCAGTCGATTTTTATCTGCTCCAACTGTTGATTGATTGACGTATCCTGCATTAAGAAAAATACCAGATAAAACATGATTTATATTCATATCAAAACAAGAAAAAAAATACCAAGAAATGAAGAAACATTTACATCAAACCAAAGATGAAATCTAAGAATTCCATTCTTTATCTTTAGTTATTTTTGTCCATTGCAGGTTGAACACTTAAAATGGAAAAATGGTTTCAGTGAATGACCAATTGTAACATCTGCAACAGGGCCCGACCTTCCCCAGTCGCAAACATTCCATTAGGAGAAACAACCCATCAATATCTCATAAGAAGAATAATCTTTCAAGTTCCTGTTTAGAAACCAGAGTCACAGCAGAGATATTTCTAAACGCATTCTCGACTCTCTGATGTTGATAGATTAAGGAGGTGATTTCAATGACTTACCAACTACTGACTTCCTATATATATATATATATGTACAACGAACGGTAGCCAAATATCAACCGAATTGTTTACGACTAGGAGCTGAGTT
Source organism: Acanthosepion pharaonis (assembly GCA_903632075.3). Taxonomy (NCBI): domain Eukaryota; kingdom Metazoa; phylum Mollusca; class Cephalopoda; order Sepiida; family Sepiidae; genus Acanthosepion; species Acanthosepion pharaonis. The sequence continues at coordinate 2,304,748 of CAHIKZ030004626.1, read as the reverse complement.
TTTGCATCGTTAGAGTTACAGCGTAACGGAAGACATGAATATTATTATTATTCTTTTTTTTTCTGTTGCACGGATTTTCGTTTTCAAGCAGAGATGCGTTTTCTCCTCAAGCAGATAACACCTTTCCCTGAATATTTGCAGAGATAAGGAACGCAGACTTCTGAAGCAATGGGATACTAGGCTTTATTATAAAGCCCCTAGTGATAATTAAGACATCATTATTATTATTGGTAGCAGTAGTAGTAGTAGTATATTATCGAACGGCTTTTCGTTTTCAACCAGATATCATGCATTATGAATTTTCTCCATCAAATCATACAACCTCAATGCAAGACCTTTCGCAGAATATTTGCATCGAAAATCATTATTATTATTATTATTATTATTATTAACACAGACTTAAGGTCAGAAATGGCTTCACGACATTTTCAACTAACCATTTTTATATATAAAATACTAAGATACACACATTTTACATCGATAAATCTCTTTGTAATGTGTGCGCTGTACTTGCGAGTACAATTTTTTTTTGTATTTCTTTAAGGCATGGCCTAAGAGGAATCCCTTCAATGAGTCTATCGGAACTTTTTCCAATCAATCGGAGGGTACCAACTACAACTAGAATGACTGAAGTCCTTATGTTCGACATTTTTGAGATGTCCACTTCAAAATCCTTGTATCACAATCTGCAGAGACTGTGACGTCAATAGGAAATCACATTCTGTTTTTGTGGTCTTTTATCACGATGTCTGGGCGATTAGCTTTGGTTGTTCCGTTTGTGTATATTGTAAAGTCCCATAAAATTGTTACAGGACCTTGCATTTTCCTTCCCGTACAAGTTGCTTATTTTCCACTGCAGATATCGGCCCATCATTATTATTTTTAAGCATTACGCCCCGAGCAAGAGGTTGCAGAAGATTTGGAGCGAGAGCAGATAGGAGTGATAGAAGAAAGGGTGAGGAGAAGGATAGTGGGTAGATCAAGGTAACTGGAGTTATCGATTGACATTACATTTGAATAGTTGGAGATTATAGCTCTCAAGGAAACAGTAATTGGGAAGGGTGTTCCACAGGCGAGAGGTGCGAGGTATGAAGCTATTGGAGTAGAAGAGACAGCTACATTTAAAAGTTTCTACAGTGTAAGGGTGGGAGCGGGATGCCAGCCTCGTAGGGCGCTTGAATTCATGGAGTCTGGGAACCAGTGAAAGCAGCTCATCGGAGCAATTACCATGAAAGTATTTGTAGAAGAGACAGAGAGAGGCGACGGCGCGTTTGTGAGAGAGTGATTGTAGACGAGACGCCAGATCAGGGCTATGCTGAGTTTTATATTTGGTGGGTGCTAACACTGGGCAACCTGATACAAGATGGTCAATTGTTTCTGGATATTTATCACAGAATCTGCATTTCAGCTTAACACAATTTTTCAGTGTATGTGCTTGGTAATTTCTAATTAGCAAGTACCGGTCCTATGCATCAAGAATAAAACCTTCATTTTCAGATTTTAGCCCTGCACTACGTAACCACTGATGGATACGGGATTTGTCAGCTTGTTTGGTACGGGCAGATTCTAGACCATCAAAAGGTTTATCGTGTCATCAATTTCGAATGTGGTCCATTGCATTTGCTTTTGTTTTCTGTTTTAGTTTTTTTTTTGTCGCTGCAGCAGGTGTATTATGGTTTATTTTCACCTCTTCTCTCACTCTTTTGAATTTGTTGGCTTCCTTTATTACTGAATAAAGTTTCTTATTTTTTTCATTTTCTTAGCCACAGATCAACGTCCAGTCTTCTGTAGCTTCCAGGGTATCTTTGAAAAAACCGATTGTTGCGGTTTTATAAGACAGTTCTAGTTGAACTAATCCTCTGCCTCCTTCGGATCTGGATACATACAGATGATCAACATCAGCCCTAGTATGATGAATGTAGTGGCAAGTGAGAAGCTTTCTCGTTTTGACATCCATTCGCTTAAGGCCAGCTATAGTCCAACTAAGGATCTTAAAACTGTATTTCACCACAGAGAGAGCCAAGGTGTTTATGGCTGATATTCTGTTTTGTGGAGTAAGTTTAGATCTCTCTATTTAACAGCAGACCCACATGCCTGTAGTATTATTTTTCATTTGTGTATGCTGTATTCAATCTCCTTCGCTGGCCCCTACGTATTTATAGGCTTCGTTTTCTTTCAGTTCCCTAATCTTTATGACAAAATCTCGACATATTGAATTTGTTTCTGTAATTCTCCCTTTCTTGAATATTACTGTTGTTCATTTACCTAATCCGAAATCCATACTGATGTCGTCACTGAAACATTTTACAGTTTTGAGGATCCCCTTCAACTCATTGTCGTCTTTGGCAAAAAGTTTGATATCATCCATGTAGAATAGGTGATTAAACACTTTCTTTATTTTAATTTTGAATCCATAGTTATTACTATTTAATTCATGCGAAATAAGGGGTTAGGGCAGACAGAACAGAAGGGGTGACAGGACATCTTCTTGAAAGATGACCAGTTTGATATTTAAACCATTGGAAGTGGCAGTACTTTTGGTGTGATTTAGGTTCTCTGACACAGGTCATCATCCAGTCTTCTGCAATTTCCAGGTATCTTTGAATACCAAGCTTTACGGTTTTCTAAGAAAGTTCTAGTTGAACTAATCCTCTCCTTCCTTCGGATCTTGACATGCAAACGATTAACATCAGCCTTAGGATGATGCATGTGGTGGCAAATGAGGAACTTCATTTAATATAATGATGTTGAAACTATATTTCATCAGAAGGATAGCCAAAGTGTTCATGGCTGATATTCTGTTTTGTGAATTCAACTTAGTATATGACACCAGGCATACACGCCTGTAATATTCTTTTCTTATTTTCTTATTCATTTGGGTATGTTGTATTCAATTTCTTTGGCCGATTCCTATGTATTTATAGGCTTCGTTTTCTTTCAGTTCCCTGATTTTTGAGACAAAATCTCGTGTTTCTGTAGTTCTTCCTTTCTTGAACATTACTTTTGCTCATTTCCCTAATCCGAAATCCATACTGATGTTGTCAGTGAAACATTTTACAGTTTTGAGAAATTAGCTACCTGGCAACTCCTATTAGCTTAGACTTTAGAGTAACTTTTATAAACCTAAAGCCATCATTTAAAAGGCTGTTATGCAGATTAAAAGTGTTATCGTTAATAATATTCATTATATTAATTTCATCACATTTAATATTCGTACTTTGTTTCACTAAAATTATATGCAATAAATTCAAATTATATATTTGTAAAATATATTTGTTTCATTAATATTTTTCTTGCAATAACTTCCAGTTGCATTGATATAAATACAATCAGAACTTTTATATCCTAATTATTCCACTAAGACAATCACAAAACGCAGGTTTTACAGATCATATAAAGGATATAATAAAGTTTTTATAGGCTCATGTTCTTTTTTCCTATTATTTTTCGTTTAATTGAAATCATGGCTTGTTTAGCCAAAATAATATCTCATAAATATAGCCTAGGCTGTACCATTTACTAATAATTTTACTATTTTTACTAATTACTAATTTTTCTTGATTTGCCCTGCTGAAATTGGGGTGCGTCTTATACACCTATGCGTCTTATATGCCATCAAATACGGTACTTCAAATTAAATTGTCATGCTATATTTTGAACAAAAAAGCGAAAACAATTTTTGTCTTTTGATGCCCTTATAACTTTAAAAATAAAACAATCTCACCAGTTTTCATTTCCGTGCAAATATATTTTACATTTAAAATATTGACTACTTTTATTTATGTGTCGTGACACTTTTCGGGTGTGGGCGATTATGGGTCTCCGGTTTTCTATCTACTTATAAGCAATATTTGTCACCTTACTATACACCCTCCAAGTTCTGTTGATAATCATTTGTTCTCTGCTGAATTCTCCAAGCCCACTTTCCTCAAATTTCTCAAAGGTTTTCTAACTGTAATTCTAAGTAGATGTCTCTTTTTTTATTCCCGTTTTTACTTAAAACTTGCTCAGGTGTCCCATCCATGAAAACCATCAAAATTTTCTTGAACCACAACTCTTGCCTTAGGGGCTACTTTTGTGCGAAACTTGTCCAACGTTCATTTATCATATAGGAGGGTTGATATTACGTAGCAGTTCAGTACCTGTTTCTTTGTTCTAACAAAATTTTCCTGGTAATTCAATCAATTCAAATCAGAATGCGTTTGAAAATAAAGCAATGAGAATTCATAATGCCATACCATATCGTCTAATTAAACCCTTGACGTCGTAAAACCGAAGACTATGAACGATAGTAGTGTAATTTTTGTTTATCATTGAAGTTTTGAATTTTCGGCACGAGTGATTGCACTCCTGTGGTTGTATTATTGCATCTTTTGGGGATAAGTTAAGAACGTTTCTTTCGGAAACTCGGCCTCTACAGGGTGTTCAACAATTAGTATACTTTAGCGTTGTAAATTGTTTTTGTCCAGCTTTATTAAACAAAACAATATGTAAATATTTTACAAAGCGGAAGTAAAAAAAATATAAAATGTCCACAAACCTATTTGATACACCATCTTTTCAACATGCCCCAACTTTTTCTGCATCAATAACTTGCTGATGACGCTTGGTGAATGACACGCATGTGGCACGTCGGATCACATTTTGGGGGGATTTTGTCCCATTCCTACACAAGTTTCGCCTTGAAAGACTCCAAATTGTGTTGGGCGTGAGGCAGAAATCTTGTTTTCTAAGATACCCCAGATGCTGGAATCAAAACAATTCCGGTCTTTTGATGCTCCTCCATACGAACATCCTGTTCGCTTTTAATTTAACAATATCCTTCGGAGCGTGTTTTGCCTTGCACATTTCTAAAATGGCGGTTCTTTTAGTTATAGTTTTACTGATTCCTAAATCTAATTCCTGAAATGATAAAATATAGGTTAGTTCTATTAAACAAATTGTATAACATTGCAAAAAATATCATTTTTGTTTTTTTTTTTAATTTAATTGAAATTAATATATATGTAACGATAAATATTCCAGCCTAGAGAAACGAAATATTTTAGCGCTTTTGAAGTATTTGGAGACATATTAAAACAGTAATTACTTTTATATTGTTAGTTCATCCAATAAAAGGCCCAGAAGCCACTCAAAGTAGAGGGTTACTAGGAGAATTTGTTGTAACGGAGAAAAAGAAGAAATAAGAAATGAACACTATGAGAACGTGTAGGATATATATATATATATATATATATATATATATATATATATATATATATATATATATATATATATATAATTGTAGAGTGGTTAAATGAAATGGCTAAATATAAGCAGGTGTGTACGCGTGTGCTGGTGTGCATACTTACGGCAACATAGACCCCGTACCTGATGAACTGGGAACACCACCCAGCAAAACTATAGCCACACGTCAAAAATTTAGGCACTTATTAATATATATATATATATATATATATATATAGAGAGAGAGAGAGAGAGAGAGATACACCTAGTGAGCCAGACAAACATACCCTGACGATCCGTTTAGGTGAAACCTAGGTAGGTTTGTCTGGCTCACTAGGTGTATCTAGGTCTGCTCTACGGTTGTATTGAGCTCTTTTGTTAGTTAGTTGTTACTCGTATCAGGGTTTTCTTTGGGCTTCAGACCTGCATCTGCGCGATTTTTTTTGTCGGCAGAAGTCCATGTTTGTAGCTCTTTCTTTTTTTTAAAACTTTTTTTCCTCGAGATTGATTTGATTAGCAAACCAAAAATTCGAGGATTTTCCGAAACGAGTCTAGTTATCTATATTTATATGTATAAAGCTCTAGGTTATCCTATCGAGCACTGTTTAAAATCAACTAATATGGAACGCGTAGACATAGGTTATTCACTTAAAAACATACCCATACCTGACCGTCACTCATACGAGTTATGTTTATTACGGAAAATAGAAAAATTTATAATAAATATGAGGTGGCGTGCATATTTTTTTTATATATATATATATATATATATATATATATATATATATATATATATATATATATATATATATTATTAATGTATCATTCATACAAGAAGTAAATTAGTAAAATTAATGAGAGAAAATGGAGAATTCACTTCGCTAACTAAATTTTAAAAATCTATTAACCCACTAACCACTCGATGAATGATATTATCCTTGTTTTTGGTTGTTTTTTAAATTATAAACTGCATTAGGTCTTTCTTAAATATGCAAGTACTTTCGACAGGTTCTCAGGTCATCATCAGACATGGAAAATTTTCTTTTTTCTAAAATTCAGGTAGCATCCGAGACGATATATATATATATATATATATATATATATATATATATATATATATATTGACCTTAGACTCTAACTTAAAACGTTATGTACTCGTAATCTTGAACATGAGAAAAAGAAGAGATGCGTTTCCTTTTTTTGCGTGAGTTCAAGGTTGATTATAATGCTTCATCAACTGTCGTCAACATTAACAGAGCATCAGGTGAAGGATCCACTTGTGATCGGACTGTATTTGCAATTGTCAGGGACTCCCCTCCCCGCCCTTTGTTCCACAAAGTAACAGTTCTGGAAAAGACGCTGCCTGAGGGGAATTTACCCCTTGAATAAAATGGGAATGGTTTGCAACCATGGACATGGTATGGGGCGCTCTAGCTGTGAAGGGCTAAGAAGTGTAACTCGTCCGAACACCTGTTATACTAATAGCAATAGAGTAGATAATAGAGAAAGTCTAGCAATATTTCGGCGCTATTAAAAATACAAAAACTTTATTCTAACGTTATACAAACTAACAGTTCTTTTATCGCGTAATTTGAAACACCGGTTCTCATACGATCACCGAAGTTAAGCAACGTCGAACCTGATCAGTACCTAGATGGGTGACCGCTTGAGAATCTCAGGTGCTGTAAACCTGTATGTTCCGATGATGTAATGGATAAAGTTTTGGAATTGTTAATTGGAGATCCGAATTCTAATTCCTCTTGGACTTGTTATATTCCTTTGTGCACAAATACACTTTGGAAGAGTATGAATCCACCTCTTCTCCCCTAAGATATGGGTTCATTAGTAAGACTTGCATCAGTAAACCATGTAAAAAAAAAAAGAAATTGTTAAAATCTAAAAGCATTTTTGATATGTCCCGGAAAGGGATATATTTGTTTTGGGCTACTGTAACCGAGTAGGACAATCTAGCCGGTAACCGTAATGGACTGGTCCTCGTCGTAGTGGTAGGCAATAGGCGTAGGCAATAGGCGTAGGCAATAGGCGTAGGCAATAGGCGAAGATATAGGCGTAGCGACGTCCATGTACCTCCAAATCAGTCTGTATTTATGGCTGACACCAGCCAATCATATTACTGTGAGGGGGTCCCAGGCGTATGCATATTCATTACATCAATTTTCTTGCTTTAAACAACTTGCAAAGTGTTGACAAACCGTAAATAACGAATCAATCGATCGCATATTTTGTTCATTATATTCTCAACATTTGACAAAATATCAGGTAGATCTCGCAGAGTTTTTAACCATTCTTTTGTTTTTAGAGACATTATCCTGTTTTTTAATTTACTGATAAAAAAAAGGGGCCTCGCAAACTGTCAATTATCCATATTACAGTTTAGCACTTGAAGTAATGGGTTTGCAGGCCTTCCTCGCCTCATCTTTGGGTCGCTAGGGTTCATCCTGATTTTTAAAGGATCTATTGGTTCCTTGAATTTCAGAAGTCTCTAAAAGTCTAAACAGTGTGCAGATTAATGATCAGTAACCTTGTGCTTACTAACGGCACCATATCTTGGGATAGTGGATAGGGCACTTTAAGGAAGTGTAATGGTTCTCAAGCTTGTCTCGCTAGAACAATTACGACTGATGGAGGGGGGAGGGGGTCCAGTGATAAAAGAACTTCAACACAGGAAATTTTATACTTAATTATTTTATTAATGTCGACGTATAAATATCGGTGGGGGTCGCTCCCTCACTGGGGAACCGTTTCAAACATGAAAGGAAACACGTCTACATTGTTCGATCCTCACTGGGTACCCCATACTTTCAGTCTTGTGCCACATCTAAGCTACGCTAGGAAAATAACGATTTAGCGCACCTCGAGGTGGTGTAATGGTTAGCAAGCTTTTCTCGCTAGAACAATTACGACTGAGTAGTGAGTTCGATCCTCACTGGGTGCCCCTTTCTTTCGGCCTTGTGCCACGTCCAAGCTACGCTTGGAAAATCATTATCTCGTGAAAGATGATAACAAGTCTCGCAGAAAATACATGCGATTGTAGTGAGTTTGTTCATAACTGAATACTCCAAACTTGTAGCTTGGCGGTGGGTGACCGTTAAGTTCTTTGCTTAACCCTTTCTTCTCTTGCATTTATCACCTTTCTTCAGCCCTTTCCTTGCAAATCGCTTTGTGTGAGGACATGAAACTGAGCAGATATGTCTATTTTAAGAGTCAGAGAAAAATCTGTTTAAAGGTTCTATTCAGCTGCTTGATCATCAATAGTCGAAAGGTTTCCTCTAGGGCAACGCAGGTTCGAATCCTGTTGGAAAACGCATATTTTTCTCTAATAAGATTTCGCGAATATTCAGGCCTGTAGACGAAAATAAATACTATTTAATAAACAAACTGAACGTCTACTCGAACTCGAGTATCAACGAAAAATAACGTTTAAGTAATAAAAATATGTCGGATTAATAAATAACCCCCACACGTTTCATTATAAATAGATGCGAACGATTAGCATAGACAGATAGATGGAGAGATAGATATAGTCAATTTAATGGAGTCTCTGGTCTTTTGGAGTGATTTGATATGAAACAAAAAGGTCAAATTTATACCATAGTCTACAAATAACCATATGGAAGGTAAATACGTGGAGGCTCGGATATAAACCTTTAGATGCTGAATTTAGATAGATAGATAGATAGATAGATAGATAGATAGATATAAAAAAATACGGATGTACTGAAGCAATAAGGTAGATAGATATTAAAAATCTGAGATAGTTAACTAATTAGATAGATAGATAGATAGATAGATAGATAGATAGATAATAAAAATTCTACTGTAGTTAATCAATGAGATAGATAGATAGATAGATAGATAGATAGATAGATAGATAGATAGATGATAAAAAATTGATGTAGTTACGCAATGAGATAAAAAAGATAGATAGATAATGAAAATACTGATGTAGTTAAACAATGAGATAGATAGATAGATGGATAGATAGATAATGAAAATACTGATGTAGTTAAACAATGAGATAGATAGATAGATAGATAGATAGATAGATAGATAGATAGATAGATAATGAAAATACTGATGTAGTTAAACAATGAGATAGATAGATAGATAGATAGATAGATAGATAATGAAAATACTGATGTAGTTAAACAATGAGATAGATAGATAGATAGATAGATAGATAGATAATGAAAATACTGATGTAGTTAAACAATGAGATAGATAGATAGATAGATAGATAGATAGATAGATAGATAGATAGATAGATAGATAGATAATGAAAATACTGATGTAGTTAAACAATGAGATAGATAGATAGATAGATAGATAGATAGATAGATAGATAGATAGATATGAAAAACTGAGAGTTAAGCAATAAGATAGATCGATACATTGATAGGTAGATAGATATGGAAATACTGATGTAGGTAAGCAATGAGATAAATACGAAAAAACATGAGTTAACCAATGAGATAGATATTGCTTAATTATCTCTGTTTTCATATCTATATATCTATCTGAGATAGATAGATAGATAGATAGATAGATAGATAGATAGATAGATAGAAAAAAAAGCCTGTTCATATGCTTATAAGAATTTTTAATATGTATTCATTATGCGCCGTCAAACCTACTGTATATAATAAGAGTTTGTAATGTATACGAAAATGCCTTTCTACAATTGCAATACACATGCCTATTTAACCGTGCTTACTTATGTGTGTATTGCTAAAATGAATGGTTCATAAAACTGAAATACAGGAACACGTTCCTCTCCGGCATCAAGATAAAACACCTGCTAAGCACCGACTCAGGCAGACAGACCACTAAATCGAAACCTTCTAATACAATTTACCAAAGCTAGGTACCAGGAATATACATATAGTCTTATATATATATATATATAGATATGCGTGTGTGTACGCGTGTATATATATAGGCCGAAAGTACGGAGCACCCAGTGAGTATTGAACTCACTACTCAGTCGTAATTGTTCTAACGAGTCAAGCTTCCTAACCATTACACCACCTCGAGGTGCCTAAGCTTAGATGCGGCACAAGGCTGAAAGTAGCGAGCACCCACTGAGGATCGAACTCACTAATCAGCCGGAATTGGCCATTATTTTTCTACATCTGTTTTTTCTATGCTTTCCATTTTCATTTTTTATATAAGTTAGTTTTGGGTTTTTGTAGCCACTCTCTTTTAGAGCCTTATTATAGGAATTGATATGCTCATCGACAATCTTGTCATTTGCTGAAATTGTACTAATTCGTTTACCGATAGATAACGGTATATGTTTAATTATAGATGGGGGTGATTAGATTTAGGATGAATATATAAAGGATTGGTGTTGGGTTTTTTATAAGGTGTGTATGTATTTTTATTTAAATCTAATGTTATATCTAGGAAGTCCACTTTTTTTAATTTAGTGCTAACCGTAATTTTTAAGCCCATGCTTTTAAATTCTTTATATAAAACCTTTCGAATTCTATCTATTTTGAAGTTAGTTGAGTTTCTAATAACCATCAGTCCATCGTCTCTGTACAAACCAATGTCAGTTATATTAATATCACGGTGCGCTGTAAGGTTGTATAATATAAAAAAGACCAATGAGATCAGAAGACTTAGCTGAGTCTAGTGATCCCATTGTGATGTCAAAGTAGTCATAAGAATTCTTAATCCATTGCTCACCTTTATGTAAAATTACCAATTTTTTCGCATATAGAATAATGTTCTTTTCTTCATCTGTAATATCCGTATAGTGGTTGGCAAAGTCCAACGCACTCATAAATAGTTCTTTAGATATTGATTGGTAATAATTATCAATATCAAACTGCATTAGTGTACTTTTTTTTTTCCTTTTATGTTAGTAAACCAGTTTATCACTTCCTTGGTATTAATCCAAAGTTTCAGGCTTATTTTTTCTTTAAGTTGTTTATTTACCCTTTCAAGGATCATTTTACTGATTTTTCCAATATCTGGTCTTGTAGGATTAATTATCCTTGTAGTGGGATTCGCCTCAAACTCTGGTTTGTGGTCCTTTAAGGTTATGTAGCATTATTTTTTATATAGTTGCCCTACTCTATCACTGATCTTTAGTTTATCAGTGATTTCCTTACTGCTAGTATTGATATCCCGAATTATGTTGAGGTCATTTTTATTCGCTTTCTTGTAGTTCTTATGTAAGTCCTTATTTATTAGGTCGTTGTATTCCTTTATGGTTGTTTTATAAAAATTTCCAGTTTTGTCGGATTTTACTAAAATTTTGTCTGTAGCGTGAATGTCCTTTACTATCTTATCTAGGCGTTTCAGGAAGTAGCTTTTCTTATCATGGAAATTTATGTTGTTGATTATTTCCAGTAGGTCCTTTTCGAAATCGGACAAACTATGAATAAATGGTGCTGCTATTTTACTGTTAAAACCGTAAGTTTCCTTGTAGTTTTTGTTTTTAGATTCATTCTTATTAAGGAAGAAGTAAGCTCTCCATCTTATCCTACGTATGAGTTCCTCTGTTTTTTTCATTAATATCACGAAATATTCCTTTTTGTTGGTATTAGGAATGTTCTTCAGAGAAATTCCGAAATTTATTTTCTCCATATTTTCTTGTTAAAAATAAAGATTTAGAGTGCTCGACTTTGATTAGGAGCCAATGCATGTATATATAAATAAAAAGAAAGAACAGTAAGATTTATAATCCGGTGTTCTTATAGATATTTTTATTTTTAACAAAATAGTGCTCAATGTAAATTTACAGAGCATTAATATTATAAATTAATTGATTTAAAATATGTTTTTTTTCGCTACACAGTTCTAACCATGTTTCAAAAATGGAAGCTAAAAGCCCCGAATTTAATTTTGTAATTAAATTAAAAACATTAGTTCCATTCCATCCTCGAGCGAATTTTGAAGTAACTTTTAGAATTATTAGGTTTAAAAGACACAGCTAAAATCATAATTCATGTTTCCAAGGTTACAGATAAATCCTCTTCCACTAGACAAGGGGTGTCTGCATGTTCATTATGTCCGTATTTTGATGTATCAGTTATTAGTTACGTTTTGGGAGGGGGTTGGGATGTATTTTTCAATGAAATCTAACATCCGTTAAATGCATGTCATCTGGATTTTTAAAAATTTTATTGTTAACGGCAAAAGGTATTAATCCACCTCTTTTCTACCCTCCCCCAGCTATGGGTTAACTAGTAGGACTTGTATCAGTAAATCATTATTCTCCCCCCCACTTCCCCCAAATACTTACAATCTAATAATATTTACTGATTTTGAAATAACCTGTCAAAGGTCGATAAACCGTAAAAAACAAATCACTCAATGTAAGTCTACCTCTCTCTGTTTCTGTCTACGTAGGTAGGTATGTCTATAGAAAATTCTTCCTTAAGCTATTTCTTAATTAGTATGAGTTGTATCAGTAAAACATTAAAAAAATCTTGTTAGAATCTAAAAAATATTTTCTGGCTTTAAATAACCTGCAAAGGGTTGATAAGCCGTAGAAAATGGATCAATCAAAAGGATACCCGATAGTGGATAGGTAGTTATCATTTGGGGCAAGAAATTCACTTATAGTTTCCTTAAATTAGAGCAGTCTGTTTTTTGTTTTTTTTATTTTATCTTAATTTATTTTATTTTTTATCATTCTGAACGGGTTCTTTCAAATTAGCGTATCTTACAGACCGTGTAGTTCAGTGCAGCTCGGAGTTTTTGTTGTTGTTTTGTCAGAAAAGTAAAGAGAAAGAGAAATTATTTTATACTGTGTCCAGTTTCAATATGGACAGCGTTAAGTGACGATCATTTTTGCTAACAATATTTGCATATTTTTTTAAACATGAACTTTGGTAGCTTCTTGAAACGGTAAGTGGTGGTGAATAACCTTGGTGTGTTGGTAAGTTTCCAAAAGGAATAATTGACAGCGTCTCTAGTCAGGTCTGTTTTCTTTTCATTAACTCGGTTTTTATTATTCAGTATTGTCTTTCAATCGGTCTGTTAGTTTGTGAATTATAGGCTGTTATTCGGTGTCTGTGAAAATCTATTCGAAATGATGGTTCATTAAAAAGTTCACCTTCAAACAGAACTTCCCTGCTGTTGACTACATCAAATTCTACTCCAAAAAGGAGGTCTATGTTTTTACAAAGCCATGTCCATTGTTGTTACCTAAGTATCTTTTACAAATATTGCTTCGATCCGAGTATTCGTTGACATCATAAAAGTGACAACGGATGTTCGTTAATCACAAAAATATGGCTGGTAATATTTTTTTTCTTTTCAAAAATGTATTGTTGGTAATATTTTTTGATGGCTAGAGCGCGCTGCAGAATCAAGCCAGAGATAGGACAAGAACCGTACGGGTTCGTTAAAGACACCGGAACAACGAACGCGATATTCATGCTCTGAATGTTATCAGAAAGGGCAATGCAAATGCAGAAGGACGTGTATCTATGTTTCATAGACTATGCAAATGCCTTCGACAAATTACGCCATAAGGATCTGCTGAAACTGCTCAGCAACCTTGACATATTCGGGAGGGATATCAGAATAATCAATGACCTATACTAGCAGCAAACGGCATGCATACGCATTGAGAATGAATACAGCGAATATACAAAAAATAGAAAAGGGCGTGAGGCAAGGATGCGTCTTCTCACCGGACCTGTTCAACCTATACAGTGAGGCAATTCTAAGAGAATTGGAAATTCTACCGGGATTTTTGGCGGCGACAATCTTAACAACATAAGATACGTAGATTACACAGGTACTGATAGCAGACACCAAAAAGAAATTATAACATTTCCTACAGAATGTAACGACGGAGAGTGTGAAGAAGGGACTAAGCACATATTACAAGACAACAGAATGCATGAGACCGAAATGCGATTTGCAGGTCGGGAACACTAGAATCAAACAGACGCAGAAGTTTAAATATCTGTGAAGCGTTTGGACAAAGGGCAGTAAATGCGACACTGAGATCCGTAGATGTATTGGGATGGCCATGGACGCATTTCAAAAGCTGGGCAGAGTATTGCGAGATAGGAGGTTTTCTTTGGTAACGAAAAAAAGGTACTGAGCCGTTACGTGACATCTGTTCTGTGCGGCTGCGAATGTTGGACTCGAGGCTAGAGAAGGATGCTAAGGATGCTATCATAGACTGAGCGTGTGTGCAACGATGAGGTTTTGGAGAGGATGCAAACAAGGAGGAAGCTTATACTTAAGGAAGATGCAGATGAAATTTCTGGGACATGTAATGAGAAAGGAGGGCTTGCAGAATCTGATATTCACAGGTTGAATAGAGGGAAAGAGAGACAAAAGAAAGAAACGCGTGACATACAAAGGGGGCTTAAGCAAGTGGATGACAGAACGTGGTCTGCGGGAGGTAGCAGAGGAAGGTTTAAAACTGCAAGGGATAGAGAGGTATGGAGACCCATGCTCGCCTACGTCCTGAAAGGACACGGCACACTAAAAGAAAAGTCTTTTGGTCCCAGTTTGGGGGTTAACTATTTGCCTACATTCATGTCAGTCAGCTGTTGGCTCTCACGCTGGTCAATAAAATCTTCCTGCCTATTCATGGCAGCCAGCTATAGGCTCTCACTCTGACCAGTAGAAAATGGCCGCAAACTACATGAAAACTGCCGTAGAAGCATGAAAAAATCGATTGTTTCCACTATCGATGGGAGTTGGGAAATGCAAATTCGGTCTTGGCCTTTCCGATAACTTGGAGCATGTGCATGTAAATTTTGGTGCAAATCCGTCGAAAATTGCGGCCGTGCATTCGTTACACACACACACACACACACATCCTGCCTTTTATAGATAGAGATATGGTAATTATATGTTATGGTTTAATAGTTTAAAATTCGTCAATGATCCTCTTTGCTAAAGATCTATGAAAAAGTTGACCGCTTAAGAAGGATCATCTGACCTTTTTCCTTTTTTTGTTTCTTTTGTTTTTTAAGCAAATCACCCCAAGCAAGGCGGGAGTGCCACTAGCACACAAGGGGTTACAGAGAGTGACAGTAAGAGTAAAGAGGAGTGTTTGGGAAAAGGATAAAGAGAAGGACAGGGATCAAGGTCAAGATATCAGAAGATGTCGATTGACATTACATTTGATTATAGCTATCAAGGAAGCAAGTGTTAAGGAAGGGAGTTCAACTGACGGGGGGTGTGAGATAAGAAGCTGTTGTAGTAGAAGAGATGGCATATTTCAGAAACAAAGAATTTATATTGTATACATAAAATAGCAAGATTCTATTTGTACGGTTAATTCCTGGCTCATGATAACCCTTTTCTGATTTCCAAGGAATTTTTATGGTAAAATCATTTAAATTATATTTCTATGTTAAGTCATTAACAAAGAGTTTATATTATATGCATAATAGACCTATTCTTCCCGATAGTTTTCACTTAATTCCTGATCGGATCACATTCTTACCATTGTCTCCATAATACCTCAATTTCTCATTGAAGTCCTAATGTTTTTTAAGCAAATCACCCCAAGCAAGGCGGGAGTGCCACTAGCACACAAGGGGTTACAGAGAGTGACAGTAAGAGTAAAGAGGAGTGTTTGGGAAAAAGATAAAGAGAAGAACTGGGATCAATGTCAAGAAATCAGAAGATGTCGATTGACATTATATTTGAATATTTGAAGATTATAGCTATCAAGGAAGCAAGTAAAAGGAAGGGAGTTCCACTGACGAGAGGTGCGAGATAGGAAGCTGTTAGAGTAGAAGCGATGGCTACATTTAGTCGTTTCGACTGTGAAAGGGTGACACCGAGATGCCAACCTAGAACACGCTTAAATTCATGCAGTTTGGAAACCAATGGGAGTAGCTCGTCAGAGCAGGTGCCATGAAATTACTTGTAGAAAAGATAGAAGGAAGCCATAACATGTCTGTGCGATAGCGACTGCAGACGGGATGCCAGATCTGGACCAACCAAGTTAATATCCGTCTCTGGATTTTGTCAAGGTAAAAAAGAAGAAAGGTTATTATAACGATAAGGTGATACATAAATTTGAAAGAGCATTGCCATAGCAAAAGATGACAACCAGAAACTAAGTAAAGTATCAAGAGAGGAAAATTAGGTTAAAAACAAAGAAAAAAGTGATGAATTGTTATATGATATCTAATCTTCTATAAGACAGTAAATGTTGGAGAAAGGTTGCTCGGAATTTAATAGAATATCAACGATATAATGAATGTTGAAACAGACGACGTCAAACGTGATAGAGAAAGCACATGACACAAACCAGAAACTTAAGCGGAGGTGGTTTAGGAATTTTATTTTTAAACGAATCAGCGACATATATACATTACAAATAAAATGTTTTATTTATCCATCGACATTTTTTAATAAGATAAAATAGGATTGTAATTGTCAGACAAACGAAAAAAAGGTTTGTTTTTTTCCTCGTATCGAGGTGATATCAAAAAGTTCACGAACTGTACGTGCTGTGATTACGTATTTCAGCGGAAATGGACATGCAGCTAACACTAATTGATACCCAGCCAACTTAGTCACTCTTACAATAGGCTTAACAATAGTGTTCATATATTATCCGGAGTTTATATGTGTTGAAACGGTTCTGTGATCTTTCAAAATTCGTGCAACATGCCATCATTAAAGTTTGCTTGTCGCTCGGCAAATACTAAATCTTGAGAAATTCTAAGTCTGATTTTTGTCAAACATTCTTCGGGTCGAACACATGTATTTGAGTGGGACACGCATTTCAAAGCCGATACAGTGTCGGTTCAAGATGAGAGTTGAAAGCGTCCAATTGGAGACAGAACGCTAGAATAGGTGGGGAAATTAGTGAACTCAAGCATGGGAACTATCAGTGAACAATCTATCAGCTTTCTCTTTTGGCACGTCAGTGTATACAACAACATTTTAGCCAATATTTTTTTTTCAAAATTTAATAATTTTGTTTAAAACATCAATTTCAAAAACAGATTAAATTTGTACACTATTTACATTATTCAGACTATTGTACTCATCTTTGTCGCCATGTTTATCACAACGTTTCGGCCGTTGTATGTTCCGGCCTTCTTCAGGTAGTTGGAATGTCGAACTGAACCCATTATTTTGCTCACTGGGGTAGACTGTTCTAGTTCCACGTGCCATGTCTAACGGATGTTAGTTATCTCCTGTTAATTCCCCTCTCAAAGTTCTCCACCGCTTTAACCAGGTATTGAACTCACACTCTTTGGGTCTTGTCACTGGATCTAACTAACGCCTTTATCCACTGTGCTATGTGAACTTTAGATTACAACGGCCGAAACGTTTTGATAAACATGACGACACAGATGAGGACAATAGTCCGAATAATGTAAATAGTGTACATAATACCTCATCTCAGAAATAGAGACAGATACTGAGATTAAAATTGACTTAAAGACAAAGAATATATATATATATATATATATATATATATATATATATATATATATATATATACACGTTAAATTTAATTCAGAATAATTTTATTTTAAGGTTATACTACTCTTCAGGGCGTACACCATCATGGCTCTCGACAGCTTCATTTTAATCTATATAATGAATGCGGCTGTCAGTGTGTCACCGTGTCACACTTTTTCAGTTAAAGAGACACAACTCTCTACCTTTCAATAGCTCATGTTACAGAAATTTTCCAAAGTTTTCATTACTGCGGTTATTTTCGACTGTTTCTTACGTGACGTTTTTGCGACGAATTTTTTGTACGATAACACTTTTTATAACTTTGGAAATAAATTTGGGAATATTCGAATTGCGAAATCCATCGAAAGTCACCCATGAAATAAAATAATTGCGAGACAAACTTGCTAACCATTACATCATCTCGACGTGCCCAAATTGCCGCCCGATAGGACGTCTTTTAATATAGTACTGGCATAAAAGTCTCTTTCAACACAAAGCATTAAAAGCTAGTCCTTAATATGTGCGAATTGCCATGATTTCTTGGGAATAATAGCGTTTTTGTTTTTGGTCTCACAATATATTTTTATGACATGACCCTGATTATTGGCGTGTGGCAGAATGGCTAGAACGCTCGCTTTTTGATCATGAGATCCAATTTCGAATCTCACAAAAGACGATTTGGCAAGTAGCTGACAGTTGATCTTATCGTGCTAGAGAGATTATCACAGTTTACGGTACCTTTAGAAAATGGCACGCACCTTTTTTCTTTGCAATAAATTTGACTCTATATAAGACCCAAGAGCCACTCGAGGTAGTTACTGAACTATTGAAAAGCCAACTATTTTTGTGCACAAATTATCTTGACCGAGTGTCTGAGCGTACTGTTAATCAAGCTCTCTCCCAGAAACTGTAACTAACGCTTGCCCGTCGTCTGTCAGCCAGCTAAGCGCCATATGTGATACACACTTGAGGGAACATGGCTGACTCGGCAGAAGAGTTTCCCTGAGATTTCTTTCTATACTAAACACGTTGACAACCAAGGACCTAGCCTGGGAGTGGGGAAGTAATGGATTCATAACTTTGCCAAGAGTATTTGTACGTAAGTGAGAGTAACGAACCTCACTGGAATTCGAACCCGGCCCGACGATTCCTCATTCTGCTTACACCACACTGCACATCACAGCGTAGTTTCGGTATAGACCACAGATGGGCTCTGTGGGTGTTGAACTGACCAAGTGTTTGCGACAGGGATTAGGTAGCTGCAAGAGCAGACGTGTGTTCTCGAAAACCGGTAGCCGGATGTTACTGTATGATAACGCATTAGATACTGGAGAATGCTTAGGAGCCGCTCCAGAACTCGTTACTGAATTGCAAGCGTTCATAAAATGTTTTTTTTTTTTTTCCAGAGCCTATTCGGCATGTTCTCACTGATACCCAGCTTCAAGGGAACGAAACGCATTGTCATAGCAGCAAATTTATGTTCTTTTCAAAGTGTACCACTTAGAGACACGTTCTAATAGACTAACCCGTTATTATAAATTTCACGAATTGAACAAATAATTAAAACGATTTTCTGGCAAGTCGGTAAGTTGAGAATTGCCATTTTTTTTCAACGTTTTCTTTAGATTTCTATTGTAATGAATAAAAAGTTTCTGAAATATGTAGAATAGCAATACAATAAACAGCACTTACTGGCGTAAGGGTCCCAGCTAGCGTCCAGCTGGTAGACAAAAATAGAGCAGGTTGTAAACCCTGCAAACTAACTAATTAATCAAGCTGGTATTTATACAGAAATACCTCCACTCATGTACCAGCAGCCAATCACAGCCCAAGCAATGGACTATCCCACTTTAGCACAATGAGATGCTCCATGGCACCATAAATAGCTCTCTTTCTCAAGCTAGAGTTATTATTCACTCAGCTTGCTCCACAACTGAGTGTTTATCTTGACAACGTTATTGCTCTACAAAATAGATTAGGAGTATTTATTCATCCAACGCGAAAGATTTTTTAGATATCTGCATATATATATATATATATATATATATATATATATATATATATATATATATATATATTTCAATATTTGAAAAGTAAATTATATTACTGCAAATGATGTTGTTTATACCGTACGGATAATTTGCTGCTTCCCTATGCACACAGAGTGCGATGGATAAATAAGCGTCTAAATTACGCAAAAAATGTGCAAGACTTTAAAAAAAAAAGTTGGCTAGATAAGAATTTGAACTTGGCTCAACCATTGTGTCTTGGATAGTTGCATGAAAAAAATAATATAACAGCGAAGAAAGATAGACTGGAATGTATATCATTTTATATCAAGGGTGAGATGGATAAATTGTCGTTTAAATTACACAAATATGAAAATAGAACTGACATCTCATTTTAACAGATATATTTACCAAAATTATACAAAAAAAATCTTCAAATACTAAAGAGTAAATTTATTCAGTAAAATCACTATCGGTTTCAGCCACAGCCTCCAGACAACTTCGGAATCTCTTGCATCTCTTCTGGATGGTCTTCTTGTTTAAATTGATGAATGTTTCCATAATTCTTGTCTCCAGTTCTTCTTTGGTGTCACAAGGAGTTTTGCGGGTCTTTCGCTTAACTGCACCCCAGACATGGGTTCTACAGCTGTTATGGGACCTTACCCATAATAACATAATGGACTATTCCATACGTAATAAATACTGCGCCTCAAGAGGAAGCAGTGAGTTCAGTCTGAAGTCTGGAGTGAGGTCAGTCAAGAGTTAGACAGTCGAGTCAGAGGCAGTCAGAAACAGAGTCGCGTTCAGACAATTACTACAAGACATTGGAATAGTGATACTGGTCGAGACTACATTGTTTTCTCTACTAAACCTGATTGTTCATACTAACACTTTCTACTTCTCTGTATATATTCCTGTTTGTAATATATCTGTGTTATTCCATATCCGTGTTCGAGTTCTTCTTTATTGGTTCTACCTTGGACCATCACCGTGGTACAAGGAATCGGACCATAACAACAGCTTGGGTAGAATTTATTTTATTGCACTTATTTATATACAAGAGCAAGGATATACATGAATGTCATTTCCCGAAAGAATTACAACTTTTCCCAAGCCAAAAAACGACGAAAAATGTTGAAAAATCAAAAGAAAACTGTAAAATCCATTACCTCATGTGTTTGAAGATGTACAGCACAGACGTCTATCTTAGACCATAAAAATCTGATCAGAATTTAAACAGTATTCATGTATTAAAAAATATTTCTGGAATATTACTACCTCACTTTTGACTTTGAGTCCTGCACATGTTTGGACTGACCTTTCAACCACCTGATGAATATTCATGAACGTTCTCAAATTTAAAAGCCTTGATAAACCTTGCTCTTATCTATAAACACGTGCAACAAAATAAATCTTATATTTGCCTTGATAAAGTCCCTTGGAGGATGAAACGGGTCGGCTAGAAATAGTTTTTTCTCTTGTCTTTTTATTCATTTTGTGTTCCTTTACACATACACTCTATCAGAAAATAATTTACATATATATATATATATATATATATATATATGTGTATATGTGTGTGTGTGTGTGTGTTTTTTATATATATATATATATATATATAGGTGCATGCGTGTGTGACGTATGTTTATGTGTGTGTGTAATTAAGCTCGAAAGAATAACTAACTTTTTTTTAATGTTTGCACACACCAAAAACTATGTAACTCATTTTTATGTAGATTTACATCCCTTAGATGTTCCCGAATTTTACGACTCCTGAACTGACCTTGACATGAGAACCTCTTATGAAAGTGTTAATATCTTTATCTGGTAAACTAGAAAAATCCACTACACAGTATCATTAGAGTGAAAACCGCGCCAAACCCAATTGAAAAGGAGATAGCAACGACTTTCAACGAGAATGTATGTGAGCCTTTATTTTTTTTTCCTTCTTGATTTTTTCCCCTATTTTTCGTAACTTCAAGGTGTTTATCTTAAAGTACAAAGTTGCCTCCGAGAGGGTCTTGATGTAACTTGTCAAGTTTTGAATTTAGGCTTATCAGTTTCAATATAAATCTTGCCGGCTTTGCAATATATTTCATAGACAAGGCCCTTGAGTCTAACACAGGCTGTAAGTTTTAGCTCCGTCAAAAGATTACAACTTAAATTTAGAATTTATATACATATAGTCCTTTGCTTCTGTATATTTTTACTTTTCTGTATATTCTTGCAAAGTATTAAGAGACATGAAACAACGAAAAAAGCGCTGAACTGTAATTTGATATCATACCTCCCCCTCTATATGACAGTGAAGGCTGGGCAATTTCCTCACAGATGAAGAGAAGACTTGTACCGCCATGGTTATACAGAAGGATGCGGAGAAAACTATGGACAGGACATATTTGCAACCCAGACGTTTTAAGGAACATAGAACCAAAAAATCCTTCTTTTATGTGTCGCGTCCCTTCAAGACATAGGCGATCATGTATCTCCACAACTTTCTATCCCTAGGTCTTAGTAGCAGTTCTCCGTTTCACGCCGCTTTCCGCCATCCCTTCACACAAGGTAAGTGACTCGCAGCCTTTCCCTATCTCTCTTACCCTCAATATGCCCCGTGAGGGTTAGGTTTTCCAGACCCTCCTTATTATGTGTCCAAGGAAATTCTTTTCCTGATTCTGAGTATAAATGTTCTTTCTGTTGCCATTTTCTTTAAAAACTTCCTTGTTGTTTACCTCGCACCGTCCATGAAATTCTCAGTATCCTTCTGTAGAACGACATTACTGCTGCCTTCATACGTGAGGAGATTGTCCAACATTCACTGCCATATAAGAGAAGAGATATCACATAGTGTTATGGAGTCCACCCCTTTTTCATATAAGTGGACTCTACCAGAGTACCTGGGCTGCTGTCGTTAAATACCCAGAGTTAGACAGTCAGTGAGAGTAGTCGGATAATGAGAGGGTAGTCGGAAAGAGTGAGAGAATATACGAACGTAGATAGTGTGAGGTAACCTCTTGTAGAAGTCAGTTACAAGCACGTAGACTCTAAGGAAGTCCTACTTCGAGACTGTATATATCTATATGTATTTGCTACTAACCGTGTTCCAGGACTTACTAACAGTAATACTCTTTGTATGATTGTGTAAATACATTTTATTTCTTATATTTAATTATAGCGTTTGTTCTTCACTGGAGACCGAATTCATCTCGGAATCCACAACACATAGCAACCCAGCAATCTTTTCTTTGTTTCTAACGAAATCTTTCCGTTTCTCACCACCTTGCTTAGCTTTTCGAAGGCAACTTTCGCTCGTCCAATGCGAGTTCGGATCTCGGTACCACATATTTCCCATTGTCTGTTAAAACTCTTCTCAAATATTTAAACTTCTGACTTTACTTGATGTTAACATCTCAAATTTGTAATTTACGTCTTGGACTTTTCCTCTTGCTTGTGACCATACTTTCTGTTTTTCTTATAGTCGATCGTTAGTCCTTTTTTTCTCTCTTTCTTTTATTGTCCTGTCTAGGAGATCTTGTAGTTTTCTTTCTGTTGTGGATTTCGGGATGAAATCCGGTCTCAAATGAATGACAAACGCAGGAATGAAATATAGCGAATAAATATATTGACGTAATAATACAATTAGTAATACGCTTAGTAGATCCAGAAATGTGGTTAGTAGCAATAATAATATATATACAGTCTGGGAAACTTCCTTCTGAGTCTACGTGCTCGCAACTGTGACTCCTACAAAGCGGTTACCTCACTCTCTCACTTTCTCACTCACTCACTGTATCACCCTTCCGGTTATTCACCGGCAGCAGTACAAGTACACACTGGGCGAGTCCACTTGTATAAAAAAGAGGTGGACCCCTTAACACTTTCCGAGTCAGCCATCGACAGTGTCATCTGCGTCTTTTACATTTTTACGATTACGTCTACCGATAATAAATCGCGGTAGGGACTCCAGTTTCCATAGGACACTTGTTTTAAAATCAGAAAAAAGACAGTTGAAATTTCTGGGACGCATAATAAGGTAATATGACCTTGAGAAATTAAACGAGACGTAACTGGAGTTAAGAGGTTTAGGGTAAAACATCGTTAAACTTATCTAACGAGATTGTGAAAATATACGACAGTAAAGGAACCGGGAAGATAATTAGGAGAGAAACATTGCTTAAACCTTTCATAAGGAAGGCAAACGGAAAATGATTATCCAGTCTTTCTTAAAAATTCAGGAAGTTAGCATTCAGCTTAACCCTTTGAGCTCTGACCATCGCTTTACCGGTGATAGGGAAAAATGGCGTAATGCCCGGTTGAACAGTGGTAGAGAAAAATGACGTAATGCTCAGCCACCGGTTGAAGAGTGGTAGGGAAAAATAACGTAATGCCCAGTCACCGGTTGAACGGTGGTAGGGAAAATGACTTAATGCCCAGCAACCGGTTGAACGGAGGTAAATAAAAATGACTTAATGCCCAGCCACCGGTTAAACAGAGGTAGATAAAAATGACTTAATGCCCATCCACCGGTTGAACGGTGGTAGATAAAAATGACTTAATGCCCAGCCACCGGCTGAACGGTGATAGAGAAAAATGACTTAATGCCCAGCCACCGGTTGAACGGAGGTAAATAAAAATGACTTAATGCCCAGCCACTGGTTAAACAGTGGTAGATAAAAATGACTTAATGCCCAGTCACTGGCTGAACGGTGGTAGATAAAAATGAATTAATGCCCAGCCACCGGTTGAACGGTGGTAGAGAAAAATGACTTAATGCCCGGCGACCCGTTGAACAGTGGTAGAGAAAAATGACTTAATGCCCAGTCACCGGTTGAACGGTTGAAAAAATGACGGTGGTTGAACGGAGAAAAATGACTTAATCCCAGTCACCGGTTGAACGGTGGTAGAGGGAAAAGTCACCGGTTGAACGGTGGTAGGGAAAAATGACTTAATGCCCGGCAACCGGTTGAACGGTGGTAGAGAAAAATGACTTAATGCCCGGTCACCGGTTGAACGGTGGTAGAGAAAAATGACTTGATTCCCAGTCACCGGTTGAACGGTGGTAGAGAAAAATGATTTAATGCCCGGCAACCGGTTGAACGGTGGTAGATAAAAATGACTTGATTCCCAGTCACCGGATAAACACTTGTAACTATTTGTATATCTACCGTGAAACATTACATTCCAATTATTTGCGAATTTTAACTCAGGAGTTCAAATAGAAGAGTTAAAATTTGTACAGTAACGCAGGGCACTAAGGGTTAAAGCTACAAATGAGAGGAAGTTGTGGAGAGTCTTGATTGCTCACGCCCTGAAGGGACATAGCACAGTAAAGAAGGATTAACATATCTTTTTTGTTTGAAGAACAAAAAAAATATGTTAATCCTTCTTTTTGTTCATTGACTGTTTCGTTTTCTACGGATTATTAACCCTTTACAGGGTGATAATCCGTAAAAAATATAAGGCCAGAATTCTTTTTTTTTTTTAGATTGTAAGAAAATTTTTTTCGTGGAGGGAGATGATAATGGTTTAGTGATACAAGTCTTACTAACTGAGCCATAGGTAATGAGGAGAAGAGATGAATTCATATCTTTGCCAGGAGTATTTGCGCGTAAGTGAATATAACGAACCTAACTGGAATTGGAACTCGGCTTTGCAATTAACATTTTTTTAATCGTTTCACTCGAAGCAAAGGATTACTAGGAATGAAAATGAAAGAAAAGATTTAGTATAGGGAGGAGTGAAGAAAGAACATATGATGAACGGGAAACAAGAAGATGGAAGATGGCGATCGACATTGCATTTACATATTTTTTTAATTTTATTTTATATTTATTTTATTTTTATTTATTTTTATTTTTTTGAAAATTATAGTTCTCAGAAGCACGATGGAGTAATGGAGGATCGGATTGAGGATTCGGGGAGCCGATTTCGAATTCCAGTTGGATCCATTACATTCACTTATACCCTTGGGAAAGTTATGAATCCTTTTTTTTTTTTTTTCTCCAGAACGCCCCTCCAGCTATGGACACATAGGCAACCCATTTAGTACAAGAAAAAGCTGTCCTGGAGAGGATTGGGTTCCGTCAGGCTATCTTCCCCAAGAAACACCACTTCTACTGCATAGTGCCCCTATGACCGTACGCAGAAAAGCAAATAAACGGAAGGGAGTTCCACATGTGGGAAGTGCCAAAAAAGAAACTCTGGGAATAGAAGTGGCAGTTGCATTTAGATATTTCAACAGTAAACTGTTGGGGCCTAGACGCCAAACGCTTCATGTATTTGTGGCTCCAGCGAAAAAGATCGTCAGACCAATGAAAAAAAGAAAAAAAAGGAGAAGCCACGTCACGTTGGTGAGAAAGTGACTGAAGTCGAAATGCCAAGTCAGGATTGATCCTCCTTTGGATTTTGTCAATAACTTCAAGATGAATAGCAGGAGCACCAAACCAAATTTAGCAGCAGTTGCAAGACATTATCCATTACACCACCCGCACATATATAGTTTTGTGATGTGCGGGAGGTGTAATGAATAGATGCTCAGAATGAGAAATCGGAGAGCAAAGATCGAATTTCAGTCAGGTGTGTTACATTCAAATTCCCAAGTTTGGGAGAAGAATAACTCTGAACTCATAACCTGAGGGGAACAAATCATAGTTTTCGCTTTGGCAATGCACATAATACGGAAGCCACCTCTGCCAAGGATGTGGTTAAATATAGGCAGCTGCATGATGCAATGGGATCATGAAAAAGATCCTTCAGATTGGACAATGGTTTTAACCTTATTATTCTGCGTCAGATGAAAACCGCGCGAACACATAGACGAGTGCCTTTTGTCTCCTAATATATACGCAGATATGGACAACCTATTTAGTGTATTTTCTTTATTCATATGACACCATGAAAGGCAATAAGGCCACTAAGACAGAGATTACTGAGTGTGAAAGAAAAAGAAACAAGTGAGATATTATTAAGGAGTAAGAACAATAAAAGATTAATCAAGAAGACATTAGATAATGTTTGACATTACATTTAAGTTTTTGAAGGTGAAAGTTGACTGGAAAACCTAGAGCCGGGTGAGAGTTCCACAAGCGAAAATTACGAGAAAAAAAACTGTTAGCACAGACCTTATATCTAGCCAATTCAACTCTGAGTTGAGGAGACCTAGCTGCCAATCTAGTACTGCGCTTAAATTCATAAAGTCTAAATACCACAGTGAAGAGTTCATCCGAACAATTTCCATGAAAGTATTTATAGGAAAGTAAGTCAGTCACTTATGAGCCATTTCGATACATGAGACAGATTTTTCCCGTAGTAGGTTGTCATTTCTTTTTGCGGTAGACCAGTTTCCATCAAAGGCTATAGAACCCGGTCTCTTCTGCTATTTACCCATAGCTGGGAGGAAAAGAAGAGGATTCATACCTTTCCCAAGGATTTTAGCACGTAAGTGAATGTAATGGATTCGACTGGAATTCGAACTCGGCTCTCCAATTCCTCAATCCGAGCCGCTATCCATTACACCACCGTAATGCTAAAGCCACGACAGGATGTTTTATAGTTTTTATTCCTCAATCTGAGACACGGGGAATTTGCATTACGACGGTGGGTAAATGAGTGAAACCGAGACGCCAGTTCAAGACCAATAATATTGCTGATTCTTTTTGGATTTTATCAAGAATCTCTGATTTTACTGTAGGATCACGGACCATATGTGGCACCAATTTTCAAAGAATGGTTTTGGGAATATGTGTTTTTGTTTATGTTTTTAACGTATAACACTGATACCTACATGCATACACAAACATGCGTATGCGTGTTCATACACGTAGATTTTCACCTTTACGAGGGTCGACCGAAAAGTTCATAGGCTGAGCAAGATAATGAGGAATGAGATTGATTTTTTAAATATTGCCACCTTGCAGTCCACACACTTTTTCCATCGGTGTTGCAATGCTCGGATCTCATTGATGAAAAAGCAGCATATATGACATCATTATCATTATCAATGCGATACTGGTTCACAGCCAAATATTTTTTTATGTTGGGGAACAGATGATAGTCAGATAGGGTGGTCAACCAGATCAAAGCCACGGTCACGAACAGCAGCCAGTGAAACCAAGGACTTGTGTGCTGGAGCACTGTTCTGATAAAACAACATCTCTCTGGTCAGTTTTCCTGGGTGTTTGGTCTTCATAAACTTTCGTAACTGCTTCGTCAAGTTGGCATAGTACTCTCCATTGATGGTGTGGCCCTTCTGAATATAGTCAACAAACACAATGTCTTTTGTGAACACGACCAATGTTTTCCTCCATGGTGGAAGTTGCAGGACATCCAGACCTTGAGTCACCTTCAAAATCCTCACTTCTCTTTCTAAGTTCAGCTGCCCACTTTTGCATTGCTTATAAAGCTGAGGCGGCGTTCCCTAATGTTGCAACGATGTCAGCATTAATGTCCTTGGGGGCTAAACCCTTTTGCTGCAGGTACTTGATAACACCGCTGTGAAAGTTTTTTTTTTTTTTTCCATTTCAAGAGAATCGCGACTAGTTACATTTGAAGTCTTCTTTGAACAATCAGATGTCAGTTTACATGGAGAGAAAAAATACCGTTGTTAATAAGAGCCGAAATGAATGTATGCAAGATTTCACAGCTCTGGTATATTTTCTTCACAGTCATCCTATAAACGTTTCCTCCCACCATCGTAGCAGAGATATACAGCTAGCAAACGCCGATAAAATTATTACAGCTTAATTTTTTTTTAAATTGTACCATGAGCCTCTATTCCTATTATATATAGTCACTATAATAATGCTCGAAGTAATAAAACATAATAATGTATAAATATACAGACACTATAAATATATATAGATTTATATATATATATTATCACTTTAAACGTTATAGCGATTCTATCCGTTCATTACCCAGCCTTTGCACCATCTATCTGGCCCATCAAGTGTTGCTCTAGTTTCGTCTGTGAACAAAACTTTAGAGAAGTCAATCATCATATTGTCCTTGGCCCATTTCAATCGATTTTGAATGTGATTTCTTGTCAGCGGAGGCTCCCATACAGGTTTGACTGTTGTTGCTATTTCCCTCAGATACCGACGCCGAGTACTTTTAGACACAGTAGGATCCCCAATGCGACTGAAAAGCTCTTGACCGGTAAGTCCAGGGTTCTTCGTGGCCTCTCGTTTAAGTCGTGACATGAGACGACATGAAATACCCTCGGCTTGCCTTTATCTGCCTTTTTGCGTACTTGTGTAGGGTCGGCGGTGAACCGTTTCACTGTTGGATGACACCTCCCAATCATTTTAGAAATTTCTACAGTAGATTTACCTTTTGAGAGTTCTAAGGTGATAGTTTTCTTTTCAGCATCACTTAAACTGCTTTTACGGCCCATCTTTTCACTACATTCTTACACTTTTCTAATAATTTAGCACGCTCAAATCACCGTGCTGATAACAAATATGGCGCCAGTTTGTTTACATTACGCAGATCAGTACGGAAATTTCAGTGATTGCGCAGGTCAGTGTTGCCAACATTGTGTGAAAATTTTGTAAATTGATTCGACGGTTTTTTAAAATATTAGAAAAAAATTATTGATAATTGTCACGCAGTATATATATATATATATATATATATATATATATATATATATATATATATATATATATATATATATATATATAAGGCTCAAAATAATACTATATGGTTATAATTTATCACATTGGAATCATAATCACGATCAATTCATCAGACCTACAAATTCAAAAAACGCTTTTTTGATTCGTAGTTCTGATGATTTGATGGTGATTACGATTCAATGTAGTAAATTGTAACCATGAAATATTAGTGTTTGAGCCTTTTATATTATATTCTTGCTCTGTCCTGGACATTGATTTCTACCTGGATTCTATCCTCTTGAAATTATATATATATATATATATATATATATATATATATATATATATATTGGATACTAATAATATCAATATTTATATCTATATCTATCTATCTCTCTCTCTCTCTCTCTATATATATATATATATATATATATGTATGTATGTATGGATGGATGGATGATGTATATATATATATATATATATATATATATATATATATATATATATATATAGTTTTCTTCTTTGTATAGTTGAGATAAATATTACGTGCTATTTGTCGACTTGAAATTAACCGATATTGCAGCAGTATAATATACTGTCTGAGGAATGGCTAATATTCTTTTTCCGACGAAACTATTTTAATCGCAATATAAGATTGCAAACAGACCATTTTATTTCTAAATGCAGGAGTGGAATATTTGGAGAAATTTTCTATCGTTAGAACTGAGTTAGCCCCAATTGTGGCTTAACGCTAGACTAGCCGAAGTTTCGTAAGTATATCGATAAACGTTTTTTTTTTTTTTTCCTTTTAATTTCTGTAGACATCATGGCAGTGGCACGGATTAAATGCTTTGATGATTTTTTGCCAAACGACAGAATCTCAAAATGTAATAAATCGTGTAACTATATCTGCCAGCATATAATGAAATATTTCAATTTAAAAGAGAATTAAATAAAGAAAGGGGAATGCTTATGTCGAAAATGAATTTATTATATTCAGAAACTTAAGTCAAATTGATCATTTTTATCTCCCTTATTTTTTGTGTGTTTTTTTTTTAATTTAACGATTTTTTTTTTGTCCTATGGAGAAGAAGCCTCGATTCTTTTACGATTTCCTTTTTTAACCTTGAAAGTATAAATGGAAAACAAAATATTATATACACGCTTTGGCCTACGTAATTTCCTCTGTGCCTGCATACAAAAAATTGTCCTATTAAAATGAAATATTGAGTGATAGTAAATGGCCTTTCCGTTTATTTAGGCAAATTCAAACTATATTTTTAAATATTCAGCATTAACTATTAAACAACATATTTATCTCCATTTTATTACATTAATTGAAACATTGTCAACGATGATTAACTTTTACTCGCACTGCTGACTTTTTTATCTGCATTATTAACATTGCTTCCTTTTCCACAGAATTCCTTTTCAAGGCTCTTAATTACAGAATCCTTATTGTCACTAAAAGTTGTTTTCTGTTGCTATAGCAGGTTATGACAACACAAATATGAAATTCAAACACACCATTGTTCAGGGATCAGAGTCACTTTCAGTCGCAGTATAAACATTTTGTTCAGCAAATGAAGTCGCATACAGCTAGACAAATGCTAACGCATGCTTTGGTTTAGAATGGTAAAATGAAAAATCATGAAGTTCTCAAAAATAAAGCATAAAGAATTATATACATCGACCCAAAAATCTACCAGAGCCTGCCTCTGCAGATGGAATTTCCAGTGTCGGAATAGCAACAAAATCTACTAATATTGTGAGATAATTCTGAGTTTCTTAATTATATCTTTTTAGCAAGAGTTGTATAGAATCACATACACTCACAAACACACACATTTGGATTTTGGTCTTTTTGACCGTAAGGGAACGGAAGAGTAAATGAGTGGATGGGGGCTTTTGGAGGCCAAGTGGCAAAAAACGGACTTCGGGTATATCCGGTTGCTGATCTATATTTACAGTCATACATGGGATGAGAGAGTTAGTTCTGATGCGTACTTGGTGGGAGACAGACGTGTCCGTTGAGTACTTGCAATGATGTCAGTTCGTATTATCAGTCACACGTAGAGATATGTAAATTGGCACGGAGAAGATAGATTGGGGGAGCTTATCTATGAGATCGACAAAGCAGGCATTGTTCCGAGTGCCACCTACCTAACAATCCAGATGATCAAGCAAAGCCCTGTATAAAAAAATACCCACTATTTTCCATTGAGAAACAGGGTCTTTGTTATCATTACTCGACGTGGCATTTGTTTTTCATATTCTTCAACATGTGAACATGTAAGCGAACCATTTCAGTTTTCGGCGCACCTGATGGATAGATAGATAGATAAATAGATAGATAGATGGAAAGTAAAAAGACTGTGATAGATAATGAAAAGACTAATACTATATATATATATATATATATATATATATATATATATATATATATATATATATATATATACCCTAGTAAACCAGACAAACCTACCCAAGTTTCACCTAAACGAATCGTCTGGGAAATCTTTCTTTGGGCTTTGAACCTGTATCTGGGCTATTTTTTTCGACAGACTTTCATGTTTCTAGCTCTTTCTTTTTTTAAAACCTTTTTTCCTTCGAGATTGATTTGATTATTGGCAAATCAAAAATTCGAATGTTTTTTGAAACGAGTATAGTTACGTATATATATATATATATATATATATATATATATATATATTACAGAAAGGTTCACTCTGTAGAGGGCTCGGGGTGGTCACTTGAGGTAGAAGGTTACGATAAGGGGTAGTTTATATAAATAGGAGGGGCAAATAACGGTTGACTCGCGACTTGAAGAGGTTAAGATTGTAGAGATCGGGGAAACATCCTCTAGTGAGTCTGTTCCATAGGGTAATGGTCCGCGGGAAGAAGTCGAAGGAATACGGAGGGAATGTGGGTGACGTGCTACTATGTAAGTGACACGGCGGATTTTAGCCGTGAAAGTCTGAGCTGGTGAAACCAGAAGATGAAGTTCGCCCAAGCACTTTCTATGATACCCGTCACATCCCGTCTGTTAGAGAGAGGTCAGATGGTGGAAAATAATTCTTCTCCTACAAGGACTCAGAGTAGCTTTTGAACTCTACCATGCCTGGAAAGTGAGGTCTGCTAAAATGTAGCAACAGTAGTCCATTTTCAGCCTGATCTGGTTCTTATAAAGGTGGAGTATGGCATGAGGTTTCAGGTACTTATTCAGCGGTGCAGGGAGCCGATTATTTTATCGGCATCTTTAAAGATGGGATGTATATAGTGATTTTCCAAGCCTAGCTTAGATGTGGCACAAGGTCGAAAGTATGGGGCACCCATTCGTAATTGATCTAGCAAGACAAGCTTGCTAACCACTACACCGCCTCGAGATG
Source organism: Acanthosepion pharaonis (assembly GCA_903632075.3). Taxonomy (NCBI): domain Eukaryota; kingdom Metazoa; phylum Mollusca; class Cephalopoda; order Sepiida; family Sepiidae; genus Acanthosepion; species Acanthosepion pharaonis. The sequence goes on along the minus strand of CAHIKZ030004626.1, from coordinate 2,272,069 downwards.
CTCTACATATACATATATATATGTGTGTCTGAAGATTTTAATTTTGTAATATTTTTTATTGTTCAATATTATATATATATATATATATATATATATATATATATATATATATAATTAATAAACAATGACATTCTAAATTACCCCATATGGGGAATAGTTTATTTCGGCAGACGACCGATATGAGGTAATTTAAGATTTTATTAATTATTAATTATATTAAAATACATTGAGCACTTTTTGTGGATCGGTTTTAATATTTTATATTACTAGGATCTCCTTGGATTATATACCAACGGATTTATTACCTGTACTATATATATATATATATATATATATATATATATATATATATGTGTGTGTGTGTGTGTGTGTGTGTGTGTGTGTGTGTGTGTGTGTGTGTGTGTGTGTGTGTGTAAGCAAATATATGGATATAGATCCGACAGTATGAAGAAAATATATACAGAAAAAAACAAAACAAAAATCCTTATATACGATTATGCTGTTTTAATGTTAATATGTCAACGTCTGACGTTTCGGTCTAATAAACCATCTTCAGGACATATTCATTTATAATATTATAAAACTTTCAGTTATTTGTTTGGATAAGCCTTGTTCTAATGTACATCGTCTTTGTCATGTTGTATTGATAATGTTATATTTATGAATATGTCCTGAAGATGGTTTATTAGACCGAAACCTCAGACGTTGACATATTAACATTAAAACAGCATAATTGTATATAAGGATTTTTGTTTTGTTTTTTCCGTATATATTTTTCTTCATATATATATATATATATATATATATATATGTATGCATATATATATGTGTGTGTGTGTGTGTGTGTGTGTGTGTGTGTGTGTGGAAAACCTTTGGAAATTTAACAATATAAAAATACTTGCTCTGTATCTTTTGTCTGTTCCTTTCTATATATTCAAACCGTTTCTTCCCATCTGTGGAACTCCCTTCCTATTTCTTGCTTCCCTGTCAACTACAATCTTCAACAATTCAAATGTCACTTCAATCGCCATCTTCTGTCTTCCGCCACTAAAAACTTCTTATTTTCGTCACTTCCTGTTACCTCCTGAGTTCCTAGCGGCATTATCGGCTTGCTTAAGAAGAACTGATTCAAAAAAATATCCAAATAAGAAATGATTTCTTTAAGCGGACAAAAACAAAAAAAAAAAACAAATTTAGGTGTCAATGGCGCTTTTATCTAAGCATACCGATTGCTGTAAATTTTTATTTCTTTAGAATCGTCAGAATTTTTTTTTTTTTATTATTCATTTCCTGTCTATTGAAAATGAATAGGAAACTTGTTACATGAAGTGGTTAATGACGGCGGCCATGTTAGTGTCGTTTATTGGTTGATTTTCGGTTCGGATTATTTTCAATACAGGCTTATCGGTGAACCTCTTTTGGTCTATTAACTCAGTTGCCAAGAAAAAATCTTGCAAATGTCCGTCTTTCTTGGGACAATGTGACACTTACAAAGAGATAATGAAAAGTTGGCAACGTATAGGATTTTCTTTCACCGCCCTTGCAGTCAACAGAGGAACACTGTATTGGGCTAAAATAAAAAACAAAAAAGCGCAAAATATATCTATATGTGAAATTTACCATATCTGGAGAAACTGAAGGAATATGAGTGGGGAGGAATTATACCAACTGGATAAGCTAGGGAAGGATATCGTGTGTTTGGTGAGGGCCTTTGTAGACAAATAAAGGATTCTGTCACTAATAACTAAAAATGATAGTGGTTGGTCAGTTGAAGACGCCTGATAGATAGATAGATAGATAGATAGATAGATAGATAGATAGATAGATAGATAGATAGATAGATAGATAGTATAGAATCAGATAGATAGATAATAAATAGATAATAGATGAATAAGATAGATAGAATAGATAGATAGATAGATAGATAGATAGATAGATAGATAGATAGATAATGAAAAGGATAGATAGATAGATATAGATAGATAGATAGATAGATAGATAGATAGATAGAATCAGATAGATAGATAATGAAAAGGGATAGATAGATAGATAGATAGATAGATAGATAG
>CAHIKZ030004626.1:2052500-2267500 GCA_903632075.3 Acanthosepion pharaonis | reverse complement strand
AAGACCCCTTTCCGATCACCTAGTAAAAAAAGTTTACTCACCCTAAGGTATTCTATTGATAATTATAATTTTGGATATAAATGAGATTTAGGGAAAAATTCTGTGCAAAAAAAGTGACTCACTTATTTCCTGCAACTAGTAATAAATAGAAACATAACCGAACAGCTTTAAATAAAGAATAATAGAGGTATAATTTATTTATAATAGGTAATATAGTTGGAAATATTTAATAATCTATGGGTCCTCCTTTATTTTGAATAACCTTTTCAACCCTTTTTGGCATTGACTTGATTAGGTTCTGTCAAATCTCATCTCCAAACATTGAATTCCATTCGAATATGAAATTCACAATCAAATCCTCTTTGTTGCTCAACTGCTTTCTCGAGAGCCTGTACTTTATAATGCTCCATAAGTTTTCTATGGGTTTGAGGTCAGGAGATTGGGACGGCCATGTCATAACACTCACCTGATTCTCTTCAAAGTATTCCTTCATCAATTTTGATTTGTGACAGGGAGCATTATCCTGCATAAAAATGAGCTTGGTGGGGTCGATTTGCACCCTTTCAGCAGAAGGGAGCAGACAAGACTCTAAAATTCTCTTGTACTGCTCGCTCCTGAGTGTCTTTTCAATAGGTTTTAAGAAACCAGTTCCATTAAAAGAAAAGCATCCCCAGAACATTATACTGAACGGATGCTTGACAGTACTTACTGCTAAATTCAAAGAGCTTTCAAAGCTTCTTCTTCGAATTTTAGATCGCTTATCCTTTGAATTAACTCAACTTTCGTTTCATCAGAGAAGAGAACATTCTTCCAGTCTTCCACGGTGAAATGTTTGTAATAGTGAGCCCATTCAAGTCTCTTGGCTTTGTTGACTTTGCTTATTAGCGGCTTAAACCTTCGTGTACAAGATTTGTAGCCTTGTTCTAACAACCACCGACGGGCTGTTGAAGAGGCAAGACTAACACCTTGCTCTTCGCTTAGACTGGCTGCAATTTCTTGACTAGTTATAGTCTTATTCTTCGCAATTTCTCTCTTGATTACCCTGCCAGTTCTATAATCAATCTTTTTCTTTCGTCCGCTTGTTTCCTTCCTTGGAACAGGAGTGGCATCATTATGTGCCCTAAGCACCCGAGAGACAAGTGATTGCGAGGATATAGCAATTTCTGCAATTTCTCTTGTAGACTTGCCTGCTTTTGAGAGGGCAATAATAGATGCCTTAAGTGGTTTTGATGCATGTTTGTACCCTTTCATCTGGTTAGTGACTTGAGTGGCTATTTCAAGTTGTTTTTATACTGTATAAGACTTTCTGGAATATTCTGGAATACTCTAGATTTAATTTATGCTGTTCTAGAATTCTCTAGAATATTGTTCTGAGTGTATTGCAAAATAGTTTTCAATATTTTGTCAAAAGCTCTTTAAATTTACCAGTTTAATCATTAGAATGCGATATCTGAGTCACTTTTTTGCACAGAGTTTTTTCCTGAATCTCATTTATATCCAAATTTATAATTATCAATAGAATACCTTAGGGTGAATAAACTTTTTCCTAGGTGGTCGGGAAGGGTCTTTATATTAGTAAGATTAAAAATTATTTTAACCCCAGAAACAATAGACAAAAAATATTTTTAGTAAAAAAATATATATATATATATATATATATATATATATATATATATATATATATTTTGCATGTGAGTATATAAATTCCCATTTCCAAAGACTATATATAAACTGTAAGTACATCCAAGAAATATTACATCGAACGTGTATATATATATATATATATATATATATATATATATATATGCTCCAGAAAAATTTATTTCGGTTGACCACTCTGGGAAGGAAATGTGGGCTTGTAAACAGTGATTATTACTGCTAATAATGCAAGACTCTTCGGTAAAGCGAATTTAGTTCTATCAGTCACTGTGTGTTTATCTAAAAATAAATATGCTTAAATTCACATTCATTCCTACTGTGCGCCAACCGCTTAGTGATAGAATCTCCGACTGACGCTAATTCAGCCGGGTTTCGATCCTAGCTAAAGGCAAACGAACGTTTACCCACACTGATGAGCTGTGATACAGTGAAACAGTCTGTCTGTGGATGACAATATATATATATATATATATATGTATATATATATATATATAGAGAGAGAGAGAGAAAGAATATATAGATCGAATCTGTTGTGGATTCCGAGATGATATTCGGTCTCCAATGAATGACAAACGCAGGAATGAAATATAACAAATAAATGTATTTACACCATAATACAATTGGTAATACGGTTAGTAGATCCAGAAACACGGTTAGTAGCAATAATAATAATATATATATATATAGTCTGGTAAACCCAGTCTCGAAGTAGGACTTCCTTAGAGTCTACGTGCTTGTAACAGTGACTTCCCTAAACGGTTACCTCACACTACTACTCTACCTCCAACTCCATCACAATCACCGTCTCTGTCTACTCTGACTGACTCTGACGGCAGTCCAAGTACATACTGGTCGAGTCCACTTGTATGAAAAAGGGGTGGACCCCATAACAGAATAAAATACAAATTGTTGCAACATCTTACCGACATAAACGACTTTGACATCTATAGCCATTCCTCATACACAAACTTATACACTTACATGAATTAACGTTACCGTCCAACATACACCAAGACACATAAGAGTTTTTTTACATACGCAAACTTACACTATAACACATTTTAATGTCCAAAATGTTCTTCACACATATTTATACACTATCTGTTGAATTTATGCACGTGACATGTATCTGACCAATAAGAACTAACCAAAAATCTTCCAATACCAGTACACTGTCTCTTTGCTTTTTTCATTTCTATCTCGATCTCTGACAAAGTTTTAATAAAAAATGAAACATGTTAGATTGAGATACATTTCCTACTTGTTCTTTATTTCATTTTATCATATATGTATATATATATATATATATATATATATATATATATATATATATATATATATATGTATATGTGTGTGTGTGTCTGTGTGTGAAGTGAAATAAAAATCCATTCCCATGAAATTACGATGGAAAACTACATAGAAATGTGTTTTCCTTCGATTTCCTGTCGTTGTTTCTTCAATCTCACAACAATTCAAACACAGCCATGCGATGTGCACCGAGTCGAGTTACCCTCATCCACTTCTATGCTAATATGGGTTGATTCATTTTTCAAGAACTCCAAATCAACATATATATATATATATATATATATATATATATATATATATATATATATATATATATGAGTCGGGGAGATACATACATTTTATATACCAGAACAATGTTTGTTTCACAAAATAGACGAGTGGGCCAATTCTAGCAAACCCTCCGAATCAAGGTAGATTGCTCTACTCACTAAAAGAATATATCTGAATATAACATAAAATTTGTTACAACTAGCTCTAAAACAATAAAAAGTAATTCCAAAAAATAATAATAGTAATCTAAAATATGATGGCTGAATTTACTCTATCACTTGTAATAATTGCCACAAAAAATACATAGGAGAAACCTCAAGGAATTTAAATAAAATATTATATGAACACAAAAGGGATCTTTTACAAAACAACATACTCAATGAATTAGTTGCTCAACGTAACGAGTCTGAGTATAGTTTTGATTTAAAAATAGTATTTTAATTAAAAGAGAAAGCAATTTAATGAGAAGAAAGTGTATAGAAAGTGCTTTAATCGTTAGGTTACTGACAGTAAATTTACGTCCTGGTTCTTACAAAATTTCACCTTTCTTGGCAGATGCTCTGTTATAACAATGTGGGATATTTAATAACAAAAGTGATAAAGACATTAAAGAAAATCAAAAAGAAATTAATAGAATCGGCTGAACGAATATACCTAAACACATAAACAATAAATTAAACTTTAAAATTTCAGCTTCCCCCTCTCCTTTTTGCGCATGTGTAGTAACATGAACATAAATATCAGTTTAGTCCGATGAAACGCCTCACACGAAAAATATTTTTCCACTTTGATTTTCCTAACACACACATACACACACAAGAAGAAATCTAAAGAAGAATCTGCAATGTTATTAGACCTGAGCTGGCATCTCGGCTTCAGTCACTTTCCCACAGCCGTAAAGTAGCTTCCCTGTGCCTTTTCTATAAATAATCTCATGGTAATTGTTCTGATGAACTTTCCTCTATCGCTTCAAGACTGTATGAATTTAAGCACAGTACTAGATTGGCAACATGGTCTCATCAATTTATAGTTGAAATAACTAGATGTAACCGTAAGTTCTATGCTGACAGCTTCGCACTTCTCGCTTGTGGATCTCTCTTCCCGTTTCTTGCTTCCCAGTTAACTTTGATCTTCAAAAATTTAAATGCAATGTATCGTTATCTTCTGCCATCTTATTTCCTGTTCTTTTATTGCCGTCTCTTCTTATTGTTTTTTTTTTTTTTCTAATATTCTCTAACACTCAGTAACCTCTTTCGTCTTTGTGACTTTGTTGCTTCGCTTGGAATGAAATAATTAAAATAAAATCGCCTATATAAAGATTTAATATTATAACTCTCTATTATAACTTATAAAATGTCACTATAAAGTACAGAATGAATTAGAAGAGCACGATACAAAGGGAGAAACAATGTCTGAAAAGAAGGAGAAAAAGAAACAAATTTGAAAGAAATTCAGTGTAAAAATAAATGAAGAAAAAACGAAAAATAGAAGAGAAAGCTAAAGACGACCTTCTTAATTTGAAATAAAGAAAAGAATGAGAAGACTAAAGAAAAAAGGTAAAAGTGGTGGGTAAACGCAAATTTGCCGGATGAAAGATGGCGGTAGGGATAAAAAAAAAGATGGAGGTAGGAATAAAAAAAATATGGTCGTAAGGATAAAAAAATAAATAAAGAAAAGTGCCTCACAATAAATTGTGAAGAAAGCAGTGGATGAAATATTGTTTTCGCTCTCAAACGTAAATATTTTGCCTTCCGACATTATAAATAGTGTTTGTTGTTAGCCTTTCACAACGAGTGTTGATGCGACCTCTTTTCAAAAGTAATCTTAGCGTGTTGAAAGATTACAACCAACCCAGATAGCGGTCTAATGAACAGATTATAAATGCTAAAACCGCCTGGCTTTAGCTCCTATGTTTTCTTCTTGATACGGATTGTCAGATTGTTTGCTTCATGGATCACGGCTGTCAGTACATATATATATATTTTATATATATATATATATATATATATATATATATATATATATATATATATATATATATATATATATATCAACAAGCTGGACTTACAACGGGGAAGGAAAAACTATCATTTGGTCTATGATTGTGTGTCACTTGTCAATGTGAAAAATTAGCCTTAAGTCTTGGAGGGCTCCTCATAATATTTTCCTGTTTGGCATATATTTGATTTGAGTTCGTCAAGGCGTGTTTTTACAGCCACATACACACACGCGCATGCGCACGCGCATACACACACATAGAAATGTAACTAAAATCAACTCAGCATAGTTGCAATATATACCACAGGTGGACTCTGTAGGTATTGAACAATTAGGAATGCATGTTACTAGTTTACAAACACACTAGTCTGCTCCCCCGCCATCTCTGTTGCACATACTTGATCAGACACATTCATACTTGTTCAATATATGCGCGTGTGTGTCCGAATGGTTTAAACGTTAGCATTCCGGTAACGAGACCCGGGTAATCACAGCATGATCAAGAAGGGTGAGTTCTTGATAACATTTGTCTTGAGAGATGATGGAAACCATTCCTCTGTTAGACGGAACTGTTCAGAGGAGGTCGAGGGTTTTGACAGCACAGAAGACACAAGTCATCGTGAACGAGGATTTAAGTGCACTGGACTTGTTCAATCTGTTGATCACGTCATCCGATTCGCTTTCTTAAGAACCGCAAATACCTAAACAAACCCTGGATCGACTCTGCGGGTGTTGAAGAAAATGTGACTGGGCTGGCGTCTGAGATTAGCCACCCATACCCAGCAAACCGGCATAATCGTATCCATGCAGCCTGTCATAGAAACATAAATTATAAGTGCCAGCGACTAGTTTACGAGCATACTCATCTGCTACAACGGCTAGGCAATCCCTGTTGCAATGCTTGATCAGGCAAATTCCTACATGTTCAATACTCACAATCTAACTGGTTTATACTGCAATTAGGCTGATTCTACTTTAGTTACAATTCCTTGGAAAGAGTACAAAATCTGGAGTTAAAGTACAACTCCGTGCTAACACGTCCGTCGACGACTTCCAAGCAGTTCCATCTACCCAATTTCACCGACAAGGCTTAGGTTAACCCGTGGTACGGCTTTCAGGCACTTTCCAACGGTACCGCGCACTGGTACTCTGCAGGAGAATTCCTGACAAACTGACCATGACGCGAGAATTCGTAAATGGATTTCATTATCGGAAAAAAAATATATATATATATATATATATATATATTGTTATGGGGTCCACCCCTTTATCATACAAGTGGACTCGACTAGTGTGTACTTGTACTGCTGCCGGTGAATACCTAAGAGAGAGTGAGTAACAGAGTTGCACAGTGAGAGTGATACGGTGATACAGTGAGAGAGTAAGAGTGTGAGGTAACCGCTTTGTAGGAGTCACAATTGCGAGCACGTAGACTCAGAAGGAAGTCATACTTCGATACTGAATTTCCCAGACTATATATATATATATATATATATATATATATTATTATTATTATTATTGCTACTAACCGCATTTCTGGATCTACTAACCGTATTACCAATTGTATTATAACGTCAATACATTCCTACGTTTGACGATGAAGTAATGAATAGAGACTTGGATTGAATCGGAGAGCCGAGTTCGAATTCCAGTCGAATCCATTATATTCACTTAAGTGCTAATACCTTTCGGAAAAGTGTGAATCCTTCCCTTCTCCCTCTAGCTATGGGCAAATAGCAGGACAGACTGGTTTCTATAGCCTTGGATGGCAACTGGTCTAGGAGAAGGAAAACTCTGAATTCAAAACCTGGGGAGGGTCGTTTGGGTACCTTGTGGCACGTAGTGCACCAGGTCTCTGTATTCGTCCCTGCAAAAGTGTGGATGGTCCTGCACTAAACCTTCACCACTACATTCAAATCTCATGTGCTAACGTCGGGCTGTCAGTTTCTTAGGAACTGATCTGCTTGAAAGTCAAGTATATATATATATATATATATATATATTAATCAAATGTAGATCAAATATGGATCTTCAACTTTATTAAAGCTTCGTCAAAGATTAAGAGAAAACAGACAAAATGACATAAAATATTGAAATTTTCAAATATGTTTCGTTTAGTTCTGATTGGTCAGACACGTGTCACGTGTATTAAAACAGTGGTTATTTCTATGTGTATGTAGACTTGTGAAATTTCTTGTAGGTCTAAGTATATGTCGGATAGTAATGTTTATTTGAAATTGTGTGTATGTGTGATTTTCTAGTTGCTGTTTTTTTTTTAATCTTCACTTATGTGTGGTCAAACCTCGCATGGTTCTAGTTTATGGCTTGCCTGTTTAAGTATACATTCTTTGCATTAGATACATATGAATTAATTTAAGAATAAATTTAAAGAAAGATGGCGATGTAATGTAATGTTTTAAGTGTGCGTTTATAGTTGGTAATAATTTTATTATCAAGTTTTCAATGTATTTTCTTCTTGAAGAATTATTTTCTTTTTTAATTATGGTGGCATTAATGAAATCAAAAATTATGTCCAGCATCGTTTCCGTGCAAAACGAGCGATTGTCCAAACTCAAGTCTCCCTTGTGTTCGTAGATGCGGGTTTTTAGATCACGTGATGTCTCTCCCACATAAACATTTTTGCATTGTAAACTATTTATTTGATAAATACCGGAATTTTTTTTTTTTTTTTTTTATTGGGTTTATTTTCTTCCTAATTATATCTCTGATTACTTTAGAGGTGTTGGTAACGATCTTAGTATTAGAGAAGACTAATTTGGTATTCAAGGCTACCTATATAATAAGGGCTCTAAGGCAAAATCTTATGGCTCGTCCAGATTTATGTTTTGGTTGTGGTTGAAATAGAAGTTGATTAGATCATTTTTTGTTTGTGGGTCTGTGATATGCCTTAAAATTTAATTCCTCATTGTTGTGTATTAGTAATATATCGAGGAAAGGTAGAGAATCGTTTATTTCAAATTTGTGTGTGAATTAAAAATTTAGGTTCAATCATATTAAGTTTCATTATTATGTCTAATAGGTTTGTATCTTGAGGATATAAGAGGATGTCATCTACATATCTTAGGTAATTACAGCTGTTTGTTATGATGTCCCTAAATGGACCTGATTCTAAGAATTATAGAAAAAGAACATCGCTGGTAGGTACATGTTACACATTTTTGCTAGCAAGAGAAGAAAAAGTAATATGATAAATAAATGTATAAATAAATGTTTTATTTAGATCCTTTCTGCTTGGGATGCCATGTCTTTTTTTAAAAAAATTACACTTTTTTTAAAGTAATTTCACCCCAAGCAAGACGATAGTGCCACTAGCACGCAAATGTTATATAGAGTGAGAGCAAGAGTAAAGAGGGATGTTCGAGGAAAGGATGAAGAGAAGGACGAGGTTCAGGATCAAAGCAGCAGATGTCGATTGACATTATATTTGAATATTTGAAGAGTATAGTTATCAAGAAAGCAAGTAGGAGGGAGTTCCACTGTCGAGAAGTGCGAGAGGAGAAGCTGTTAGATTAGAAGAAGTGGTTACTGTTTCGACAGTGAAATGGTGGGACCGAGATGCCAACCTAGTAGCACGCTTAAATTCATGCAGTCGGGGTACCAGTGAAAGTAGCTCGTCAGAGCAAGCGCTTTGAAAGTATTTGTAAAAAAGAGAGAGGGAAGCCACAACACGTCTGTGAGAATGTCAGTGTAGACGAGATGCCAGATCAGGACCTATCACACTGCATATCTGTCTTTGGATTTTGTCTAGGACATCGAGATGAAGAGCGGAGGCACCAGATCATATATGGCAACATTATTCAATGCAAGAGCGAATGGTAGATTTTTAGATGTGAAGGATAGACAAAAAAAAACGTTCTGGAGCGACACAGAGAACCAACTTTCCTTGCGGTAGATGCAGCTATTGATTCAATGTATTTGTTCCAGTTTAGGTCAGTGGAAAACGTGAGACCAATAATGCGCAGAGAGACGCTCTCGTGGAGTTGAGCATCAACCATAATTGTCCCCGCTTCTTCATGTGACCACCTTTTTTTTTTAATACCATGTCTCTTCAGGACATGGGCGATCATGGCTCTCCACAACTTCCTGTCAGTAAGTTATATCCTCTAATTCGTGTTCTGTCAACCATTTACACAAGCTCGTTCTTCATCTTCGACTCGGTCTCGTATCGCTTCAGGATATTGGCGATCATCACGCTTAAATTTACGCAGTTGAGGTACCAGTGAAAGTAGCTCGTCAGTGCTTTGAAAGTATTTGTAGAAAAAAAACAGAGGGAAGAATAATCACGTCTGTGAGAAATTGACCGGAGTCGAGATACCAGGTCAGGGCCTAACACATTGCATATTTTTCTTTGGATTTTGTCGAGAACGATGAACAGCGGGGGAACCAGATCATATATGGCAACATTATTTAATGCAAGGACGAATAGTAAATTTGAAGGATGGACTCAGGCGAGAAAAAACGTTCTGGCGCGTCACAGAGAACCAACTTTCCTTGCGGTAGATGTAGCTATTGATTCAATGTATTTTTTACACCTCAGATCAGTGGAAAGCGTGAGACCAAGCTGGTCCTCAAACTTTTAGGAAGCATATTTGTATAAAATTACTTTCCATATATGAAATGATAAAAATAAAGAAGGATGAGAAAAATGCATAATTATTCTTAGTATATATGTAAATAATTTCATATGTGGAGTTTTTTGTTTTGTTTTTTTAGTTTGTTTTTTGTTTTTTTAATCCTAAAACTGTTCTCATTCTGGTTGAAGAAGGGTGTGAATTAATTAAATAAAATTATATACGAAGAATCGTATTTTTTTTTTAATCTGAGGCCCCTGTTATATATTAGGTTGGTGCAAAAATAATGACGTAATAATGTCGTTTTTTGACGTTAAAAAATACGTCAAAAAACGACATTATTACGTCATTATTTTTGCACCAACTTAATATTTACAGATTCTTTATAAAATCACCATTTGATTCGAATTTTATAAAATAATAAATATTTCCTTATATTTGGTTGACACATTTTAATAATTTAATAAATGTTAATTTATGAATAATTTTTTTCATGTTTATTTTTTTTATAAATTGGTAAATGATTAATATTACATTGCATCAGTTTTAATTGTATTAGTTTTTAAATGTTTTAAATATAAAATTACTTTTCTAAATAAATAGTATTTAATGCTTTTGTTGTAAACTCTCAAGAACAAAAAAAAATTGTTTAAATTCACTTTCATCATATGTTTAGGTTTGATTACAATTTTAATCATCGCTTTTTAAAATAATAAATATTGCTGAAGATGGAAGGTAATTAATTAATAGCGGTGTCAAGGGAAAAAACCGTCCTTTTGACATTGTTTTTTTTTTCTTTTTTGCATGCACGAAGGTCGATGTTTGCGTCATTTTCTCTTTTAATTAAAACTCCGTTATATATATATATATATATATATATATATATATATATATATATATATATATATATACATATATATATATATATATGAAGAAAAATATACTGAAAAAACAAACAAAAATCCTAATATGCGATTATGCTGTTTTAATGTTTAATGTCAACGTCGGACATTTCGGTCTAATAGAACATCTTCAGGACATATTCATAAAACATAATTAACATACACCATATACAATTCAACATGATCTTATAAAAAATTTCAGTTATCTGTTTGGATTGGTATTGCTTTTATGTCCATCGTCTTTTTCATGTTGAATTGTATATGGTCTATGTTAATTATGTTTTATGAATATGTCCTGAAGATGGTCTATTAGACCGAAACGTCCGACGTTGACATTAAACATTAAAACAGCATAATCGCATATTAGATTTTTGTTTGTTTTTTCAGTATATTTTTCATACTATCGGATCTATATCCATATATTTATATATATATATATATATATATATATATATATATATATATAGATAGATATAGATAGATAGATAGATAGATAGATAGATAGATAGATAGACAGTGAGCTCGTCTGAAGTTACAAAAATCACGTCTGAAGTTACATAAATCAAAAAATTCCAGAACCATTATTTAAGGCACTTTTGGAATGGTTATATTTTGAGATATTTGGAATTTACGCAAATGGATGACTGTAGTTATTATTCAGATTAAATTAGTATCAGTTTAAGGCTTTTGAAATCTAAGAAAACATTTGTTTTCATAATACATGTTGAAATACAGCTCACGGGGAGGATCTGACAGCTGCTGAGAAACAGAAAATAACAAAGTGGTTGCCATATACGACATAAATGAATGGAATCGACCGTTTATTTAAATAAGCGGAGGAAACGGAGTTGAGAAGTTAGCATTAGGTCTTAGCTTCACGCTAAGCTCTTAGTACTTGTTGAACTCTCTGCCCGAAAGCAGAGAGGAACCCGGATGAGGCTGTGCCGAAGGGCAAAGTTTCGTTCTTTAGACAGATCCCGAACCCGCTTATGCAGGTTCTAAGGGAATATTTTTGTCCGAGCCTACGGTCTCGGAGAAACCCACGTTAAACTCGGTCTTGTGCTACATACATTCCTCGTGGGGGGACTGTTAAATATAGCAGAGAGGAACTCAGACGAGGCTATGCCGAAGGACAGAGTCTCGTCTGGAGAAGTAGGCAAACTCGACCCCGTTTTTACGGGGAATTTATGCCTGGGCCTACGGGCTCGGAAGATCCCACGTTAAACCAGCTCTGTGCCACATCCTGCTCTGTGGGGTGCTCGGTGAATACCGAGTTAGCATTACGTCTTAGCTGCTCGCTAAGCTCTTAGTGCTTGTCGAACTCTCTGCCATCGGGCATAGAGTAACCTAGCATAGAGTAACCTAGCTGAGGCTATGCCGAAGGGCACAGTCACGTATGAGAAGATAGACAGAAAACGACCTCGTTATTACGGGGTCTACAAGGGATTTTTGCCCGAGACTACGGGCTCGAAAAACCCACATTAAACCGCTCTTGTGCCACATCCTGCTCAGTGGGAAGCTCGGGTAAATACCGAATTTAACATTAGGTCAATTGCTAAGTGTACCTTTGTGTAATAAACCTACTATTTCATTACTTACCTACGAGTTTGTCTTCCTTATTTATTTCCCTGTTATCTATAAAACACAAGATCCAGTAGCTAGCGACGAGGATTCCAATGCAACAGTTTGCGACGAATGATTCAAAGACACGCGGGCTTCAAGCGATTTACAGTAAGTTGACTTAATATGATGTAATGGAATAGCTGTCACCACCATGAGTAACTACACTATAAGTATTTGTAAGTCAACGGACTACAGAGACTGGTTGGGATCTTTTCCAGCTGTGCTGGTCAAACTCTCTGCCTCCCGTTAATTCCCCTCTTCAAGTTCTTAAACAGGGTATTCAACTCACACTCTTTGGGTCTTGTCACTGGATCTAACTAACGCCTTTATCCACTGTGCCATGTGTCCTTGATGACATCCTTGTATGAATTTCTGGGTATTATAAATTTAATATCATCAGCAACATTTTTTTTTACCAGTGCTCATACTGCAATTTTTTGCTGTTATCAAATATGTTTTTACCAGAGCTCATATTACAAGTTTTGTTGTTATTATCGCTTTTCTCTGGCACTCCTTATTACTGGTTCACATATTGTATTCATTTCTACGCTTGGTCGGCTCAGGAGATTTTTGTGGCCAAGCATATGTGCTGATTCCTTAAGTTTTCGAATTTTCCAATGGTGTTCTTTGTCTATGATCTCAACCTGATCCCACAGATGGTAGTGATCTCCCTTTTCTCTCCATATGTGGTCAGCCACACCTGATTTTTCCACTTCCCCTCGTGTTACAGCTTTCTGGCGTTCTTGAAGCCTTACCTTAAGGGGCAGCCTGTCTCCCCTTTATATTTCTTTCCGCAGTTGCACGGGATAGCGTACACAGTCTTTAGTCATGTTCTCTATGAGGAGACTTACTCAGGAGAGGTGTCTGGGATGTGTCGTCAATCTTTTAGTCAGATGTGGCACAAGGCCGGATTTAATAAAAGGTATCTGAGCCATAGGCTCGGCCAAAAATTCCTCGTAGATCCCGTCTAAAACGGGCTCGGGTAGCTGTTTTCCGAGACGAGACTCTACGCTTCGACATAGCCTCATCTAGGGATCTCCTCTGCCCGGTGGCGGAGAGCTTGACTAGCACAGATGGAGAAGAATATTCAACTGCAAACCAACATACAGTATTTACTATTGTATTTATTTGAATGTGAACATACCTATTATCGTCCGTAAGTATGCTGCAACACACATACACACACACACACACACACACACACACATATATATATATATATATATATATATATATATATATATATATATATATATATATATATATTTTTTGTCCTTGTTTTGGAGTTAGGAAGCCATCCCCAAAGTTTTTTAATTATTTTTGATACACCCTGTATATATATTTAACCATTTTACTCCAAGCAAGGTGATAATGCCACTAAAACGCAATGGGATACTCAGGATGAAAAAAAATGAGAACACTTTAGGAGAAAGAACTGGAAAAACAGGCAAAACGGGATAAACCTCTACACCTGTTCCAAAGGTGATAGGCGAACCAAACTACTCCAATTATATTATATTATATATATATATATATATATATATATATATATATATATATATATATATATGGCAATTGTATTACACAGTTGGTCGTAGTACACATATGCACGACTCGATATATAGCCGAATTCATTTAGTGTCTTTTTCTTTTTCTCTCCATCGTTTTTGTAAGTAGGTCTTCCATTCTGTGATATTAGAAGATCTGCCAGGAATGATGAAATGTTGTAACAGCCAGGGCGCGAATTTATTGTAGATGGTCTTGCGATTAAGGCACTTTCTAGACATTTACGTCGTAGTGATTTATTTTCTCCTTTGATCAGTTTTTCATTTTTATGTTAAAGTTGTGGTCAGTCTCGTAACGGTGAGCAACCAATGTATTCCATGTATTATTTTGTAAAATGTCCCTTTTGCGATCACATCATTTTTATTCAAATTCCTTGAGGTTTCTCCTGTTTTTGTGGCAAATATTACAGACGATGAAGTAAACTCTTCTTTCCATTTTTAGCCTATTGTTTTTTTTAGTATTGACTGTCTTATTGTTTTGGATGAAGTAGTAAAAACTTTTATGTTCAATTTAGATAGATTCTTTTCGATCGTAGATATGGTTGAATTATTAGGCAGGATAATATTTTTTGATCCAGTGGATTACTCAGGAAGGGATCTCTTTTTTTTTTGTTTTGTAATATTTTATGGGCGTTTTGTTTTGAATTGAATATAGAATAATTAGGGTACTGGAAAAGTTTGAAATAGTTTTCTATGGATTTCTCTTCTTTGTATAAATAATCAGGAGATTACATAGGAGGTATCACGTCAGTAAAAATAAATGGAGGCATCAATTCCGTAAAAATAAATAGAGGGTTTCAGTTTCAAATAAATTTATAAGGAGCATAAATTCTGCAGAAATAAATAGGGTGGCATCAATTCTGTAGGAATAAATAGAGAAGCATCGTTTCCGTAGAAATAAAAGGTGGGGCATCAATTCCGTAGAAGTAAATGGAAAAGCATCAATTCCGTAGAAATAAATAGAGGGATATCATTTTTGTAGAAATAAATAGAGGGACATCAATTCTGTAGAAATAAATAGGGGGGAATCAATTCCGTAGAAATAAATAGGGGGAATCAATTCCGTAGAAATAAATAGAGGGATATCAATTCTGTAGAAATAAATAGAGAAGCATCGATTCCGTAGAAATAAAAAGTGGGGCATCAATTACGTAGAAGTAAATGGAAACGCATCAATTCCGTAGAAATAAATAGAGGGATATCATTTCTGTAGAAATAAATAGAGGGATATCAATTCCGTAGAAATAAATAGAGGGACATCAATTCTGTAGAAATAAAAAGGGGGGAATGAATTCCGTAGAAATAAATAGGGGGGAATCAATTCCGTAGAAATAAATAGAGGGACATCAATTCTGTAGAAATAAATAGAGGGACATCAATTCTGTAGAAATAAATAGAGATGCATCATTTCCGTAAAAATAAATAGAGAAGCATCGATTCCGTAGAAATAAAAATGGGGCATCAATTACGTAGAAGTAAATGGAAGCGCATCAATTCCGTAGAAATAAATAGAGGCACATCAATTCCGTAGAAATAAATAGAGGGACATCAGTTTCGTAGAAATAAATAGAGGGACATCAGTTTCGTAGAATTAAATAGAGAATCATCGATTCCGTAGAAATAAAAAGTGCGGCATCAATTACGTAGAAGTAAATGGAAACGCATCAATTCCGTAGAAATAAATAGAGGGACATCAATTCCGTCGAAATAAATAGAGGGATATCATTTCTGTAGAAATAAATAGAGGGATATCAAGTCCGTAGAAATAAATTGAGAGGCATCATTTCCGTAGAAATAAATATAGAGGCATCAATTCCGTAAAAGTAAATAGAGGGGCATCAATTTTGTAGAAATAAATAGAGGGACATCAATTCTGTAGAATTTTAACAAGGTGCAACAATTCCATAGAAATAAATTGAAGTATGAATTCCATAGAAATAAACAAAGAGACATCAATTCCTAAGAAATAAATAGAGGGGCATTAGTTCCTTGGAAATAAATAGAGGAACATCAATTCATTGAAAATAAATGGCGGAGCATCAATACCGTAGAAAATAATGAGGGGCATAAATTCCATAAGAATAAATGGAGAGGAATCAATTCCTTAGAAATAATTAGAAGGCATCAGTTCATCTAGAAATAAATGGGGACATCATTTTCAGTGCATCTCTAATATAAGTGAGTGCATTAAATCTATTTGGGTTGATAGATTCGTATGCGTGTATAAGCACGCCTGCTAGATATTTTTCGCTCTTTGGAGGGAAAAATTTTCTTTGATACAAAGGAATTCTTCATTTTCTCTTGTCTCCATTTGTCTCCAGTTTGTCTTTTAGATAAAGTCAGCATCTTTTTTTTTTTCATTTCTTTTCTTTTTATTTTGTTTTGCATCATTCTTTCTCAGGTTTTGTTTTTCATTCCCTTGTTTTTATGCTGATAGCTTTCTGACGACTTTTGCGTATAAATTGATATTCAACTGTTTCACAGAGTCAGTCACTCTAATACATAATTTAGCTTTTGATTGATGTTTCCCTAAAGACAACCACATAATTATTTTCTTCTTCTTCTGTTTCTATTTTTCTTTTCATTTTTTTGCTATAACAAAAGTTATCATCATTATAAATTATAATGTTTTATATTATTCGCCATTTTTTTTTATTTATCTTCGTCTTTTGCTTCTAGTTTCTGTCCCATTTGCTATAACAAAATTTATCATCATTATAAATTATAATTTTGTTTTATAATATCTTCTTTTTTTTCTTTTCTCTTCCTTTTTTTTTTCATTTAGTTTCTGTCCTATTTTCTACAGCAAAAGTTATTATAAATTATTAATTGGCCTCTCATATAGTCTTCTACTTCCGCCAGTAATTGTTGAAGATCTTTTACTGGAGATCAAGAGACAACAAGTCCACTGAATTATCCAACACCCTTTTGTAGTAGATTTTAGTAATACTCCCTGATCTAGAATTTCTTGTCGACTTTTTGGAGAATTCTTCCATGGGCACGCAATGATGGTAATGGCGCGAATAACCGTAGACATACAGGGAACATTCGACGTGTACTGATGGAACAATTAGAATAATTGTCGGATGAAATTTATAAATTTTTCCTGATGCAGCAGTTTTTTCAAGTTCACTGTTATTTCTCTTTGTAGTATTAATGGACATTTGATTTTTTTATCGTTGTTCGGAATTTCGATATCTTTGCCATTATTTTCTCTTCGAGTTACATGTGCTATCCTTTTTAGTTGTTGCTGCTGTTGATAATCCTCAAAGGATGCGGTTTCTGTTATTTGGTACAATCAATTGCTTGTGATTGTGTAGCGTCAATCCACCAGATTCGAAGAAGAAGAATCAGATTAAAGACCTAAACATTTCATTTTTACTGGAAGCCATTTTTTCAACCGGCACTGAACTGAGAAAAAGACTGTATACACATGACAATTTGGTCATTTAGTTGGCCGCCAAAATCTGAGATCGATATGAACTTCTGCATTTGACGACACTATTTAAGAACATGACTCGAATCCTTCGGTTAATGTTTTAGTTTTGGTTTGGTTTGTTTAACGGCATATCAACTTCAATGGGTTATTTAATGCCGACAACTGTTTTTCCAAGTAATATCTTTTGTCAAAAATCTATTTCTCGTAATATTTTCTTCCTAAAAAATGTATATCCGGTAAAATTATTCTAAAAAATTTATTGCTGGTAATTTTTTTTCAAAAATATATTGCTGGCAATGGTATTTTTCTCCTCAAAAATTTATTTCTGGTAATAATTTTTTACAAAGTATTTCTGGTATTAAAACCCACCTCTACACCTTCACAATGCCTCTCACCTCAGTTTCGGGGTCAACCACCCGCCAATAGCTGGGACGCTAACAGGTGCCACGACCTCGGGTCAGGGAGGACCCGGGAACACCAGCAATCAAGAGGCGGCTCCACGCTCCCCACCCCCAAAACATCCCGATCAGAGGCCCCGCTGCTGGACGCAGCCCATCGTCATACCCAGGACGCAGATGCTGTTCATCGTCATACCCATGACACTGATGTAGTTTATCGTCATACCCAGGACGCGGATGTAGTTTGTCGTCATACCCAGGACGCGGATGCTGTTCATCGTCATACCCAGGACGCGGATGCAGTTCATCGTCATACCCAGGACGCGTATGTAGTCTATCGTCATACCCAGAACGCGGAAGATGTTCTTCGTCATACCCAGGACGTGTATGTAGTTTATCGTCATACCCAGAACGCGGATGCAGTTCATCGTCATACGAGGACGCGGATGTAGTTTATCGTCATACACAGGACGCAATGTTTTAGTTTTTTAGCATCTTGTGGTATTGGTCAAAATTATTTTTAGCACATTTAATATGCAGGGCATGATAAGTAAAATGTCGCCATTCTATATTCTTCAATTTGCATGTACGTTGTTTGATTTTGTCGACTGCCGAGGATAGTAGGATTAGTTGGGCACCGTCTGTGAAACAAAGAGAACCATGATGCAATTCACTCCGCCAGAAATTTGCCAGAAATTTGCCAGAAACGGCATACTATACTGCTTGGCATTCACGCCGGAAGCTCCAATAAAAAATATTTCAGAGTGTTTTGGTGTCAATCTGAGAACATTGCAGAAGATTCGGAAAGAGATACCTCTAATGGTAGGGCAGCACATAAAACTCATCCAAATCGTTCTGATAAGAAAAGAACCCCAGAATTTGTTGGTGTGGGCCTCATATTCAACACGGAGTATATTGAGGAGGTAGTGCTGCCCTGGATCAAAAGTGGTGGCTGCTGGAAGGCCCTGTTGTCTGGCAACAGTACAGTGCATCATGCCACACAAGTAGAACTAAATCATAGCTCTCAGACAATTTCTGCGACCACATCACCTCTGGCCACCTAACTCTTCAGACTCTAACCTCCTTGATTATTATCTATCGGACACAGTTGTGAGAGAAGCCAACAAAACTTCTTGTAACACCACGGATGAACTGAAAGCAAGGATTATGACAGATATTCACCAATTTAAACAAAGTGATCGTCCAAAAGACATGCAGAAGATTCCGAAGTCGTCTGGAGAACTATGGCGATTTTATTGAATAAATTTATTCTTTATTATTTCAAGATATTTTTTGCATTAATTTTGGTAAATATATCTTCTAAAATGAGATGTGAGTCTTATTTTCATTTCTTGCGAAATATAGACGACAATTTATTCATTGCACTCTGTAGAATAGACTTTATATATATAATTTCTGTATTTTGTATAATAAAGGGGGGTGATTGCATCTGTGGCATTTATTATTGTTAATATTATTAATAATATGATTAACTGTAACTAATAAATGCTTCTACATAATTTGGGCGTAGTGTGAATTTCAAGTTTTTTATATTAAAAAAATACAAATTACAGAAAAATGATATACAATTGCGTTATTTAATGCTATTTTATATCCAGAAAAGAAATCAAATTTCTACAAACATCACAAAAGATGTGTATCATTTATGGAAAGGGCGCTGTAGCTGAGGGTAGTGTTTGCCAGCGGTTTTCTAACTTCAGAAGTGGACATCATGATCTGGAAGTGCAAGAACATTTTGGCAGGCCTGCAGTCTTTATTGCTGACTAATTCGAAATGCTGATTAAAAAATAATCCAAGGTACAGAATATCACATAGATAATGCAGATATCTCATACGAGCGTTCTAATGCATTGAATATATTTATCGTCATAATGCTTAGGTGTATCACGATTTAATTAATGGACCAAACTTCTATGTGTGATTCTCTGCCCAAACTCAAAAAAGTTACCCAATTTTATACAGAATGATCAATGGCAATGAGCAAATATATTTTTCATCGTGATGTGGGCCGAAAAAAGGTCCTGAAGTACGGATCTGCGTTCGAAGAAGGTGGTGCTATATATTTGTTTAGATTGGAATATCCTTGTTTATTACGAGCTCCGTCTTGTCTGAATTCAGACAAGTAGCTAAACAAAATAAGATATGCAGATGGCTGAGTTTTAATAACAGACACAGAAAGGAAACTACAAGAAAAAAAAGTTAGTGAAGGAAAGCGAGAAGAAAGGACTAATCATCAGTTGCAAGAAAACTGAAAAAGACAACCCAATATGCAAATTACAGATTCAATTATCAGTTATGTACCATGCATGATACACGCTTAGGCGATCATCTATTTTTCGATACATAACTGACGAGGCAGATTTTTTCCCGCAGTAGGTTGCCCTTTCTTTCTGCGGTAGACCAGATGTCATCCAAAGCTATAGAACTCAGTATGTTCCTGTTATTTACCCATAGCTGGAGCGAGAAGAGAATTCATACCTTTCCCAAGGGTATTAGCACGTAAGTGAATGTAAGTTTTTAGAATTCTCATATACTTGTATTCTGATTGATCGTTCCAGCTTATGTAACAGCGTTTCCCTTAGCGAGGGGTGTTTGATTGATTTGAGCCTTTTGAAACTCTTTATTCTACATTCAACATCATCACTTGAAAAGACACCAGAAGTGTTGAAACAAATGGCTATTTTTGTAGTGATTTTATAAAATATTTATGTTATAATTTTTGAATAAATAATTATATTTGCTCTACTCTGTATTAAGCACTCCTTTTAAGAATAGTATTTCTTGGTTATTGGAATTTATTCCCTATACACCAATTCAATACTTGGAGATATATATATATATTATGCGCGGTAATATATAGCTGACATAATAAGTTGTATGGATATGAGTTTGTGACCCTGCGTTTCACGCTTTTGCGATCATCAAACAAACTGGATTATTTTTTTTAGTTTCCACCAGCACACCCATATAAGCAATTCGAGGCTAGGCGACCGATTACAATCTGTGTCGAATGCATTTAGTGTGAACTAAAATGCGTACACCTGTATTTATGTGTCTATACCTATGATAGTACCACCCCAAAGAAACAGAGAAGCAGATTCCCCCTTCCACCACCAAATATGGTCAGTATAGATAGATCCAATTTAAAAAAAATAATCTAGTTTGTCTGGACATTGAGTTCTACCTGGATTGTATTCTCTTGGGAATTTATGTATATATATATATATATATATATATATATATATATATATATATATATATATATATATATTGACCAAAATATTATCTATCTATATAAAAATATTATAATTTTTTCATATAGACAAAAACATTTTACTCACTACAAAGATGAAATTTATATTCAGTGCTATTAAAATTGCACTTTGGTGGGAAGCAAAATGATTAGGAACTATTCTGTTTTCTTCATAACCATTTTGGTTCTCACCAGTCGAAGTGCAATTTTAAATGCACCGAAACGAAGTTGCATCTTTGTAGTGAGTAAAATGGTTTTGTCTATAATGATAAAATTATAATAAATAAATAATTATCGCTCTACTATCGGTATCGAGCCCTCTTTTGGATTAATGTTGTGAAAGTTAGAATTTATGTATTATTTCAGGTCTCATTACATTCGTATACACACGCACAGACACACACACACACACACACACATATATATATATATATATATATATATATATATATATATATAAGTGAACATAGAAGTCAACACTTAGAGGCAACACTCTGTTTCATGCTAGATGCAATCGTCAGGCCACCTGATGACTGCATATTGCATGAAACAGACTGTGTTGACGTCTATGTTCACTTTTATATTTACACACGTTCTCTCACTAATATTGAGCACTTTATCCTATAAATATTTCTTCATTCATATATATATATATATATATATATATATATATATATATATGTTATGAAAATGTGTGACAAACTGAAATAATCACGTGTACCGCGCTCCGCCCTCTAGAAGGTCTTCATCGCACTAAAGTAATATACATCTGTTGCGGGTGGAGGAGGAGATATAAAAACTCGAGCGTCGGTAAAAATTGCAGTGACTGGAAATGCTGAAGATGTTGGAACGGTGAAATTTCAAAAATATAAATTCTTTTTTTTTCTTTTTTTTTTTCAGACGCGTCTCGGACCTGAAGTCTCGCTAATCTCTTCGAGTTCCCTTATTCTTTTGTTTTCGTTTTTAATCACCTTTATTATGCCTGCCACATTTTGATAAGAGAACATCTGACAAGAAAGGTGGAAAGGTGAAAAGAACTCGGATGCAAACTTACCGTAGATGATCTAGCAATCAAAGCACTTTCTATACATTTTCGCCTAACATTGTTCTGATATAATTCTCATATATACCGAGTATCACAGCAAAATTGTCCAGATCGTTTCACAGCATAATTTTCTATCCCACAATATGTTTAATATCTAAAATAAAACAAAAACCACTAAACTAAATGAGTTTCTTTTTCCTAGGTTTTCAGATAAGACGTTTTACCATCTTTATAATCATACGTTTTAAGAATCATTGAAAACCTCTTCTAAGCAACAGCCACTTTAGCCGAAGGGGAATAGCAAGTAAAGATATTTTCGGGGATCAAGTGGCAACTAAATCCAAAAAAGGTCAGATCTAGGTTTTGGTCTATATTAATAGTCACGCTTGAGATAGCAGAGATTGTCGGCGATTATCGAGAGACGAATGCATCCGTCGCGCGGTTCCGAAGTCTCCATTCCTATTGCACAACTGGCTCAAAGAGTGGTGGATTTGTGCCTTCCCACACCGGGGACTCCCTTT
Source organism: Acanthosepion pharaonis (assembly GCA_903632075.3). Classification (NCBI taxonomy): domain Eukaryota; kingdom Metazoa; phylum Mollusca; class Cephalopoda; order Sepiida; family Sepiidae; genus Acanthosepion; species Acanthosepion pharaonis. The sequence goes on along the minus strand of CAHIKZ030004626.1, from coordinate 2,244,906 downwards.
GATCAAAATGAAATATACTTATCCAAGTACCCTAGGGATCGTTCCCTTGTTCAAATTCAAATTTAATTTATATCAAAGAGAATTAAAAATTCAGTATGGGGTTGTTGTCCCCTCCGGGAACCCCTTTGGTCAAAATGAAATATACTTATAGAAGTACCCTGGGGGTTGTAGTTTCAGAGTTTCAGAATATATATGGTTCGATAATAAAACTAACATATATATATATATATATATATATATATATATATATATATATATATATATATATATATACATCTGACGATCGCAAAGCGTGAAACCCAGGGTCACAAACTGACATCAATCCAACCATATATACATATATGTATATGCATATATATAAATATATATACATACATACATATATATATATATATATATATATATATATATATATATATATATATATATATATATATGTATGTATGTATGTGTGTATAAACAGGGAAAACATTGATATTAATTTAAATTAATACAGAAAGTGCATATAAGAATCACGGAAAAACTCTGAGTTATTTAGCTACAAATAGAACAGGCTAAAATCGTTTTGTTTTTGCCCCACTGTCTTCAAAACTGAGCAATGGTGAGAGTCCATTCAAGAACCTTAAACAGATCTTGAATGAGTTTTAAAAAAAAGGAACAGTAAAGAGAAAAACCTGGATCAGGATTTTACCTAAAGGAAGAGTATCATCATTTCACCTTAGTGCTCAAGAGGTCAATTAGAAAAGATCAAACTCAATTCATAAGACGTTTGGCAAGTGAGAGCGGAGTTTCAGCTATGGCAGTACAAAGAGCCAGTGAAAAAAAACTTGAAAACGAAATCGTACATGAAACGTGTTACATCAGGACAGAAAGTTAGAAGGTTAGAGTGGGAGAAGATCATCATGCATAAGTTGGAAAATGATCCTGAATTAATATATATATATGTATATTAATTGGAAAATGATCCTGGATTAATATATATATATATATATATATATATATATATATATATATATATAGTTTATGAAAAACTAGGTAATCCGAATGGGTAAACCTAAGGAGGATAAAATCCAGAGAACTCAATGTATAATTTATATATGTTTAATACGGCCCGTCAAAAATATGTAAATTTTCTTTTCATTTTTTGCTTGGAAGTAAAGTCTGATGATCCGCAGTCCTTTTAAATGCGCTGTGGTGAAATAATTTATTACATGGAACATTAAAGTGGTCTGTTTTTATTTAATATATATATATATATATATATATATATATATATATATATATATATATATATATATAAAACTTTATTTCATTTTACTTCATGAGCTTTCAATCCTTAGCTCTGATTAATTAATAATGAACATGTCATTTTCGTTTATGATCGATTTCATCAAAATTCTTCTGTTAATTTTGGAGAGTAATTATACATTCATATAACTTAAAGCAGAGTCCAATAGTGTTATAAAAACCTCGGAAATTTCCAGTAAGATGTCTTTAATCATTTCTAAGATACACCGGTTCAAAGCCTAATTTAACATTTGGACAATTTTGCAGTGACACGATTTTGAAAATTTTGCTATTACACACGATATATATATATATATACAGAGAGAGAGAGATTAGTGGAAACCATTGGTATTCAAAGATCAGTTGGACAATTCATGCATATCTAAATAAAATCACTTGTACTAATAGAACAAAAATATAAGAAAAAGCTTAATTGCTAGCCGTCTTTAATTATTTTTTCTTTTTCTACACATATTTTCATTGCATTTGTTCTGATGACTATTCTTGACTGCATGGAATTAAGGGTGCTACTAGATTGACTATAAGGTCTCACTAGTTATATGCAACTGTCGGTTCTATTCTAACAGATTCTTTTCTGGCACTTCCGACCTGTGGAACTCCCTTCCGATTCTTTGTTCCCCTGCCACTACAATCTTCAAAATGGTAAATGAAACGTCAATAGCCATCTTCGCCTCACTGGAGTTTTCTCATTCTGTCCCTTCCATCTTTGTAACTCCTAGTTGCATTGTTGCCTTACCTTTGAATGAAATGATTATTTTTCTTGAGTGTATTTTGTTTAACATAACATAACCGGTATGGAATATTTAATACCGAAATCTAAATATGAAAACTCAAACATGTATAATTAATTAAAGAGAATAACATTATTCTATGATTAAATTATAATTAGACAGCTGCATTTTTTTACTAAATAATCTTACAACATCAAACGAGAAGTGAAAATTTGTTTCTCCTTACAAGAAATGAGATCTATCATACCAAGCTGTTCTTTTTAATTTATTTATTTATTTGACAATGTACGCCATGTTTTCAATTTTATTACAATAATGTAATGTTCCGATTTATTTTAATATAAAAATTTATTTTAAAACTTGTTTTGTTTTTTTAAATTTTCGCTTCGTAGTTGATTATTATCCCATAGCTGGGACCCTAACAGGTGCTACTACCCGGGGTCAGGCTGGACCTGTGAATAAAATGTTCCATCTTCATGGTCCTTCAATCTCCCGATCAGAGACCATGTCACAAGTCATACACAGAACGGGATCAATCACTCTCTCTCTCTCTCTCTCTCTCTCTCTCTCTCTCTCTCTCTCTCTCTCTCTCTCTGTCTTTCTGTCTTTCTGTCTCTGTCTGTCTGTCTGTCTGTCTCTCTCTCCCTCTCTTTCTCTCTCTATATATATATATATATATATATATATATATATATATATATATATATATATATATATGTGTGTGTGTGTGTACATTGAAGCCAAAACTCAGGGCGATAGTCTGTTTCACGCTAAACGCAATTGTCAGGACATCGCCTGTCGCCTCTGGGTGTTGACTTCAATTTTCACTTTTAGATTTACATACACTCTATCGCTGGTATTGAACATTTTAACATATAAAATAGCATACTTTAAAACTGTAATTTATCATTCATATATATATATATATATATATATATATATATAGAGACTCTCTCTCTCTCACACATACACACACACAAACACATACACACACGTATATATATATATATATATATATATATATATATATATATATATATAAACTAGTAACCGTTGCTTTCTAGCACACAAAATATCGTCTGTTACCTGTCAAGTCAGTTCAAATGTTAAGTTGGCATTCAGTCATCATTTTCTATATTCGATGAAAGCCCGCTTAAATTTATGACTGGGCAAGTGAAGTATGGAATCCCCAAATTATAAAACTTGATATTATTTACAATGACGTAGGTGTCTTCCCAACATTTAAATACATTCCTATGATTGGTAATATTAGAGCTTTTTTATATGCCAGTCAGTCCTGCTATCATTGAGAGAATTATCTCGGCCGAATACTAATTTATTAATAGTAGTAGTAGTAACAGTAGTAGTAGTAGTAGTAGTAACAGCAGCAGCTGCAGTAGCAGAGGTAGGAGTGAAATAAATCTCTTTCTCGCATTTTATTGCTTTCTTTTCTCAAACTTGAATTCAGCATTTTTCTTCCCTCGTCTTTCGAACATTAATTTTATTCCTTCTTTTTATTCCTGTCGTAAATTCACTTTTTTCTTATGTGTTGTTTTCTCTCTACCTTTCTTTCTTTCTTTCTTTCTTTTTCTTTCTTTTTTTTCTTTCTTTCTTTTTCTTTCTTTCTTTCTTTCTTCTTCTTCTTATTGTTGTTGTTGTTGTTGTTGTTGTTATTATTATTTACACGAAGAAGAGAAATCTGTTTTTCTCATTAAGGATTAAGACTGACAACGGTACGGTTATTGCGTTTTTTTTTAAGCACTGCTGGTCGAAGAATGCGTAAATTATTGCGTTATACCATGTGTGCTCATTCGTATACAACTACGCCGATATGAAAGGATTCCCCACCTCGTAATCGCATGTATGTAAATATTAATTTCTCGCTGAAATAGCTACAAAACCTACGAACATATACACATTTCTTTCTTTCTTTCTTTCTTTCTTTCTATCTTTCTTTCTTTCTTTCTTTCTTTCTTTTTCTCCCCAACCAAGGCGGTTACAGGAAGTCAAAGAGAATGGAGAGGATTGATATATATATATATATATATATATATATATATATATATATATATATATATATATGTATGTATGTATGTATGTATATATGTGTGTGCGCGCGCACGCGTGTGTGTCTGTTTATATAAGAATATTGTCTTTTCCAGATATATTTTTAATTATATCTGAATATATATATATATATATATGCATACATACATGTATATCTATCTATCTATCTATCTATCTATCTATCTATCTATCTATATATATATATATATATATATATATATATATATATATATATGCGCGACAGATAGGTTAAAAGAAATACAAGATATTTATGTGATATATATGTGTGTGAGTGTGTGTATATATATAGGGAGATTCATATATGTGTGTGTGTGTGTGTGTGTATATATATATAAGAATATTGTCTTTTTCATATATATTTTTAGTTATATCTGAATTTATATATATATATATATATATATATATATATATATATATATACGCGACAGATAGGTTAAAAGAAATACAAGGTCTAAGATATGTATGTGACATATATATATATATGTGTGTGTGTGTGTGTGTGTGCAAAGAGAGAGAGATATATATATATATATATATATATATATATATATATATATATATATATATATATGTATATTTCAATTTCACTTTTCCTGAAAAATTACTACTTTCTCAAGCCAACATACACGACCAAAAAAAAATATTAAAAAGCAAATCCATTACCTCATGAACAGCGCACATAGGGTGAGATCGGAGAGTTGTCGGCATTTTTTACTTTTTATTTCGCGCATTCGCTTTGCTTGTTTTAGATTTTGTCGTCTGCACAGTATAGTATAGTCGGAAGCTCCAATATGAACATTTCAGAGAGTTTCGGTGTGAATCTGAGGACAGTGCAGAGGATTCAGAAAGAGTTGTGATTACGAAGATACGGCATCTCGGAAAACTCACCCTGATCGTTCTGATAAGAAAAGAACTCACGAATTTGTTGGTGAGATTGAAGCCATGATTGACAACGATCCCTCCAAGTCAATCAGGGGGAGAGGGATGTCTGCGTTTCTTATCATGCAGGTAGAGCGCGAAGACATTCGGTATTTCTCATACAAAATGAAAAAGGACCAATTTTTATCCCAAGCCATGAACGACAAGAGGAAAGACCGCGCTGTGAAGATTTTGAACAAACTAAAGCATCCACTCCAACCAAACAAGTTTGGGTTTTTTCTCAGACGAGAAATATTTCTGCCAGGATAAGATGGTGAATACACACAACAACAGTTGGTTTTCTGTATCCCCATAAGGTGTAGCGAGTTTGATGGAAACCAGATATCCAGTCAACATCATGATTTTTGGAGTGATCACTTGTGATGGCGACGTTATGCCTCCATTCATCTTCCCACAGGGCCACCAAGTTGCCCTGGGTCAAGAGGGTGGCTATTGGAAGACCCTATGTCTGGCAACAGGACTCTGTATCATGCCACACAAGCAAGAGAACACAGTTATGGCTACTCGACAGTTTCTGCAACCAAATAATTCCCTTACTCGCCAACTGATTCCTCAGGCTGTAACGCCTCCCACCTTGATTATTATGTGTGGGCACAGCTGAGCGGGATACCAATCAAACTACAAAGATGAACTGAAGGCCAGGATTATGGCAGCATTCAACAACTTAAACAAGGAGACCGTTCAGAAGAGTTTCAGGAGATTCTGAAGTTATCTGGAAGCATTGGTTGAAGCAAATGTCGATTTTATTGAATAAATTTACTCCTTAGTATTTCAAGATATTTTTATGTAATTTTGGTAAACTGTTAAAATGAGATGCCAGTGTTATTTTCATTTTTGCGTAATTTAGACGACATTTTTATCCATCACACCTGTACGCCTATCCCAAACTATAGCAATCTGATCACAATTTAAATAATATTCATTTATTAAAACAATATATATATATATATATATATATATATATATATGTATGTATACGTATATGTATATATATATATATATATATATATATATATATATATATATATATATATATATATATGAATATTACTCGCTTACTTTTATCTTACCAGACTTCGAATTATAGCCCTTTGTGTCCACATGTTTTGACTGACCTTTCAAACTCCTGAGGAATATTCATGAACGTTAAAAGCTTTGATAAACCAATGTTCATTTTCGTTCTTGTATACAAACACGTGCAACAAAATAAATCCTACATGTGCCTTGATAAAGCCTAATAATTAAACTAAAATAATAAATATTTCTTAAATCCCTTGAAAAATATCATCTCTTTCACACCTGATTAACATTAACAACAGCAGATCAATCAGTTAATTTCATTTCTGAATACAGATAATGTAACAAAGCACAATCCTACAGGCACTTATCAGTAAGCTGGACATACTAACCACCAAAGGACAAATTAGGAAGACTCTCTGCTGCGTAGGAGGGGTATATCTTTCTCTCCACTATATATATATATATATATATATATATATATATATATATATATATATATATATATATTTTACAAAATAGAATTTAAAATTACCTCATAGTTATAATCATTTCACGTTAAGATTTACTTGCAAGGATTTTCAAACCGATCAAAGTAATAAGATAAAATAAAATATTGTCCTCATCTTTGTCGCCATATTTATTACAACGTTTTGCCGTTGTACGCTCCGGCCTCCTTCAGGTGGTTGGAATGTCGAACTGAACCCTTTATTTCGCTCGCTGGGTGTACTGTTCTTGTTCCACGTCTAATGGATGTCAATTATCAGTTATCTCCTGTTAATTGCACTTTCCAAGTTCTCCACTGCCCTAAACGGGTATTGAACTCACAAATCATTGGGCTATGTCACTGGATCTAACCAACGCCTTCATCCACTGTGCCATGTGCCCTTTTAATATTTCATATTATTATCACTTAGATGATATACCAACGGATTATTACCTATATATATATATATGCTCTACTCTGTATTGAGCACGCCTTTAAAGAATAGTATTTCGTGGTTATTGAAATTTATTCCGTATACACCAATCCTATACTTGGATATATATATATATATATATATATATATATATATATATATATATATATATATATATATATATAATATATATATATATATAATAAAACTTTCTGCTAATTTATACAGCCCTGTCGAATAGGATTAACGACAGGTGGCTCTCCGTGGAAACTATGGAGGCGCCCACGTTGATACGCACAAAAAGTTCACATTATCTTTGATCATGTTCCCTTCAGTATCAATCTTCTCACGCTTCCATCGAGATGCTGGACGTGGTGCTCAAGCATTGGATCAAGAAGCTGTTCATACGTATTGCAGGGAGTTATCTTTTTTATACCGTCACCAGGGCCTTCTTGACCTAGAAGTGACTGACCGAGCATTTCCGAGACTATGTCACCTGTGGTCTCTAAGCTTACAGGATTTGAATCCTTTGAAATATCACATTCGGAAGAGTAACCAACAGAAGCACAATACCCAGAGCTTGTTGAAGGTCTTCATCGTGGACATGATGGTTAACGAGGACGAGAATAATTTCATCCAGGAAGACAGTAACATATGAGGTCATACTGAGGTTGTCATTGAAGCTGAAAGTTATTATCGAATAATATTTTCTTATATTTCTAATATGTTCATCTTTCTACTGAAAAATTATAGATTCTTTTCATTGAATACATTTAGTATTCTTTATAATTGTTTGCACTCAATTGACTGGTGAATCCATTCTTCAGTCAGCAGAATTTAGAATACACCTAATACCTACCTGCGAAGTCTTAAGATTCCCATTAAAAGATGTCACATATCACATTCAGGATGGATATTTGCAGACTCGAGGCTAAATCGGATCAAAATTAATCCTTTTTATTTCTTGTGTAAATCAGATCTTTTATTTTGTATTTATTTTAACAGATCACGATAGCTATTAGGGACATGTAATTAAATGTACTTTAATATTTAAAAAAATTATTCAATATCATTATTGTTGAGGTAATAAGCATTATAACATAGCACAAATCACTATATTGTAGAAAAAAGAATTTTCGACAATATGCGTATTTTTTACGTATTTTTGGTTATTTTTTTAACTTTTATCAAAAACGACATTCTTGTACATGTATAATATTATACATTAATTTTTTTTATATTAATAACTACCGTATTTGACGGCATATAAGACCCAAGGGTGTATAAGACGCACCCCAATTTCAACAGGGAAAATCAAGAAAAAAATAGTAATTAGTAAAATTATTAGTAAATGGTACAGCCTAGGTTATATTTGTGTGGTATTATTTTGGTTAAACAAGCCATGATTACAATTAAACGAAAAATGATAGGAAAAAAAGAACACGATCCTATAAAACCTTTATTATATCCAAAGGTAAGAAAACAAAATAAAACTTAAGCAATTATTATAATTGAGCAAAACAGTACAGTCACCATTAAAATTTTATTCATCTTCAAATCCATAAAATTCGCCGTCTTCATTATCAAAACTCTGATACTCATTTTCAATACTATCATCGTCGTTAAATAATGCGTCATCTTCCGTTGCATTGAGAGCATTGCTAATGCCACACTTTTTAAAGATTTTACTGGTCTAATATTATCCCAAGCTTGCATCACCCAGACTTGTGTTATGTTGGGTCTTTTTATTCTTCCTGTAAGTGAAAGGTCGTGATCAGGCATTGCCATCCACATGTTCAGTTGTTCCTTTATGTTTAAGTTTAAGCTAATAGAAGTTGCCAGGTAGGAAATTTCTGTCGACTATCGCGTATTTTATACCCACATACGCAGGGGAAATTTAAAAGTTATTTTCAGTAAAAAAAAAAAAATGTATGCCTTCTATGCCGTCAAATACGGTATTTGTTCTCAGTTGTTGACATTAATAGCTATCTGCAGATGTGTTAAAATTTTAGAATAATGCAATGATAAAAATTTAAATTTAATTACTCTGATAGATGTCGCGGTCTATAAACATTATTTTTATTACTTTATTACATTCCGGGTACGAAATCCGTCTATGTTTTCTTAGAGTGCTCAGGCCGGTAGGCGTAATACACACTGTTTAACAACGGGATCTCTATTCAAATACGGCTACCAATTAAAAATAAGATCTGAAGTTATAAAAATATCGTATTAAGTATAAGTCCATGAATTCTTTAGAAATTGCTTTGTTTAAATTTGAGGAAATGAAACTAAGGAGATGTGAGATTTCGAGAAAATCTGAGCGTGTGAATGAGCAAGCCTTAAAAGTTTAAAAAGAACCTTGCTGGAATGTGCCGCTCTCTGTGGCCGAGCGGGTTAAAGCACGCCAGATCAGATGCTATAAAGCGGGATGCAAATTTGAACTCAGCTTTATTAAAGGACAGGATATAGTCGCGGAAAGAAGGACAGAGGAAAGCATAAATAACTGTTGTAACCTTAGGAAGGTTACTGAATAGAATTATCACACGAAGGTGGATAATGAACGATAATACTTAGGACAAGAACAACACATACAAGATTCCCCAGCGGCGTATAGAATAGTCAACTGCTAGAAGAGAGTCAAGTGAATTCCACAATGAATCTCCAACTGCACGATATCTACCAATCGCCCCACGCGGTCAGATGTGGCACAAGGCCAAATTTAATGTGGGGTATCCGAGCCCGTAGGCTCGGCCAAAATTCCCCGTAGACCCCGTATAAAACGGGGCCGGGTATCTGTTTCCCTAGACGAGACTCTGCCCTTTGACAGCCACTTTCTGGGGATCCTTTCCGCTCGGAGGCAGAGAGATTGACCAGCACAGCTGGAGACGAATCTCCGACTACAGGATATATACCAACCGCCCCACGCGGGTAGATGTGGCACAAGGCCGCTATTTATTGTGGGGTATCCGAGCCCTTAGGCTCGGCTAAAAATTCCCCGTAGACCCCGTATAAAACGGGGTCGGTTAGCTATTTTCCCGAAACGCGCGTCTGTCCTTCGACATAGCCTCGTCTGGGTATCCTCTCTGCCCGGTGACAGAGAGTTTGAACAGCACAGCTGGAGACGAATCTCCGACTGTAGACCAACATACAGTATTTACTACTGTATTTATGCGAATGGGGACATACGCATTATCGTCCGTAGGTATGCTACAAGAATAACCCGACTAACGAGCTTGTGGAAATCGCTGGTAGAACAGGGTTTAGGAGAGGTAGCGAAAAGGCAAAATTTAAGAGCTACAAATGATAGGAAACTGTAGTGAGCCAGTTATTATGGAAGCCCTGAAGGGACACAACATATAGATGATCATGCACTGGTGATTATTGCAGGAGCAACCGAAGATCTTGTGGTATTTTTAATGTTATTGTTATGTAAATAAAAACATAAATGTATTCAAATTCTTTTCGCACATTCCCTTTTCCTGTTTCCCTGATAACTATAATTTCCAACTATTCAAATGTAATGTCAATCGACATCTCCAGTTGCATTGATCTATCCACTATCCTTCTCCCCATCTTTTCCTCTATCATTCCTACCTGCTTCCGCCCCAAATCCTCTATAACCCCTTGCGTGCTAGTGGCTTTCCCGCCTTGCTAGGGGTGAAACGCTTAAAAAAAAATCTATCTATATATATATCTGTAAGATGCATGGCGGTTTTAGAGATGTTCTTGCTTGGTCACGAGCCTATTTCCACCATGCATGTATATACTAATGTTACAGAGATTGATGCAAACTTTTCAGTTAATTCTTTGACAAAATCCTTTTTACGTAGAATTTCATAACATTATTTATCAGTCTTCCAAGTATTTTCCATTATTTATTTGGTCGAGTCTATCACGTCAACCATCACGGTCCTGCATCGAGTTCGGAGGATCATTCAGATAGCGTCCTGTGTCATAATGTTACAAAAGTCATGGACAGAACTGTCAGCGATTGGCCAAAGTGACTCGTGGGTGTGGTATTCTGGCAGTGATGGATTGCCTTTGTTTGGGTTTTGGATAGAAGTCCAAAACGGTGTGAATTCAAGTGAGGGCCGCAAGAATTTTGAAGCGTCGATACGCCTCTCATACCCAGGTTAACGACCGGCTAAGACGACCCGCTGAGGGACGTTGAGCCAACGTGCGACATGCGTTTCCAGGGCGCCATTCCTCCCGCTGCCTCTTAGAATCCAAGCTGCAGCCACTGTCAATGAAACGAATAAGAAAAAGAATATCATTTCATGTAGTAGCATCGGACCCAGAGACGACACAGAACACAACAATAACATAGTTGGTCAATGTAGGTGTTTGCTAGGTGACCAAAACGTCTTGCGCCATGGCTAGGTGTCCAGAGCAGGCGATAACTCGAGAGTTTTGCTCGCCAGTAGTGCCTTGAAAGTGTATTCTGCGTTCACGTAAGATTTTTAAAATATCACGGATGGATCCATAGAGATGTTGTTTGCTGTCTCCAAGAGATGTTAAGTAGAGATCTCAGTATCCGAGTATAGTTTCCATCAAGCTTATACTAGTGGGTTTTAGTTAATGTCCAAGCAGCGGTACCATAGATTAAAACCGTTTCTACAGTGGCACTTCGTTTGAGATTGTCTGGTAGGTCATATTTTTCCAGATTACATCCATTTTATTCAAGGTGGTCCAGGTTTTAGCTATGCGAATTTTCACATCCTTTTCAGTAGAATTTATTTCGCTTCCTAGATATGTAAAATGTTCGAAAGATTTTATAAATTCCACTGAGCCTTGGTCATTAACACTTATGAATTGTCTATGTCAGTCTTTCTAAAACTGAATCCATATTTTCCATTACTTCCGATTAACTTATGACAATTTCTAGCTACATTGTGTATTCCGTTATAAAAGAACGGTTCTAGTTTTAATTCCAGGAATTTTCTTCGGATATTTTTTGATATCTTCACCATTCGATGGAATGAAAGATGGAGTGAAAGAAATACCAAATATAATTAATATGTTGGAAAAGTCGTGGGCTAATACCTTATCCTAGTTACATCGCGATTTGCTGCGTTATTTTGCTTAACTGAGAGTTGTCATACAGAAAAATAACGGGTTAACTTCCATATACGATCTTTTTGTTCATGTAGACCAGAGGTTTTCAATATGGTCCAGGTGGACCACCAGGGGTACACATAGCATTTCTCGGGGTTCACAGAGAGAAAAAAATTAGCCATTTCACAAAAATGTGTTTAAATTATTCATAATTTGAAGAATTAAAAATATAATATTTTGTTTAACTACACAAATGTCTATTATATTTGAAAGTTTCGAAATTACGTAGGTATTATACAATGTTATATTTATTTTCTTTTTTATCATATATATATATATATATATATATATATGAAGAAAAATATACTGAAAAAACAAACAAAAATCCTAATATGCGATTATGCTGTTTTAATGTTTAATGTCAACGTCGGACGTTTCGGTCTAATAAACCATCTTCATGACATATTCATAAAATGTAATTAACATAGACCATATACAATTCAACATGAAAAAGACGATGGACATAAAAGCAATACCAATCCAAACAGATAACTGAAATCTTTTATAAGATCAGCGTTTCGTTTAAATATGATCACGTCGTCGTTGACATTAAACATTAAAACAACATAATCGCATATTAGGATTTTTGTTTGTTTTTTCAGTATATTTTTCTTCATACTGTCGGATCTATATCCATATATTTGCTTACACACACACACACACACACACACATATATATATATATATATATATATATATATAACATTTTTATTCAACAGCAGAGGAATTATCAGACTAAGACTGAATGACACCATCAAAATTGATCATATCTTGCGTCAGAAACATCAAGATCCAGGTAGTCACTAGCTGAATGGACAGAGAGTGAATGACATCATCAAGAGTTTGATATCTTGTACTTATCCTTGTTTACTAAAATAAATTTTCAAGTGTAAATGGACTACTTTGTCTTTTCATTGAGGATTTTAGTGTGAAAATTGAACAGTCTAAACTAAAATTAGGAGTGGTCTATTTGAATTTTTTGAAAAAAAAATCGTCCATGGGCTGAAAAAGGTTGAGAAGCGCTGATCTAGACTATTCAAACGGACCAATTACTCCGCTTTATTCTCTATAGTAACAATTTGTTCAGCGTCCAATAATTAATAATGTAAAATTCCTTTTGAATACTATCAAAGAGGGAGCATTTCTTGATTTAGTTGTGGTGTAATGGATAACGACTCCGAATGAGAATTCAGAGAACCGAATTCTAATTCCAGTTGAGTTCGTTACATTCACTTATGCGCAAATATCCCCATCTAGGACAGACTAAATAGTATAGCCTTGACTGGCATCCAGTCTATATTAGAAAGAAATGGCAACCCACTGCGAGAATATCTTCAGCCTAGTCGGTCATCAATCGAAAGAGACATGATCGCTAAAGCGTGTATCGCGTATGACACTTATCAGATCGATATAGCGTATGCTGTTTCGAATCTAGCTTACCGTTTTGGATTCTCGTAATAAATGTACATTTAATCACCATTACCTATCTTGTCTAAAATAGATCCTATTTTTTAAGAATCAAGTTTTGACCATCAGTTTTGGCTCAATAATTAGTGATTAAATTGTTTAAACGTTTGTTTAACCCTTTGAAACCTCCGTTCCTGAGCTCCTGGCTCAAAATAATTGCAAATAATTGATACGTAATTTTTCACGGTAGATATAAAAATAAGACAACCATTAGCAAAACACGACGCAAGTGCTTACCTACCATTCCACCGATGGCTGGGCATTAAGTCATTTTTCTCTACCACTGTTCAACCGGTGACTGGGTATTACGTCATTTTTCTCTACCACCGGTAAAGCGGTAATCAGGGCCCAAAGGATTAAATTTCTTATGCTTGCATCAATTAATTAGAAAACAAAATATATACGGTATTTTTTAAGATATACAGCATTTTTTACGAATCAACTTTAGCTTTGACCAAGAATTACTACTCAAATTGCTTACACGTTTGTTCAAATTACTGATGCTTGCATCAGTTAATTAGAAAAGGAAATTTCAATATAACTGAAGAGGAAGAAGAATTAAGGAGATTTTTGGATACAGTATAAAATAACAGGTTAGTAACTGTTCGTATTTTACCATTGTTGTTTAATTTCACGTTTCTTTTCCATTTGCATATTTTAAATTCTATTCAGCTATTTAAGCTACGTTGGTAGTGGAATTACTTAAAATGTATTAAAATTTTAGTCAGCTACTCATAAATAGGTACCTCCAAAAAAAGCAATATCTAAGGTTTAAAAAAATGTAAAAACTCTCTTGAGGCTTTTATTTTAGGTTTAATTCCAAGCTAATTGATTAAATTTAATATTTCCAATACGTAAAATACTTTGCTGTATTTAAAACCGAATTTAAATAGATTGAATTTTTTTCCTGATTATCATTAAAATCGATAAAATCGTTCATATTGACAAATCTGTCAACACAACACAATTCACATCATTAAACAATCTGTCAAAAATAAAATATATATTTTCTGGAACTTTATTTGAGAAAAATTGGCCGATTTATAATTTAATTATTCTGAATTGAAACAAATATTATTTTTAGTCTAAAATATTGCATAAGAAACTTTTTTAACATGAAGGTAGGCGTTTTTATGAGGTGTTGACACATCTATCGATAGCCTGATGTTTGCGAAATTTAACTAAAGAGCAGATAATTGCAAAAAATTACATGACTAATACAAATTAAACACTTTTTTATATATATATATATTTTTAACTACCCAGTAATTTTTAAAAAATTAAATCTTTTAAACATTTTTATATTTCATTGAATTTTAGGCATTTTAGCTTTATAGTCTTACTTACGAAGACTCTTGCTGTGGAAATGTTCTAAAATTACAAATAGATTTTAAATTCACTATTGTTGCGCTTTTATTTTCTGATAATATCGTGTATGGACATCCGTATTTATAAAAAAAAAACAATTACCACATTAATATACGCACAAAAAAAATCTTTTTTAAATACTGGGGGTCGCTGAATTGTAATAAGCTTTTCCATTTATGATTAGTAAATACAATTTTTTATTTATTAATAATATCACTTTATCAATACAGAATTTTGAAAGATTTAAAAGTTTATAAAATATTCTAATTAAAATTTTTAAAAACATGAAACAATTCTTATGAAAATCCTTTATTCATTAAAAATTTTTTTTTTTTTGTTCAGAATACAATAATGTCCATAATTTATTTTATTCATAAAAGAAATTAAAAGCTTTTCTAATTAAATAATGTCGTAGTTTTATTGCATTTATTTTATTTTGCCATTCAGATTTTCTCTAACTGGGAGTTCTGTTTGACTAAAAAGTTTGATGTTTTAAATTCTCCGAAGACGTGTTCTTATAACTAATACAAACATTAAGCTCTACAAAAAAAGAATTTATTGAAATTTCATAACATTAAATAAACTATTTTACAAAGATTTTCTAAAAAAAGAAACGTTTCTAAAATAATTTAATTAATTTGAAAATAAGTTCAGGAAGTTTCATTAATATCCCATAATTATTTGATTTTTGCTAGAATTTCGAAGTCCATGTGTTTTTCGCCGCAAAAAGACGCTCAAATTTCTCACATAAATTTATGGTTGACATTGGAGCCAAAAAAAACAAGGTTTTTAAATAAAATTATGGAGATTCGAAAAAGAATTAAAAAAATGATTTTTACATAAAGAATAATTACGTCTTTCCTCTTAATAACGCAAAAATTTTGAGGATAAAACTTTGTTTTTATTATGTTTGTCGGGAGGCATTTTTTTCATTATCTATGGTCATTTATTAGCGAATCTTTGAAAGTACCTACTTATAAACAAGTTGTTTAAGAACATTTATGCTTAGATTAAAAAGACAGTTGGAATTTCTAGGGTACATAATGAGGAAAGAGGGCCTGGAGAATCTCACACTCACAGGTCATAGAGAAGAACAGAGGAAAGTGGCGAATAACCTACCTAACAATAGTGTGTAAATGGATTGCAGAAAAGGGATTGAGAGAGACAAAAAAAAACCTTACTAAGAGCCACAAAGAATAGGAAGTTGTGGAGAGCCACGAATACCTACGCCCTGATGTTGACCCTCCACACGACTTCAAACAAAAGAGTAGGAAGGAAACCTCTAACAATACTGGAAAGAGCGATAACAGTGGACTTGAGAAACCTATTTTCCTGAAAATGTCTTTTAATAGAAAGTGTCACAATTTGGTAAGGGTTCCGTAATAATAACGATAACATAGTTTAGTCTGGTTATTTCTCTGTTGGTCGAAGTAATATTCCTGCTTTTTATTTGCACTTAACAATATGGCCGACACGGTAGTTCCGTGTCTGAACAATGGCTGAAACGACGCTTCCGTTTCCTTAACTCCCCAGTTACAACAGAAATTTTTTTTTTATAAATTTGAACCGAAAGTAGGACTGTCTGCTCGGTCAATGGACGACGAATGTTTCTTTATAAGGAAACAGTTAGTATTACCATTACCATGTGGAACCAATTCATCAATAAACCCTGATACATATTTAGGAGGCAATAAGATTTATTGGGCAATCACTAACCATTCAAATAATATACTGCAGTTTGTACTGAGTTACATGGTACGTACAGCAAGGAGCCATAACTAATCTGGTTTCTTATGAGAAGTTAATCTAGGCTAGGGTTGTTATTGGGTAATGTCTAACTGGTCAAATAATATCTTACAGTTTATACCGAGTTATATGGTACCAAGAGTAAGAAGCAATATCAGACCTGGTCTCTTATGAGAAGTAAATCTAGGATTTTGAGTAAGGTTGTTATTGAGCAATACCTACCTATTGCAGTTGATATTAGGTTACATGTTACCAACAGGAAGGAGAAATATCTGACTTAGTCTCTAATGAGGAATGGATTTTGGCTTTTTTCTGAGGTTGTTATTGGCAAAACCGAACTGATCAAATAATATATTGCAGTTTATACTTGGTTACATATTGCCAATAGTAAGGATAGATATCTGACCTGGTCTCTTATAAGAAGGGAATCTAGCCTTCTAGGCGTGTAACGGCGAAGTAAACAGAAACAATTCAGCCCGAACTTGAACATGATTTTGTTTCCATTTCTGTTAACCACTAACCTATCTTCACACCTCCTTTATAATGACAATCAGCAGAGAAAAAAAATTTCTTCTCCTTGGCAGCAAAGGAAACAAAAAACAAAATCAAAATAAAGTGCCAAGCACGAATAAGAATTACACCCCGACACACACACAAATAAATAAATAAAATACCAAAGAACGGCAGTCATTATGACAAAGGTTCTTACAGTACCAAACAATTCGTCACTATATATATATTGCTTCGTTCCCCTGTAATTCTAACAAATCGCTTTATAAGTACATACTTACAAATCTTCAATGTTATTCATTTTATTTATATTTTTTTTAGCAAAATCCATTATACTTTGTCAGGGGTACTCGATCACGAAAACGCAATTTTCCAGTCAGAGACGACGTTCAACTGCGTCCACTTATGTCCCTGTTAACCTCATCAAGAGTCCCGTAACCCATTAGGGTCTCAAGGGCAACACATGTAAATCCGCCACCGTAGTAGCGTTATGTCTCGGGCTAGAATTCTGAGTTTAACTTCTGTATTGGTTGTCCTACCAAGGCAAAAAAGAAATAGCCCAGTGATACTTGCTATTTAACCTATAGCTAGACAAGGCTGTGTTCATGTCATTTCCATTGGCATCAGTGAGATGTGAACGAAATAGAATCGAACCAGAATTGAACACAGCACGGCGAATTCATTTTCCGCGTCTGATAACTGTTACACTATCCGCGGTTTCTTGTTATATTGTAAATAACTGGAGAACTTTTCAACAAGATTTAATTATCATTGTGAATGTGTGGCGTTTTGGAAAAACAACTTATAAATAAATGATAACAATTTTTCAGCTCAGAATATCCGACAACTTCAGAAATCCGGACCAGTTTTAATTCATGTGAATCAAAAGACCATACTTTTTATTTCTTTTTTTTTTACTAAATTTCACCCAATACATTGCTCGAGAGACACTCAGAGTAGAGGGTTAAAGTTAAAATAGTAATGATGAACAGAGGGGTGAAATATGAATAGAAGAGAAAGTAGTAAAAAGTGAGAGATTATGAGCACAAGGACGATAAATATCGATTGACTCTCGACTCGAAGAGATCAAGGTTAAAGTGTTTCGGGAAGCAACCACTTGGGAGTTTGCTCCACAAAATAGCAGTTCTTTGGAAAAAGGTGTATGAGTAGAACGGTCTCCATACATTTGGAACTTGGATGAAATCAAGAGTGATTCAATCCCATGGATCTATGGCATAGCGTGCCCTTGCACTAAAGGTCTGGAGATTTTTTTTACAATTATGTTCATCCTGTACAAGGACGGAGAGCCACTCGAAGTAAAGGTTGCAGAGTAAGAGGTGTGGTTTATGCGGACATGTGAAGAAGATAACGGTTAACCCTGAACTTGAACAGGTTAAGATTGTAGTGATAGGGGAAGCATCCTCTTAGGAGTCGCCTACACAGAGCAGCGGTTCGTGGGAAGGAGCTGTTCCAGTTGAGCCTACATCTTATCAGAGGAATTCAAAGGGAATGTGGGTGGTTCGTTACAATGTGCGTAGAATGATGGGTCTTAACTGTGATGAACTGGGCTGCCGGAATTTAAGAATGGAGCTCATCTGAACATTTGCCATAGAAATAGCGATAGAGTTGCGACAGGCCTGCAATGTTGCGTCTGTGGAAAACGAGGTTGTAGATTGGATAGTAAGTTATCTCCCACAGATCTTGAATTCTGTCAAGGTTAAAATGTGATGATTGTGCATCTCCAACCCAGATATAGCAACAATACTCTACTTTTAACCTAATCTGACTCTTGTAAAGTTAAAGCATGGCAGGAGGAATCAGACACTTCCTAGGGCAACCTAGGGGATACAATAGGAAAAAAAAAAATACTGTCAATAATTTACTATCTATATTTCAATTGTCGGATTTTAAAAACTTTTAATATCAACACCATTTAGAAAACAATTTAAACCCGAAAGTATTTCGGTATTAGTTTTGTTATAAGTGTCCCTAAAAAAATCGGGCTTACAACCATATCACGTTGAAACATCGGTTCTCGTAGGATTAACAAAGTTAAACAACGTCAAGTCTGGTCAATACCTAGATGGATGATCACTTGGAAATACCAGATGCTCTAAGCTTGGGTGTGTGGATGGTGCAATGGATAACGACACGAAATTCTAAATCGGAGAGCCGAGTTCCTATTCCAATAGCGTTCGTTATATCCACTTACGCCCTTGGGAAAGATATGAATATATCTCTTACCCTCGCCCCACCCCAAGTCAGCCTTGCAGAAAGTTGGAAGAACCAAAGGAAAGTGGGTACTAACTTTATTGTTTGAAGGTTTAAACATGGTTATGGGATGTCCAGAAGTTAGTATAAGCTTCGATACAACGGTTGCACTGGGGCCGGCTTTGCGCTGAGCTGGAACAACAAAAGAGATGGCTTAACTTACTTCATAGGAAGACGCCATGCGTTGTAAAGTGGAAAGAGAGTTCAGCAGTCAGTGGAGCGGGGAAACTAACATTTCTTAACAAGAACGTAATTATCATGTCGTGTTACAACTTGGAGCAAGGGGAGAGTAAAATAATTTTTTTTTTCATAGACTTCAACAGCGCCACCTTGCGACGTTTGATGAAACCAAGTGGAGAAATCATATTTCCGGTTACTTTACCCTTAGCATCATGAGAAAATGTATTTTTTTTATTATTCATTTTATTTATCGATTTCATTTCAGTTTCCCACAAGGTAATACTAAACAAGCCAGTACAACAACCCATTAGTAAAACCGATGCTGAAAATTAACGCCGTACTGACCTTTCAAAATGTAAACAGCTGTCATATTTGGGGGTTGGGTGGGTAAGATCTTCTTGGACGAGTTAGGAGATTTTTAACATTACCCCTTATACTATTTTTTTTATCTTTCACTTGGTACTCTTTATTTGTGACCTTGTTCCAGACTAAATATCATTAAATAAGAACGGATATTCACTGTGAAATAATCATTGAAAACTTAGTCTTGATACTATTGCTTTCTTTTCTTTTTTTTCTTTTTTTTACAGTAAGGTCATCAGTAAAAGGATGAGCCCGAAATGTGATTTACAGGATGGGGACACTAAAATCAAACAGGTGCGGAAGTTTAAATATCTGGGAAGTGTTTTAACAGAGGACGGCAAGTGCGACACTGAGATCCGTAGACGTATTGGGATGGCAAAGGACGCATTCCAAAAGCCTGGCAGAGTATTGCGAGACAGGAGGATTTCTTTGGTAACAAAGAAAAGAATACTGATCTGTTATGTGACATCTGTCCTTCTTTACGGCAGCGAATGTTGGACCATTTCCTCAAAGACGATGAAGAGACTCCAGGTGACGTAGATGTGGTTCAACAGAGGAATTCTAAGGGTATCGTGGACCTAACATATTGGGATTGCCAATGACGCATTTCAAAAGCTGGGCAGAGTATTGGTAACAAAAAAAAAAGAATACTGAGCTGTTACGTGCTATCTGTCCTTATTTACGTCAGCGAATGTTTGACGGTCTCCCCAAAGATGAAGAAAAAACTCGAAGCAAAGAAATATGGTTCTACAGAAGGATGCTGAGGATATCATGGATCGAGCGTGTGAGCAACGATGAGGTCTTAGAGAGGATGCAAACAAAGAGAAGACTTATACTTAACATCAGGAAGATTCAGCTAAAGTTTCTGGGACACGTAATGAGAAAGGAAGGCTTGGAGAATCTGATACTAACAGGTCGAATAGAAGGAAAGAGGGACAAGAGAAAACAATGCATGACATTCCTAGCGGGCGTAAGCAAGTGGATAACATAACGTGGTCTTCGGGAAGTGGTCGACGGACAGAACTTGTTGAGAGCTGCAAGAGATAAAGGAAGGTGGGGAGCCATGATCGCCTACGTCGTGAAATGATACGGCACATAAAAAGAAAGTAAGGTTCACCCTATACAAGGCGAAGGAGCCACTCAAGGTAGAGGATTCTATTAAGAGGTGATTTATAGGGATAGAAGGGGAACATAACGGTTAACTCTGGAGCTAAACATGTTAAGATTTTAGTGATCGGAGAAACATCCTCTTGGGAATCTGTTCTATACGGCAGTGGTTCTTCGGAAGAAGCTGTTTGAGTGGAACTTACTTCTCCCCTATGGAATACGGGGGAAATGTGGATGGTTTGCTACTATGTAAGTGGACTGGCGGGTCCTAGCCGTGAAGGTTAAACCTGGCGGAACCAAAGAATGTAGTTCGTGCGAATACTTTCCATGGTGATAGCGATAGAGCAGTGAGAGACTCGACCCATCCTGCCTGTGAGAGAGAGAGAGAGAGAGATTGGAGGGTGGAAAGTAATTCTTCTCTAACAAGGACTCGTAAACACTTTTGAACTCTCTCACAACTAGAAAGCAAGAATTGGACAGCTGCTGCCCAAATATGGCAACAGTACACCATTTTCGGCCTGATCAGGCCTTTATAAAATTAAAAGATAGCATGAGAAGTTAGGTACTTACTGGAGCAGTCTAAGGAAACGAATATTTCACCTGCATCTTATCGATGAATCGTATAAAGGAGTTTCACTTGAGGTCGGGTGTGAGTTTTATTAACAGCTCCAAAATTGTTAACTTGTGCCAGGTTAAGCTCAGCTGTTTTTTAAAAGTGCTATTTAATCCCAAAGATGTGCTGGAGGTTGGAATTTTGTCAGAGATTTATTTGGCATTATATTTCTGAAATTTATACGCCAGGATAATTCTTCTTTAAGTTGTCACAAAATAATTATAATTTGGTATTTATGGTCGTCAGAGAATAAAATAGAAATAAAATAAAAATAAATATTTTAGATATATATGTCTTTTTATTAATTAATTTTTAAAAATTTTAAACGACTAAGATTTTTGTGTGTTTCAAATTTTATTCTATGGAGAAATGACGTTGCTGAACAAAACTAAAAGACGGAAAAATTTTAAAAGAAAAAGAGATGAAAATGCGATGGCCGTATTACAAGCAAGATGATAGCCAAATAAATTACTGACGATAAAGGGAAACATATTTTGGGCCCGACGTTAGGTGAGCAAGGAATACTATTCATCACATTTGCTTGTCTTCTGCCACTTTGAATTTATTGCCGTCTGTCGGAGATAAAGCATTAGCCTGAAAATTACGTGCGCTTGCGTTTGCATTCTGTGACTTGTCACATGGCCCTGCTCTTCGACTTAGTAAATAAGGTCGCTTCATGGCTGGGTTAGATAGAGCAAATAATATACGTTCTATATTTTTCTTTTTGTCATGCTTTTGTTTTGTTTTTTGTTTTTTTGGTGTTTTTTTTTTACTTTCCCCTTTACGTATTTTTTCTTTTCTTTACGTTTTTTACTTTTCATATTTTTTTTTAATTTTATTTATTACTTTTTTTCTTGTTCTTTGGTTTCTTTTGCTGTATTTGATTACCTAGCATTGCAAATAGCGCCCTTGATGATACTGCTTTCCTACAACGAATTCCCCTCCCAATACTCCCCCCCTTGAAATAAATCTCTAAAAATTCAAATATCAACTACCTAACAGCTTCGAGACCACTATCACTAACATTGATCAGAATCACGCTTCCGTGTCCCGGAGACCATCAGGGTCATCATATGTACTGTAGCCGTAGTAGCAGTGAGTGTGTCTAGGGAAAGATAACCTGACGAAGCCTATCCTTCCTCAGGTGGGTTTTAAAATTCAGAGTGTAAACTAGAAAAGGCTAGATAAACTCTGCTTTTTAACCCATAGCTACTTGGTGGGGAAAGGGGATTATTTTACCCAAAGTCACTCAAACGAAAATGAAGACGGTAGCTAGGAAATGGATAGTGGCTCGGATTGAGGAATCGGAGAGCCGAGTTCGAATTCTTCTTGAATCCATCACATTCACTAACGTGCTAATATCATTGGGAAAGGTATGAATCCTCTTCTTCTCCACCCCAGCTATGCGTGAATACCAGGATAGAGCGGGTTCTATAGCTATGGCAACTGGTCTACTGCAGAAAAATCTGGCTCGTCAGTCATGTAGAGAAAGATACGTGGTCGCCTAGGCGTGTATCACGCATGGCACATAACTGAGATCGGAATCTGAACCTGGTTCCACTATTTTCCTTTCAGTGCTGATATCCGTTACACTACCAGCATATCAAATCACCTATTTTAAGAATATTCTACAAAGATGAGCAAACGAAACCGATATATAAGTTGGACATTTTGTTTGGTAAAAATAAATACATATGTTTGACTTCTTTTCTATATCAGAATTATAATTTCGGTTTGATAACTTTGCTAATTTTCAGCCATTTTCACAATGCCTTCTTCTTACAACTATTTTTTAAAAGTCTACTCTCGTCGTCTTCCAATCCCCTTTTTGCAAAACTTGGGGATCTCTGAATGCTTCCGTTTGTTTGTTTGTTTTTCATTATGAGAAATCTGGAAGGACAGAGACAGAGAAAAATAAACGGTAAGATATCTGACGTATATCTGCATTGAGTAAAAAATTCCCGAACAATGTGTAACAATTTTCATTTATTTTGTCAAACTCCATTCATATGTTTTAATGATTTTAGCAAACATGACAGAAAGTAACAGAATTTTCAACATATAAATTTCCTTATCTTCTTCAAGTGAAAAATGAATAATATTGACAATGGTTCATTGAAGTAATTCAAACAAGTTAAGACTATTACATCTACTACTACTAGGTGTCAACAAGCAACAAAATAAGATGAAAGAAATACGAGTCAAAAATTAATAATAATGACAATGCTTCATCTAAGAAATTCAGACAACTTAAGACTATTACATCTACTACTAGTAGGCGTAAACAAGCAACAAAATAAGATGAAAGAAATACGAGTCAAATATTAATAATAATGACAATGCTTCATCTAAGAAATTCAGACAACTTAAGACTATTACATCTACTACTACTAGGTGTAAACAAGCAACGAAATAAGATGAAAGAAATACGAGTCAAAAATTAATAATAATGACAATGCTTCATGTAAAAAATTCAGACAACTTAAGACTATTACATCTACTACTACTAGGTGTAAACAAGAAACAAAATAAGATGAAAGAAATACGAGTCAAAAATTAATAATAATGACAAGGCTTCATCTAAGAAATTCAGACAACTTAAGACTATTACATCTACTACTACTATTAGGTGTAATAAAAAAATACACTAAGATGAAAGAAACACTAATAAAAAAATTAATAATGACAATGCATCATGTAAGAAATTCAGACAACTTAAAATTATTGCATCTGCTTACTACAATGTGTTAAACAAGTATCAAAATAAAATGATAGAATTACAGATAAAAAAAAAATGAATAGTTAAAAAGCTTCTTCTCACATCATCTGGCACTATATAAAAATCCTCTATAATTTTCTGGGATAATGTCTATAATATTAATTAATCTGAATCCCCTATCATATTAGCGGGCGTATTAATAAGCACAAAGAAGACACACATGCTCTCTTTTCTTTTTTGATCTATCACTCACACAATGTAGTAGCGACGACAGAGGATTCGTCTTCCACTCGGATGGAGATTTATAAATCTGAGCAAACCGACTACTTAACTATATCCAAACAACGTGGTGCATTAGACCTAAATATGATTTTCCATTTTTTCTGAGACAAGTTGTTCGCTATATCAATATATGTTTTAAAAATTACTCGACTTACATCATCTTTTATTTTAAAATTTGATTCGAACTGAGTCAAGTCTTGCGTATCAGCGCATGCCAGTGAACATAGAAAATTTTGATTTTCCCACCAGCTGAGGTGCACGAATTTCGGTATGAATAGTTTTGTTCGACCTTGGTGTTTATTTCAAATTTAAATTTATTGTAATATGGGAGATGTGGCTTTCGAATACAATTAAAGGTCTAGTGCTACATTCTTCCACTAAAAAAAATTCGGATTCATCCTACATAATATCCACCACCAACCGGATGTGAACGCTATGATAGCGAAAGCACAATTAAAAATGCTTCGTCTGCGCAGGGCTCCGTTCATCATTTCCGCTCACACAACACAAAATAATAACAATAATAATAATATATGCAAGTTATTAGCCATAACCATCTATAATAAATGTAATATGAGAGACGGGGCTTTCGAAAACAACAAACGGCCTGACATTTTTAAAAAATCGAATTACCGTAATTCTCCATGTATAATACGCATTTTTTTCTCAAAGATTATAAGCAAAATTAGCAAAATCATCGACAAAAATAATTTAAAAATTGCCGTTTCATATGTCGATTTCAATTGCGAAATGACTACTCACCACAAAAATACAATTTGACACTAAAATTCGGCGATCACGATCCCTTAAGGATGTCAAATACAATCATATGTACCTAACAATACTTACAAATGTAAAATGAAATAAGAATTATCATAAAACTAAATTAGAATAATATTATTCTATGTTTAAAACCATTTTTTATAAGAGTAGGAAACGCTGTTCGTAATGAAATTGGAGAGGTACAGTTTATAGGGTTTGATTACCAAACAAGGGGTGCGTATTATGCGTAAGTAGAAGCATTTTCCCACACTTTCAGCACAATTTTAGGGGTGCGTATTATGGATGAAAGCGTATTATGCATGGGGAATTACCGTAGATTTAAAATGAGTAAACATCGAATTATTCCTTTTAAGCAATCATTAATTTGTTTAGATATTTATAAAATTAATCACTATGTATTGGTATAATTTGGCTCTGTATTCTTGCAATTAAGTTCGTTATTTTTTGTGATGTCAAAAAACCCTCGTTGCCACTTTTGTAATGTCAACGAATACTCGTTGTCACTTTTGTAATGCTCGTTGTAGTAGAGACTTTGTAATCGCAGACACAACTATAGTAACGCCGTTGAACATTACTGGTGTCAGACGCCATCGAATAATCACTCACTAATTGTACTTGCTCGATAATACTCGCTCGAAATGTAATCCGTATAGTGACCCGAATAGAGAAATAGTATAGTGAATAGAGTAGAGAATATAGTAATAAAGGACTGAGTAGAAAGAGTGATCCGTATAGTAATAGAGGATAGAATAGAAATGGGGATCTATTTTCAAAATCCATTGTCGGCAGCTACATTTTATTCCTATAGTGATTTTCCAAGCGTAGCTTAGATGTGGCACAAGGCCGAAAGTAGGGGGCACCCAGTGAGGATCGAACTCACTACTCACTCGTAATTGTTCTAGCGAAACAAGCATGCTAACCATTACATCACGTCGAAGTGCCCATTTCTTTCTAAGCGTAATTTAGATACAGTATTTACATTAGTCGGACTATTGTCCTCATCTTTGTCGCCATATTTGTCACAACGTTTCGGCCGTTGTACGCTCCGGCCTTCTTCAGGTGGTTGGAATTTCGAACTGAACCCTTTATTTCGATCGCTGGGGTAGACTGTTCTAATTCCACGTGCCATGTTTGATGGATGTCAGTTATCAGTTATCTCCTGCTAATTTTCCCTCTGAAAGTTCTCCACTGCCTTAACCAGGAATTGAACTCACCTTCTTTGGGTCTGTCACTGGATCTAACCAACGCCTTTATCCACTTGAGGACATCTGGGTATGAACTTCGAGTATTATAAACCCTAATGTTTTCAGCATCATTTTTACCAGTGCTCATATTGCAATTTTTTGCTGTTATCATTGCATGTCTTTACCAGAGTTCATATTGCAACTTTGTTATCATTGCTTTTCTCTGGCACTCCTTATTACTGGTTCCCATATTGTATTTATTTCTATGCTTGGTCGGCTCAGGAGATTTTTGTGGCCTAGCATATGTGCTGATTCCTTAAGTTTACGAATTTTTCCAATGGTGTTCCCCTGTCTATGATCTCAACATGATCCCACAGGGGCGGTGATCTCCCTTCTCTCTCCATATGTGGTCAGCCACGCCTGATTTTTTTCTACTTCCCCTCGCGTTACAGCTTTCTGGTGTTCTTGAAGCCTTACCTTGAGGGGGCGGCCTGTCTCTCCTTTATATTCCTTTCCGCAGCTGCATGGGATAGCGTATACACAGTCTTTAGTCATGTTCCTCTCTATGGGGGGTCTCACTCGTGAGAGATACCTGCGAAGTGTTGTCACGCTTTTGAAGGTTGTCCTGATGTTATATGGACCGCAGATCTTTTGTATTTTCTCTGATAACCCCTTCACATAAGGCAGGCAGACTGTTTTCTGAGTGTTGTTGTCCTCCTCCTCCTCTAGAGGAGCGGACCAGTATTCCAATAGATAATCTGATGGAGATGTTGACTTTCTGTACACAAACAACACACTTCGGAATGGGATCTCACATATATCGACAGGATGAGGGCTTAGCAATGGGCTCGCCATTATCACCAGCAATGGCGAATATATACATGGAATACTTTGAAGAAATGGCATTAGAGTCTATATCGCTAAAGCCAACTATATGGTTACGGTACGTAGATGACACTTTCATACTCTGGCCACATCAGGAAGAAGTCCAGGTTCTTCTGGACCATGTGAACTCAATAAGACCTTCGATACAGTTCACAATGGAGAAAGAGAGTAACAACTCACTCCCATTCCTGGATGTACTAATATCTCGAACAGAGAATGGGTTCAAGACATCCGTATACCGTAAACCAACATTCACCGGACAGTACCTCAATTTCAACTCCCACCATCCATACAGCGTAAAGAAAGGGATCGTCCGATGCTTACAACATCGAGCAAAAGTCATAAGTGGCGATCCAAAGACGTTAGATAAGGAATTGGTCAGTATAAGTAGTACCCTACAACGCAACAACTACCCTGGGTACATGGCAGCAGCCCCCAAAAACTGGGATAGGCGGGTACAAGAGGAGGAGGAGGACAACAACACTCAGAAAACAGTCTGCCTGCCTTATGTGAAGGGGTTATCAGAGAAAATACAAAAAGATCTGCGGTCCATATAACATCAGGACAACCTTCAAAAGCGTGACAACACTTCGCAGGTATCTCTCACGAGTGAGACCCCCATAGAGAGGAACATGACTAAAGACTGTGTATACGCTATCCCATGCAGCTGCGGAAAGGAATATAAAGGAGAGACAGGCCGCCCCCCTCAAGGTAAGGCTTCAAGAACACCAGAAAGCTGTAACGCGAGGGGAAGTAGAAAAAATCAGGCGTGGCTGACCACATATGGAGAGAGAAGGGAGATCACCGCCCCCTGTGGGATCATGTTGAGATCATAGACAGGGAACACCATTGGAAAATTCGTAAACTTAAGGAATCAGCACATATGCTAGGCCACAAAAATCTCCTGAGCCGACCAAGCATAGAAATAAATACAATATGGGAACCAGTAATAAGGAGTGCCAGAGAAAAGCAATGATAACAAAGTTGCAATATGAACTCTGGTAAAGACATGCAATGATAACAGCAAAAAATTGCAATATGAGCACTGGTAAAAATGATGCTGAAAACATTAGGTTTATAATACTCAGAAGTTCATACCCAGATGTCCTCAAGTGGATAAAGGCGTTGGTTAGATCCAGTGACAGACCCAAAGAAGGTGAGTTCAATTCCTGGTTAAGGCAGTGGAGAACTTTCAGAGGGAAAATTAGCAGGAGATAACTGATAACTGACATCCATCAAACATGGCACGTGGAATTAGAACAGTCTACCCCAGCGATCGAAATAAAGGGTTCAGTTCGAAATTCCAACCACCTGAAGAAGGCCGGAGCGTACAACGGCCGAAACGTTGTGACAAATATGGCGACAAAGATGAGGACAATAGTCCGACTAATGTAAATACTGTACATAATACCTCATCTCAGAAATATAGACAAACTCCGTAATTTAGATGTGGCACAAGGCCGAAAGTATGGGGCCCCTAGTGAGGATCGAACTCACTTTTCAGTCGTAACTGATCTAGCGAGACAAGCTTGTAAACCATTACACCACACCTAGGTGTCCAGACATTTTATTCCTACGTAACATTATTGTTGTACAAAACTGTAATAGTTTTATTTTTAATTTTAATTTTAATTCTATTCGTAAGAAAGCATTTCTATGACGATAGATGCAAAACGAAGTAAGGTAGATGCTGAATGCCGGGTTTTCCAAAATACTTGGACATTAGATTACTTCTTCATCGAGCCCAGTGGGAACCCGGTTTGTCTCATATGTCTAGAAAGGATTGCTGGGAATAAGGTAGCAAATATTAGGCGACATTACGGTACGCAGCATCGTGAAAATTTTAGGAAATTTACTGAACGGACAAGGAAAGATTATGTTGAGCTGTTGAAGTCTGGTTTTGAAAAACAAATCTCATTTTTTTTTTTATCTTGCTTACTTCCGTCATGTACGCTGGCTTAGCCGAAGATCAATGCTAAAAATAGTACTTGCCTTACACAAAGAGGTGGCGCTATTTCTCGAATTGCAAACGTGTAGATAGTTCGCATTTTTGAGATCTTAATTGGCTTGCAACCTTGGCAATTATAGCGGATATTATGACATTTAAATAACTTAAATATACAACTTCAAGATCTTCGAAGAATTTATTCAGTTAAATTCTATGAAGGAAACTAACAGATGAAGAGAAGACTTGACACAACACAGGTGGGGGTTCTACAGTAGGATACTAAAAATACAATGGAAGGAACATTTTAGTAACGGGGAAAGTTTAAAGAAAATTGGAAAAAATAGGACGCTTATAATTAGAATCAGTAAGAGACAGTTGAAATGTCTAAGATACATAATGGAGAAAGAAAGCTTGGAAAATTTCATACTCACCAGACATAAAGAATGCAAGAGTGAAAGAGGGAAACATCGAATAACCTACCGAACGAGCTTATCTAAATGGATTACAGAGCAAATTGCGGGTGGCATAGTAAAAAGATGATCATTGTTAAGAGATACAGGGGGGTAGGAAATTGGGGAAAGTAATGACCCCATCCCACGTCCTGAAGTTAAATGGAACATAGAAAAGAAGAAATATTATAATGATGTCGATTGAACGGACCTGATGACTCGACTAAGTGTCACATCCTTCATGGAAATAGTAATTTCTATAAAATGACATACCCGATAAATGTATTGTCTATAATATAAGATTTAGACATAAAACAGCCACCCAAATTATTATATCCTGATTATTATCTATTAGAAGATATGAATTCAAAGTTTACGGATAATATTATAAACAACAAAATAATAGGTATAGATAATAGAAATATAGTTATAGACAATAAAATAATAGGTATAGATAATAGAATTATAATTATAGACAATAAAATTATAGTTATAGATAATAGAATTATAGTTATAAAAAATAAAAATTGTCGGGGTT
Organism: Acanthosepion pharaonis; assembly: GCA_903632075.3. NCBI lineage: Eukaryota > Metazoa > Mollusca > Cephalopoda > Sepiida > Sepiidae > Acanthosepion > Acanthosepion pharaonis. The sequence continues at coordinate 2,214,372 of CAHIKZ030004626.1, read as the reverse complement.
CTTGATAAGCTCCGGAGGCGGATATGCAATATAATTGATCCTGTTCTGGCATCTCGTCTACAGTCGCTCTCTCAAAGACGCACCGTCACCCCTCTCTGTCTTTTTTTACAAATACTTTCATGGTAATTGCCCCGAGGAGCTGAATTCGTTGGTTTCCAGACTTCATGAATTCAAGCTCCCTACGAGGCTGGCATCCCGCTCTCATCCTTTCACTGTCGAAACTATTAAATGTTGCCGTCTCTTCTACACCAATCGGTGTGAGTCAGTCGACCCAGTACTTTCTGAGCGACTGTTCGGTTGAACTCTCTTCCTACGGACGGGAGGAACCCGAAGGAGGCTCCGCCGAAGGGCGGAGTCTCCTTCGGGCAGGTAAACCGGCCCTGAACCCGTTCATACGGGTTCAATGGGCATATTTTTGGCCGAGCCCACGGGCTCGGAATGCCCACATTAAAAAGGCCTTGTGCCACATGACACCCTCGTGGGGGGGTGACTGAATATCGTCTCTTCTACACCATTAACTTCATATCTCGCACCTCTCGCCTGTGGAACTACCTTCCCTATTCCAGTTTCCCTGATAGCTATAATCTCCAACTATTTCAATGTAGTGTCAATCGACATCTCCATTTCCCTTGATCTATGCACTATCCTTCTCCTCATACTTTCCTCTATCACTCCTATCTGATCTTGCTCCAAATCTTCTGTAACCCCTTGCGTCCTAGTGGCTTCCCGCATTGCTTGGGGTGAAACGCTTAAAAAAAATTATAGGTATAGATAATAGAATTATAGTTACAGACAATAAAATTATAGATATAAACAAGAATTGGAATAGAAAATAAAATAATATGTATAGTTTTGTGACGTACGGTGGCCGTTAATAATTAAGTATAATACAAGACTTCAGTGTTAAAATAAAACAGTTTTTGGGATTTAATGTGAGAACCACGACTTCAATATTTTACAAGTTCACATTATAGCCTATTTTCCAATTCTCACCCCAACCCTTTTCCATGCTTTCAAAACTGTCCCCCGAAGCCTTGATTCTTATCAGAAATAAGAATATATTTTCTGACTAATGGGAGAGCTGGAAAATATAAAAAGAAATTCCACCACCATTATCCGTTCCATGGTGCCATAAAGTCTAGGGGAAACGCTCACAGCTTGTCGGACTCTTGATTTCAAAACCGGTTCCCTAAGCCTTGATTTTTATCAGAGATAAGAATATATTAGTCTAACCAATGAAGGGGCCAGGAAATTTGTATAACAATTTTGGAGGGAAAAGTCCCCGATATTTCTAAGCTTACCTAATCTCTATAAATTTGGAGAGTCCTATTTGGCAGTGAGCAAGCGACAATTGTCTGAGAAACAACAAAGATCGGCGACGAAAAAGCAGAAATCTTCGCTGTCAGCTAGAAAGAACTACCTATTAAAGTCTGTCGAGAAGGAACGGCTGCCGAATACTAAAAACCAGTTGAAAGCTGCCTCCTGTCACCTACAAGACTTCTGCCGTCGACCAATGAACTCACTCAACTGCAAAATTCGTATCTTCCGAAATTTTCTTGCTCTGCAAGAACTCTGAAGAAAACTGTGAGAGTTTTTCAACCCTTAACAACAATCAATTCGCTTAAAGAACTTTTAGGCACTCGGGTTAAATATTTTGAGCAAGCTTTTTTTTTTCTGTGATGAAAATAAACATATTCTTCTTTTACTGTTACACACCGAGCAGAAGTTTTGAGTTTTCCTTTATTTGTTCGCCTAAAAGAGAGAGTTTGTCCTCTCTAATCTTTCAAGCCGTAGTTGCTTCCTGTATTTATTCAATTTTTTTCGCAATTTTTTAACCTCAACCCTTTCATGTGGGTAAACCGGGACAAATTTCCCACGCAATATTCAATTACCACCACAAATAAACACTTAACAAGAACAAAGAAGTAAAAATCAACCAAAGATAATTAACCATTTCAGTGAATACCTTGTTAGTAGCGCGGCTCGGTTTAAACGACCGGTAAATTCTAAATCATAATCCAACTCATCGACGGACAATAATTCACACTAATTCGACTGGATAGTTCCACTCAATAGTCACTTAATAATCACCGCAGTCAGCAGCCTGACACCGCTATTTATACACTTGGCAGAAGACATATTCATAAGTCAAGAGTGTCACGATCGAACCTCGGTGTCGGTAGTTATTCATTTTCTTCCTATATAAGATATATGCAATATAGTAACAGGAATGATAGTTACAGACAATAAAATGATAAGTATAGACAATATAATAACAGTTATAAACAATAAAATGATAGATATAGGAAATATAGAAATAGGTACAGACAATAAAATGATAGGTATACACAATATTGTAACAGTTATAGACAATAAAATGATAAATATAGACAACATAGTAATAATTAAAGACAATAAAGTGATAGATATATACAATAAAAATATACTTATAGACAATATACTAATAGTTATATAGAAACAGGTGTAAACAATAAAATGAGTTATAGAAAATAAAATGACAATATAGAAAAGTTATAATTAATAAAATAATTGGTATAGACAATAAATAATAGGAGACAATAAAATGATAGATCCTTTAAAAATTGATGGTGGTATTATATGCAGAATAGATTATTGTAATTTTCATCCCTAAACGTTTTGGAGTGATACAGGCAAGAACCAAGAAGCTGTAAGTTAAATAAAATATTCATGAAAACAATATCCCTTCATAAGTTCACTATGCATTTCTGGAATGAGGAGTTATTATTTACATAATTTCAACTCGGATCATTAGTTTCGTCTTTGTTATCATCACAGAATTAAAATTAAAAGAAAAATCAGCCATGTTATCAGTTCTGATCTGGCATCTCAACTTTAGTAATTTTTCCCACTGCCTTCATGTAGCCCCACTTTACATTTTCTATAAACAGTTTCATTGTAAATTTTCCTGTTGAGCTTCCGGTCGTTCAACTTTACGAATTTAAGCGCAAAACGCAGTCAGGCCTCATTAATTTTACAATTGAAATCGTCAGATGTAATTGTAAGTTCTATGCCAACAGTTTTGTTTCTCGCTCGTGGAACTCACTTCCGGTTTCTTGCTTTCCAATCAACTTTGGTCTTCAAAATTTTAAATGCAATGTCAGTCGCTACTTTCTGTCTTCTTAATGCCTATTATTTTATTGCTCTCTCCATTTAATTTCTTTTTCTTAAATTTTCTCGCTGTCAGTAGCTCCAACCTTGCATCTTAGTGGCTTTATTGCCTTTCTTGGGGTGAAATGATAGAAAAAGAATACAGGGAAAGTAATAGTTGAACAGTACTAAATAAAAACAAGACTATATATCCCTAAACTTGGACATCGGAACATGAGCAATCTTTCCACATAGTTTAAGAAGATAAGGACTATAATTCAAGCCTAAATAATGTCATTAATCTTCCTTCATATTTTCCATGGGGTTGCTTGCCAAAAAAGTACCAGACGTTAAAATCTACAGAGATTAATACAATAGGAAAAACGTGGTCTTTCATTAAAAACGATATGTATGAGAATGGAAAACAATATTTACCCAAGGATTATCACTTGGAAACAATAAAAACTACTTCAACTAATGTTAATGTCGAAACAGTAGACGATTTTAATTAAAAATCAATGTTGACAGACCGATGAAGGTTATAGAATGTCAAGAAGACCATATTAACATGGAAAATAATACCATTATAATTTAATCAGGTATATGGTAGATTGTTTTAACAAAATATAAAAAAACATATTTTTTGTCATTTCTTTTAATCTATGAATAAAAAATATGCTACAATTAGTTTTCATAATAAAACGTGACACTGCCAAAAACAAAGTTATTACATGAATTTTTAATAATGATTGATATTGTAACCTAAAACTTTCATGATATATTGCTCATATAAAAATCATCAGAGCCTAAAGCTTATATTAACATCAGATGTTTAATATCAATTTTTTGTGAAAATGAACATTTTTATACTAAAATCTAACATCGTTTGCGAAAGTGAAGTTAATAAACCGCGATGAAAACAATTCACAAACGCAGAAAGATGCTTAAACTTCAGTGAGTTAGCTGGCAAGCAAATTGTCATAAGTTTATGTTTTATTTTATTGAAACTAAACTTTTTAAATTATTGTTCTCTTTCTAAAATTTGAAGTGATCATGTGACATTTTCCATTTGCATAAACTCCAGAGATTTATCTCGCAAGAAAGAATTAAAAATTTTAACAAGTTTATTATGTTTTTCATTATTCAGATTTAATATACCATCTAAATTAAAGTGCGTTTTCAAGAATATGACTCGATCATGTGAACTTTTTCGTTTGCATGAACTCAGGGGAGTTAGCCCTCAAACAAATTGACATAAATTTAACAAGTTCACCACGTTTTTCTTTATTGAATATACTTACTAATTTACTGTTCGATGTCTACAATTTGCCGTGATCATGTGATCTTTTTCGTTTGCACGAAGACAGGTGAGTTAACTCAGAAGTAAATTGTCATAAGTTTATGATGTGTTTCCTTATTGAATATACTTTCCAATTTACTGTTCGATTTCTACACTTTGCCGTGATCATGTGACCTTTTTCGTTTGCACAAGGACAGGGGAGTTAACTCGGAAGTAATTTGTCATAAGTTTATGATGTGTTTCCTTATTCAATATACTTTCCAATTTACTGTTCGATTTCTACACTTTGCCGTGATCATGTGACCTTTTTCGTTTACACGAAAACAGGGGAGTTATCTCAGAAGTAAATTGTCATAAGTTTATGATGTGTTTTTACCTTTATTGAATATACTTTTCCAATTTACTGTTCGATTTCTAATATACTTTCAATTTGCCATGATCATGTGACCTTTTCGTTTGCACGAAGACAGGTGAGTTAACTCAGAAGTAAATTGTCATAAGTTTATGATGTGTTTCCTTATTGAATATACTTTCCAATTTACTGTTCGATTTCTACACTTTGCCGTGATCATGTGACCTTTTTCGTTTACACGAAGACAGGGGAGTTAACTCAGAAGTAAATTGTCATTTATGAAGTTTATGATGTGTTTCCTTTTCAACACTTTGTCGTGATCATATACTTTCCAATTTACCTTTCGATTTCCTTTCGATTTCAACACTTTGCCATGATCATGTGACCTTTTTCGTTTACACGAAGACAGAGGAGTTAACTCAGAAGTAAATTGTCATAAGTTTATGATGTGTTTCCTTATTGAATATATTTCCAATTTACCTTTCGATTTCAACACTTTGCCGTGATCATGTGACCTTTTCGTTTACACGAAGACAGAGGAGTTAACTCAGAAGTAAATTGTCATAAGTTTATGATGTGTTTCCTTATTGAATATACTTTCCAATTTACCTTTCGATTTCAACACTTTGCCGTGATCATGTGACCTTCTTCGTTTACACGAAGACAGAGGAGTTAACTCAGAAGTAAATTGTCATAAGTTTATGATGTGTTTCCTTATTGAATATACTTTCCAATTTACCTTTCGATTTCAACACTTTTGCCATGATCATGTGACCTTTTTTCGTTTACACGAAGACAGAGGAGTTAACTCAAGTAAATTGTCATAAGTTTATGATGTGTTTCCTTATTGAATATACTTTCCAATTTACCTTTCGATTTCAACACTTTGCCGTGATCATGTGACCTTTTCGTTTTACACGAAGACAGGTGAGTTTACCAGAAGTAAATTGTCATAAGTTTATGATGTGTTTCCTTGAATATACTTTCCAATTTACCTTTCGATTTCAACACTTTGCCGTGATCATGTGACCTTTTTCGTTTACACGAAGACAGAGGAGTTAACTCAGAAGTAAATTGTCATAAGTTTATGATGTGTTTCCTTAGTTTATGATTTCAACACTTTGTGATTTTTTCGTTTACTTAAGACAGAATATAAATTGTCTTTTATGATGTGTTTTTATTGAATTTAATTTACCTTTCGATTTCAACACTTTGCCGTGATCATGTGACCTTTTCGTTTACACGAAGACAGGTGAGTTAACTCAGAAGTAAATTGTCATAAGTTTATGATGTGTTTCCTTATTGAATATACTTTCCAATTTACCTTTCGATTTCAACACTTTGCCGTGATCATGTGACCTTTTTCGTTTACACGAAGACAGGTGAGTTAACTCAGAAGTAAATTGTCATAAGTTTATGATGTGTTTCCTTATTGAATATACTTTCCAATTTACCTTTCGATTTCAACACTTTGCCGTGTGATCATGTGACCTTTTCGTTTACACGAAGACAGGTGAGTTAACTCAGAAGTAAATTGTCATAAGTTTATGATGTGTTTCCTTATTGAATATACTTTTCAATTTACCTTTCGATTTCAACACTTTGCCGTGATCATGTGACCTTTTTTCGTTTACACGAAGACAGGTGAGTTAACTCAGAAGTAAATTGTCATAAGTTTATGATGTGTTTCCTTATTGAATATACTTTCCAATTTACCTTTCGATTTCAACACTTTGCCGTGATCATGTGACCTTTTTCGTTTACACGAAGACAGGTGAGTTAACTCAGAAGTAAAAATTGTCATAAGTTTATGATGTGTTTCCTTATTGAATATACTTTCCAATTTACCTTTCGATTTCAACACTTTGCCGTGATCATGTGACCTTTTTCGTTTACACGAAGACAGGTGAGTTAACTCAGAAGTAAATTGTCATAAGTTTATGATGTGTTTCCTTATTGAATATACTTTCCAATTTACCTTTCGATTTCAACACTTTGCCGTGATCATGTGACCTTTTCGTTTACACGAAGACAGGTGAGTTAACTCAGAAGTAAATTGTCATAAGTTTATGATGTGTTTCCTTATTGAATATACTTTCCAATTTACCTTTCGATTTCAACACTTTGCCGTGATCATGTGACCTTTTCGTTTACACGAAGACAGGTGAGTTAACTCAGAAGTAAATTGTCATAAGTTTATGATGTGTTTCCTTATTGAATATACTTTCCAATTTACCTTTCGATTTCAACACTTTGCCGTGATCATGTGACCTTTTTCGTTTACACGAAGACAGAGGAGTTAACTCAGAAGTAAATTGTCATAAGTTTATGATGTGTTTCCTTATTGAATATACTTTCCAATTTACCTTTCGATTTCAACACTTTGCCGTGATCATGTGACCTTTTTCGTTTACACGAAGACAGGTGAGTTAACTCAGAAGTAAATTGTCATAAGTTTATGATGTGTTTCCTTATTGAATATACTTTCCAATTTACCTTTCGATTTCAACACTTTGCCGTGATCATGTGACCTTTTTCGTTTACACGAAGACAGAGGAGTTAACTCAGAAGTAAATTGTCATAAGTTTATGATGTGTTTCCTTATTGAATATACTTTCCAATTTAACCTTTCCGTGATTTCAACACTTTGCCGTGATCATGTGACCCAATTTTTTCGTTTACATCGAAGACAGGTGAGTTAACTCAGAAGTAAATTGTCATAAGTTTATGATGTGTTTCCTTATTGAATATACTTTCCAATTTACCTTTCGATTTCAACACTTTGCCGTGATCATGTGACCTTTTTCGTTTACACGAAGACAGAGGAGTTAACTCAGAAGTAAATTGTCATAAGTTTATGATGTGTTTCCTTATTGAATATACTTTCCAATTTACCTTTCGATTTCAACACTTTGCCGTGATCATGTGACCTTTTTCGTTTACACGAAGACAGAGGAGTTAACTCAGAAGTAAATTGTCATAAGTTTATGATGTGTTTCCTTATTGAATATACTTTCCAATTTACCTTTCGATTTCAACACTTTGCCGTGACCATGTGACCTTTTTCGTTTACACGAAGACAGAGGAGTTAACTCAGAAGTAAATTGTCATAAGTTTTGATGATGTGTTTCCTTATTGAATATACTTTCCAATTTACCTTTCGATTTCAACACTTTGCCGTGACCATGTGACCTTTTTCGTTTACACGAAGACAGGTGAGTTAACTCAGAAGTAAATTGTCATAAGTTTATGATGTGTTTCCTTATTGAATATACTTTCCAATTTACCTTTCGATTTCAACACTTTGCCGTGACCATGTGACCTTTTTCGTTTACACGAAGACAGAGGAGTTAACTCAGAAGTAAATTGTCATAAGTTTATGATGTGTTTCCTTATTGAATATACTTTCCAATTTACCTTTCGATTTCTACACTTTGCTGTGATCATGTGACCTTTTTCTTTTGCACGAAGACAGGTGAGTTAACTCAGAAGTAAATTGTCATAAGTTTATGATGTGTTTCCTTATTGAATATAGTTTATTTCCAATTTACCTTTCGATTTCAACACTTTGACCTTTTCGTTTACACGAAGACAGAGGAGTTAACTCAGAAGTAAATTGTGATGAATATACCCAATTTTTTCGATTTCTACACTTTGCCGTGATCATGTGACCTTTTTCGTTTACAAAGACAAATTAACTCATAAATTTATGATGATGTGTTTCCTTATTGAATATACTTTCCAATTTACTTTCGATTTCAACACTTTGCCGTGATCATGTGACCTTTTTCGTTTACACGAAGACAGGTGAGTTAACTCAGAAGTAAATTGTCATAAGTTTATGATGTGTTTCTTTATTGAATATACTTTCCAATTTACTGTTCGATTTCTACAATTTGCCGTGATCATGTGACCTTTTTCGTTTACACGAAGACAGGTGAGTTAACTCAGAAGTAAATTGTCATAAGTTTATGATGTGTTTCCTTATTGAATATACTTTCCAATTTACCTTTCGATTTCAACACTTTGCCGTGATCATGTGACCTTTTTCGTTTACACGAAGACAGGTGAGTTAACTCAGAAGTAAAATTGTCATAAGTTTATGATGTGTTTCCTTATTGAATATACTTTCCAATTTACCTTTCGATTTCAACACTTTGCCATTGATCATGTGACCTTTTCGTTTACACGAAGACAGGTGAGTTAACTCAGAAGTAAATTGTCATAAGTTTATGATGTGTTTCCTTATTGAATATACTTTCCAATTTACCTTTCGATTTCAACACTTTGCCGTGATCATGTGACCTTTTTCGTTTACACGAAGACAGGTGAGTTAACTCAGAAGTAAATTGTCATAAGTTTATGATGTGTTTCCTTATTGAATATACTTTCCAATTTACCTTTCGATTTCAACACTTTGCCGTGATCATGTGACCTTTTTCGTTTACACGAAGACAGGTGAGTTAACTCAGAAGTAAATTGTCATAAGTTTATGATGTGTTTCCTTATTGAATATACTTTCCAATTTACCTTTCGATTTCAACACTTTGCCGTGATCATGTGACCTTTTCGTTTACACGAAGACAGGTGAGTTAACTCAGAAGTAAATTGTCATAAGTTTATGATGTGTTTCCTTATTGAATATACTTTTCCAATTTACCTTTCAACACTTTCAACACTTTACATCGAAGACAGAGGAGTTAACACAGAATCATGTGACCTTTTCGTTTCAACACTTTGAAGACTTTTCGTTTACACGAAGACAGAGTTAACTCAGAAGTAAATTGTCATAAGTTTATGATGTGTTTCCTTATTGAATATACTTTCCAATTTACCTTTCGATTTCAACACTTTGCCGTGATCATGTGACCTTTTTCGTTTACACGAAGACAGAGGAGTTAACTCAGAAGTAAATTGTCATAAGTTTATGATGTGTTTCCTTATTGAATATACTTTCCAATTTACCTTTCGATTTCAACACTTTGCCGTGATCATGTGACCTTTTTCGTTTGCACGAAGACAGGTGAGTTAACTCAGAAGTAAATTGTCATAAGTTTATGATGTGTTTCCTTATTGAATATACTTTCCAATTTACCTTTCGATTTCAACACTTTGCCGTGATCATGTGACCTTTTTTTCGTTTACACGAAGACAGGTGAGTTAACTCAGAAGTAAATTGTCATAAGTTTATGTGTTTGTTGAATATACTTTCCAATTTAATATTTCTACAATTTGCCAATTTACCTTTTCGTTTCAACACAGGTGAGTTAACTTTTGTTTATGAGTTTATTGATATGATTGAATATACTTTCCCTTTTACGTTTTTCAACACTTTGAAGACAGAGACAGGAGTTAACTCAGAAGTAAATTGTCATAAGTTTATGATGTGTTTCCTTATTGAATATACTTTCCAATTTACTACCTTTCGATTTCAACACTTTGCCGTGATCATGTGACCTTTTTCGTTTGCACGAAGACAGGTGAGTTAACTCAGAAGTAAATTGTCATAAGTTTATGATGTGTTTCCTTATTGAATATACTTTCCAATTTACCTTTCGATTTCAACACTTTGCCGTGATCATGTGGACCTTTTTTCGTTTACATGAAGACAGGTGAGTTAACTCAGAAGTAAATTGTCATAAGTTTATGATGTGTTTCTTTATTGAATATACTTTCCAATTTACCTTTCGATTTCAACACTTTGCCGTGATCATGTGACCTTTTCGTTTACACGAAGACAGGTGAGTTAACTCAGAAGTAAATTGTCATAAGTTTATGATGTGTTTCCTTTATTGAATATACTTTCCAATTTACCTTTCGATTTCAACACTTTGCCGTGATCATGTGACCTTTTTCGTTTACACGAAGACAGGTGAGTTAACTCAGAAGTAAATTGTCATAAGTTTATGATGTGTTTCCTTGAATTGAATATACTTTCCAATTTAACACTTTCGATTTCGTTTACACGAAGACAGGTTTGCCAGAAGATCATGTTTACCTTTTTCCTTATTGAATTTACACGAAGACAGGTGAGTTAACCCAGAAGACAAAATTGTCATAAGTTTATGATGTGTTTCCTTATTGAATATACTTTCCAATTTACCTTTCGATTTCAACACTTTGCCGTGATCATGTGACCTTTTCGTTTACACGAAGACAGGTGGAGTTAACTCAGAAGTAAATTGTCATAAGTTTATGATGATGAATGTTTCCTTATTGAATATACTTTTCGTTTAATTTACCTTTCGATTTCAAATACTTTCTTTTGCCGTGATCATGTGACCTTTTTCGTTTACACGAAGACAGAGGAGTTAACTCAGAAGTAAATTGTCATAAGTTTATGATGTGTTTCCTTATTGAATATACTTTCCAATTTACCTTTCGATTTCAACACTTTGCCGTGATCATGTGACCTTTTTCGTTTACACGAAGACAGAGGAGTTAACTCAGAAGTAAATTGTCATAAGTTTATGATGTGTTTCCTTATTGAATATACTTTCCAATTTACCTTTCTGATTTCAACACTTTGTTGTGATCATGTGACCTTTTCGTTTACACGAAGACAGAGGAGTTAACTCAGAAGTAAATTGTCATAAGTTTATGATGTGTTTCTTATTGAATATACTTTCCAATTTACCTTTCGATTTCAACACTTTGCCGTGATCATGTGACCTTTTTCGTTTACACGAAGACAGAGGAGTTAACCTCAGAAGTAAATTGTCATAAGTTTAATGTAAATATACTTTCCAATTTACTTTCATTTCAACAGTTTGATGACCTTTTTCGTTTTTAATGAAGACAGGTTTAACCTTATTGAATTTATGATGTGTTTCCTTATTGAATATACTTTCCAATTTACCTTTCGATTTCAACACTTTGCCGTGATCATGTGACCTTTTTCGTTTACACGAAGACAGGTGAGTTAACTCCAGAAGTAAATTGTCATAAGTTTATGATGTGTTTCCTTATTGAATATACTTTCCAATTTACCTTTCGATTTCAACACTTTGCCGTGATCATGTGACCTTTTTCGTTTACACGAAGACAGAGTAGTTAAGTCAGAAGTAAATTGTCATAAGTTTATGATGTGTTTCTTATTGAATATACTTTCCAATTTACCTTTCGATTTCAACACTTTGCCGTGATCATGTGACCTTTTTCGTTTACACGAAGACAGAGGAGTTAACTCAGAAGTAAATTGTCATAAGTTTATGATGTGTTTCTTATTGAATATACTTTCCAATTTACCTTCGATTTCAACACTTTGCCGTGATCATGTGACCTTTTTCGTTTACACGAAGACAGGTGAGTTAACTCAGAAGTAAAATTGTCATAAGTTTATGATGTGTTTTCTTATTGAATATACTTTCCAATTTACCTTTCGATTTCAACACTTTGCCGTGATCATGTGACCTTTTTCGTTTACACGAAGACAGAGGAGTTAACTCAGAAGTAAATTGTCATAAGTTTATGATGTGTTTCCTTATTGAATATACTTTCCAATTTACCTTTCGATTTCAACACTTTGCCGTGATCATGTGACCTTTTTTCGTTTACACGAAGACAGGTGAGTTAACTCAGAAGTAAATTGTCATAAGTTTATGATGTGTTTCCTTATTGAATATACTTTCCAATTTACCTTTCGATTTCAACACTTTGCCGTGATCCATGACCTTTTTCGTTTACACGAAGACAGAGGAGTTAACTCAGAAGTAAATTGTCATAAGTTTATGATGTGTTTCCTTATTGAATATACTTTCCAATTTACCTTTCGATTTCAACACTTTGCCGTGATCATGTGACCTTTTCGTTTACACGAAGACAGGTGAGTTAACTCAGAAGTAAATTGTCATAAGTTTATGATGTGTTTCCTTATTGAATATACTTTCCAATTTACCTTTCGATTTCAACACTTTGCCGAGATCATGTGACCTTTTTCGTTTACACGAAGACAGAGGAGTTAACTCAGAAGTAAATTGTCATTTGCTGTGAAGTTTTTATTCCAATTTACTGTTCGATTTCAACACTTTGCCATGATTTTGACCTTTTCGTTTATTGAAGACAGGTATAACTTAAATTGTCATAAGTTTATGATGTGTTTCCTTATTGAATATACTTTTCAAATTTACTGTCGATTTCAACACTTTGCCGTGATCATGTGACCTTTTTCGTTTACACGAAGACAGAGGAGTTAACTCAGAAGTAAATTGTCATAAGTTTATGATGTGTTTCCTTATTGAATATACTTTCCAATTTACCTTTTCGATTTCAACACTTTGTCATGTGATCATGTGACCTTTTTGAATTTTTCCAATTTACCTTTCTGAAGACAGGTGACCTTAACTCACGAAGACAAATTAACTCAGAAGTAAATTGTCAAGTTTATGATGTGATTCCTTATTGAATATACTTTCCAATTTACCTTTCGATTTCAACACTTTGCCGTGATCATGTGACCTTTTCGTTTACACGAAGACAGGTGAGTTAACTCAGAAGTAAATTGTCATAAGTTTATGATGTGTTTCCTTATTGAATATACTTTCCAATTTACCTTTCGATTTCAACACTTTGCCGTGATCATGTGACCTTTTCGTTTACATTGAAGACAGAGGAGTTAACTCAGAAGTAAATTGTCATAAGTTTATGATGTGTTTCCTTATTGAATATACTTTCCAATTTACAATTTGCGATTTCCAACGAAGACAGCGGGAGTTAACTGAAGTAAATTGTCATGTTTATGATGTGTTTCCTTATTGAACATACCCAATTTGCAACACTTGCCGTGATCAACCTTTTTCGAAGAAGACAGAGGAGTTAACTCAGAAGTAAATTGTCATAAGTTTATGATGTGCCTTTTGAATATACTTTCCAATTTACCTTTCGATTTCAACACTTTGCCGTGATCATGTGACCTTTTCGTTTGCACGAAGACAGGAGAGTTAACTCAGAAGTAAATTGTCATAAGTTTATGATGTGTTTTCTTATTGAATATACTTTCCAATTTACTACCTTTCGATTTCAACACTTTGCCGTGATCATGTGACCTTTTTTCGTTTACACGAAGACAGGTGGAGTTAACTCACGAAGACAAATTGTCATAAGTTTATGATGTGTTTCCTTATTGAATATACTTTCCAATTTACCTTTCGATTTCAACACTTTGCCGTGATCATGTGACCTTTTTCGTTTACACGAAGACAGGGAGTTAACTCAGAAGTAAAATTGTCATAAGTTTATGATGTGTTTCCTTATTGAATATACTTTCCAATTTACCTTTCGATTTCAACACTTTGCCGTGATCATGTGACCTTTTTCGTTTACACGAAGACAGGTGAGTTAACTCAGAAGTAAATTGTCATAAGTTTATGATGTGTTTCTTTATTGAATATACTTTCCAATTTACAATTTCGATTTTTTCAACACTTTGCCTCAGATCATGTGACCTTTTCGTTTAACACGAAGAAGAGGAGTTAACCTTCAGAAGTAAATTGTCATAAGTTTATGATGTGTTTCCTTATTGAATATACTTTCCAATTTACCTTTCGATTTCAACATGTGACCTTTGCCGAAGATCATGTTTATGACCTACATCGTTTACACGAAGACCTTTTTTCGTTTGCTAGAAGACAGGTGAGTTAACTCAGAAGTAAATTGTCATAAGTTTATGATGTGTTTCTTTATTGAATATACTTTCCAATTTACCTTTCGATTTCAACACTTTGCCGTGATCATGTGACCTTTTTCGTTTACACGAAGACAGGTGAGTTAACTCAGAAGTAAATTGTCATAAGTTTATGATGTGTTTCCTTATTGAATATACTTTCCAATTTACCTTTCGATTTCAACACTTTGCCCGTGATCATGTGACCTTTTTTCGTTTACACGAAGACAGGGAGTTAACTCAGAAGTAAATTGTCATAAGTTTATGATGTGTTTCCTTATTGAATATACTTTCCAATTTACTGTTTCGATTTCAACACTTTTGCCGTGATCATGTGACCTTTTTTTGTTTACGAAGACAGAGGAGTTAACTCAGAAGTAAATTGTCATAAGTTTATGATGTGTTTCCTTATTGAATATACTTTCCAATTTACCTTTCGATTTCAACACTTTGCCGTGATCATGTGACCTTTTTCGTTTACACGAAGACAGGTGAGTTAACTCCAGAAGTAAATTGTCATAAGTTTATGATGTGTTTCATTGAATATACTTTCCAATTTACCTTTCGATTTCAACAATTTGTGATCATGTGACCTTTTTCGTTGTAATGAAGACAGGTGAGTTAACCTGTAGTAAATTGTCATAAGTTTATGATGTGTTTCCTTATTGAATATACTTTCCAATTTACCTTTCGATTTCAACACTTTGCCGTGATCATGTGACCTTTTCGTTTACACGAAGACAGAGGAGTTAACTCAGAAGTAAATTGTCATAAGTTTATGATGTGTTTCCTTATTGAATATACTTTTCCAATTTACCTTTCGATTTCAACACTTTGCCGTGATCATGTGACCTTTTCGTTTGCACGAAGACAGGTGAGTTAACTCAGAAGTAAATTGTCATAAGTTTATGATGTGTTTCCTTATTGAATATACTTTCCAATTTACTTTTTGTTGTGATCGATTTCAAAGACAGGTGAGTTAACTTTGCCGTGATCAACTGTTCAATTTCACCTTTTCGTTTTTTGTTTGCACGAAGACAGGTGAGTTAACTCAGAAGTAAATTGTCATAAGTTTATGATGTGTTTCCTGAATATTGAATATATGGACCTTTTCGTTTGCAAAGACAGGTTTAACCTTTCATAAGTTTATTTCATTGAATATACAATTCTTTTAATTTCTACACTTTGCTGTGATCATGTGGACCTTTTCGTTTGCACGAAGACAGGTGGAGTTAACTCAGAAGTAAATTGTCATAAGTTTATGATGTGTTTCCTTATTGAATATACTTTCCAATTTACCTTTCGATTTCAACAATTTGCCGTGATCATGTGACCTTTTCGTTTACACGAAGACAGGTGAGTTAACTCAGAAGTAAATTGTCATAAGTTTATGATGTGTTTCCTTATTGAATATACTTTCCAATTTACCTTTCAATTTCTACACTTTGCCGTGATCATGTGACCTTTTTCGTTTGCACGAAGACAGGTGAGTTAACTCAGAAGTAAATTGTCATAAGTTTATGATGTGTTTCTTATTGAATATACTTTCCAATTTACCTTTCGATTTCAACACTTTGCCGTGATCATGTGACCTTTTTTCGTTTACACGAAGACAGAGGAGTTAACTCAGAAGTAAATTGTCATAAGTTTATGATGTGTTTCCTTATTGAATATACTTTCCAATTTACTTTCGATTTCAAAAATTTGCCGTGATCATGTGACCTTTTTTTCGTTTGGGTACGAAGACAGGTGAGTTAACTCAGAAGTAAATTGTCATAAGTTTATGATGTGTTTCCTTATTGAATATACTTTCCAATTTACCTTTCGATTTCAACACTTTGCCGTGATCATGTGACCTTTTTCGTTTGCACGAAGACAGGTGGAGTTAACCTCAAAGTAAATTGTCATAAGTTTATGATGTGTTTCCTTATTGAATATACTTTCCAACTTACTGTTCGATTTCAACAATTTTGTCAGATCATGTGACCTTTTCGTTTGGTATCGAAGACAGGTGAGTTAACTTCAGAAGTAAATTGTCATAAGTTTATGATGTGTTTCCTTATTGAATATACTTTCCAATTTACCTTTCGATTTCTACAATTTGTTGATCATGTGACCTTTTTTCGTTTGTAACGAAGACAGGTGAGTTAACTCAGAAGTAAATTGTCATAAGTTTATGATGTGTTTTGAATATACTTCTCCAACTTACTGTTCAATTTCTATACTTTCCAACCTTTTTCGTTTGCACCTTTCGATTTCATAAGTTTATGATGTGTTTCCTTTATTGAATATACTTTGCCGTTTGATTTCTACAATTTGCATGTGACCTTTTTCGTTTACACGAAGACAGAGGAGTTAACCCAGAAGTAAATTGTCATAAGTTTATGATGTGTTTCCTTATTGAATATACTTTCCAATTTACCTTCGATTTCAACACTTTGCCGTGATCATGTGACCTTTTCGTTTTATCGAAGACAGGTGAGTTAACTAAGAAGTAAATTGTCATAAGTTTATGAATTGAATATAAATTTACCTTTCGTTTCTACACTTTGCTGTGATCATGTTTTTCTTTTTTGATGTTAACTCTGTTTGTCATAAGTTTATGATGATTGAACATATACTTTCCAACTTACTGTTCAATTTCAACACTTTGCCGTGATCATGTGATTTTTTCGTTTGCACGAAGACAGAGAGTTAACTCAGAAGTAAATTGTCATAAGTTTATGATGTGTTTCCTTATTGAATATACTTTCCAATTTACTGTTCGATTTCTACACTTTGCCGTGATCATGTGACCTTTTTTTCGTTTGCACGAAGACAGGTGAGTTAACTCAGAAGTAAATTGTCATAAGTTTATGATGTGTTTCCTTATTGAATATACTTTCAATTTACTGTTCGATTCTACACTTTGCCCAGATTTGACCTTTTTCGTTTGCACGAAGACAGGTGAGTTAACTCAGAAGTAAATTGTCATAAGTTTATGATGTGTTTCCTTATTGAATATACTTTCCAATTTACCTTTCGATTTCACAATTTGCCGTGATCATGTGACCTTTTTCGTTTACACGAAGACAGGTGGAGTTAACTCAGAAGTAAATTGTCATAAGTTTATGATGTGTTTTCATTGAATATAGTTAACTTCCAAAGTTTACTGTTTGAATTTCACATTTGCCGTGATCATGTGACCTTTTTTGTTTACACGAAGACAGGTGAGTTAACTCAGAAGTAAATTGTCATAAGTTTATGATGTGTTTTATTGAATATACTTTCCAATTTATTTCGATTTCTACAATTTGCCGTGATCACCTTTTCATTTGCACGAAGACAGGTGAGTTAACTGTTCAAAATTGTCATAAGTTTATGATGTGTTTCTTATTGAATATACAATTTACTGTCTGATTTCAACACTTTGCCATGATCATGTGACCTTTTTCGTTTGCACGAAGACAGGTGAGTTAACTCAGAAGTAAATTGTCAAGTAAGTTTATGATGTGTTTCCTTATTGAATATACTTTCCAATTTACCTTTCGATTTCAACAATTTGCCGTGATTGGCATGACCTTTTTTCGACCTTTTCGTTTGCACGAATATACTTTCCAATTTACTGTTCAACACACTTTTGGTGAGTTAACAGGTGAGTTAACAGAAGTAAAATTGTCATAAGTTTATGATGTGTTTCCTTATTGAATATACTTTCCAATTTACCTTTCGATTTCAACAATTTGCTGTGATCATGTGACCTTTTTCGTTTGCACGAAGACAGGTGAGTTTAACCAGAAGTAAATTGTCATAAGTTTATGATGTGTTTCCTTATTTCCATTTACTTCGATTTCCAATTTACCTTTGCGATTTCAACAAATTGTCATACGTTATGATGTTTGCCTTATTGAATGACCTTTTTCGTTTACACGAAGACAGGTGAGTTTTTCTTTGCAGAAGACAAAGTTAACTCAGAAGTTTATGAGTTTAATTGAATATACTTTCCAATTTACCTTTCGATTTCAACACTTTGTTGATCATGACCTTTCGTTTGCACGAAGACAGAGGAGTTAACTTTAAATTGTCATAAGTTTATGATGTGTTTCTTATTGAATATACTTTCCAATTTACCTTCGATTTCAACACAATTTGCCGTGATCATGTGACCTTTTTTCGTTTGCACGAAGACAGAGGAGTTAACTCAGAAGTAAATTGTCATAAGTTTATGATGTGTTTCCTTATTGAATATACTTTCCAATTTACTGTTCGATTTCAAATACTTTGCTGTGATCATGTGACCTTTTTCGTTTGGTTACGAAGACAGAGGAGTTAACTCAGAAGTTTAAATTGTCATGTTTATGATGTGTTTCCTTATTGAATATACTTCCAATTTACCTTTCGATTTCAACACTTTTGCCGTGATCATGTGACCTTTTTCGTTTACACGAAGACAGAGGAGTTAACTCCAGAAGTAAATTGTCATAAGTTTATGATGTGTTTCCTTATTGAATATACTTTTTCAATTTACCTTCGATTTCAACACATTTGCCGTGATCATGTGACCTTTTTCGTTTACACGAAGACAGAGGAGTTAACTCAGAAGTAAATTGTCATAAGTTTATGATGTGTTTCCTTATTGAATATACTTTCCAATTTACCTTTCGATTTCTACACTTTGCCGTGATCATGTGACCTTTTCGTTTGCACGAAGACAGGTGAGTTAACTCAGAAGTAAATTGTCATAAGTTTATGATGTGTTTTATTGAATATACTTCCAATTTACTGTTGATTTCAACACTTGCCGTGATCATGACCTTTTTCGTTTGCACGAAGACAGAGGAGTTATTGAATAGTAAATTGTCATAAGTTTGCCGATGTTTTTCCTTATTGAATATAAATTTCCACCCAGATATGCTTTCGATTTACTGCCTAATTTGCCGTGATCATGTGACCTTTTTCGTTTGCACGAAGACAGGTGGAGTTAACTCAGAAGTAAATTGTCATAAGTTTATGATGTGTTTCTTATTGAATATACTTTCCAATTTACTGTTCGATTTCAACACTTTGCCGTGATCATGTGACCTTTTTCGTTTACACGAAGACAGGGAGTTAACTCAGAAGTAAATTGTCATAAGTTTATGATGTGTTTTCTTTATTGAATATACTTTCCAATTTACCTTTCGATTTCAACAATTTGCTGTGATCATGTGGACCTTTTTCGTTTACACGAAGACAGGTGAGTTAACTCAGAAGTAAATTGTCATAAGTTTATGATGTGTTTCCTTATTGAATATACTTTCCAAAGACAGGAGTTTTACCTTTAAGCGATTTCAACACTTTGCCGTGATCATGTGACCTTTTCGTTTGGCACGAAGACAGAGGAGTTAACTCAGAAGTAAATTGTCATAAGTTTATGATGTGTTTCCTTATTGAATATACTTTCCAATTCTACCTTTCGATTTCAACACTTTGCCGTGATCATGTGACCTTTTTCGTTTATTACGAAGACAGGTGAGTTAACTCAGAAGCAAATTGTCATGTTTATGATGTGTTTCCTTATTGAATATACTTTCCAATTTACCTTTCGATTTCTACAATTTGCCGTGATCATGTGACCTTTTTCGTTTTGCACGAAGACAGAGGAGTTAACTCAGAAGCAAATTGTCATAAGTTTATGATGTGTTTCATTTATTGAATATACTTTCCAATTTACTGTTCAATTTCAACACTTTGCCGTGATCATGACCTTTTCGTTTACAATGAAGACAGAGTGAGTTAACTCAGAAGTAAATTGTCATAAGTTTATGATGTGTTTTTTATTGAATATACTTTCCAATTTACTGTTCGATTTCTAATATTTGCCGTGATTTGTGACCTTTTTTCGTTTGCATAAAGACAGAAGACAGAGGAAGTTAACTCAGAAGTAAATTGTCATAAGTTTATGATGTGTTTATGATGTGTTTCTTATTGAATATACTTTCCAATTTACCTTTCAATTTCAAATACTTTGCCGTGATCATGTGACCTTTTTCGTTTTTAACGAAGACAGGTGAGTTAACTCAGAAGTAAATTGTCATAAGTTTATGATGTGTTTCCTTATTGAATATACGTTCGATTTCTAAATAATTTGCGAACTATGACCTTTTTTTCGTTTGCACGAAGACAGGTGAGTTAACTCAGAAGTAAATTGTCATAAGTTTATGATGTGTTTCCTTATTGAATATACTTTCCAATTTACCTTTCGATTTCAACACTTTGCCGTGATCATGTGACCTTTTTCGTTTGCACGAAGACAGGTGAGTTAACTCAGAAGTAAAATTGTCATAAGTTTATGATGTGTTTCCTTTATTGAATATACTTTCCAATTACCTTCGATTTCTACACTTTGCCGTGATCATGAATGACCTTTTTCGTTTACACGAAGACAGGTGGAAGACAGAGTTAACTCAGAAGTAAATTGTCATAAGTTTATGATGTGTTTCCTTATTGAATATACTTTCCAATTTACTGTTCGATTTCTCACACTTTGTTGTGATCATGACCTTTTTTCGTTTGCACGAAGACAGGTGAGTTAACTCAGAAGTAAATTGTCATAAGTTTATGATGTGTTTTATTGAACATACTTTCCAATTTACCTTTCGATTTCTACACTTTGCCGTGATTGAATATGGACCAATTTTTTTTCGATTTCAAAACTTTGCCGTAGATCGAAGATTTTTACACGAAGACAGGAGTTAACTCAGAAGTAAATTGTCATAAGTTTATGGAGTTATTGAATATATCCCAATTTACCTTCGAAGTGATCATGTGACCTTTTCGTTTGCATAAGACAGTGAGTTAACTGAAATTGTCATAAGTTTATGATGCTTTATTGAATATACATTCCAATTTACCTTTCGATTTCAACACTTTGCCGTGATCATGTGACCTTTTCGTTTACACGAAGACAGAGAGTTAACTCAGAAGTAAATTGTCATAAGTTTATGATGTGTTCCTTATTGAATATACTTTCCAATTTGGTGACCTTTCGATTTCAACACTTTGCCGTGATCATGTGACCTTTTTCGTTTTTCACGAAGACAGGGAGTTAACTCAGAAGTAAATTGTCATAAGTTTATGATGTGTTTCCTTATTGAATATACTTTCCAATTTACCTTCAATTTCAAAACTTTGCCGTGATCATGTGACCTTTTTCGTTTACAATGAAGACAGGTGAGTTAACTCAGAAGTAAATTGTCATAAGTTTATGATGTGTTTCTTATTGAATATACTTTCCAATTTACTGTTCGATTTCAACACTTTGTGTGATTATGTGACCTTTTTTTGGTTAATGAAGACAGAGGAGTTAACTCAGAAGTAAATTGTCAGTTTATGATGTTTTTATTGAATATACTTTCCAATTTACTGTTCTTTACACATTTGCTGTGATCATGTGACCTTTTTCGTTTGCACGAAGACAGGTGAGTTAACTCAGAAGTAAATTGTCATAAGTTTATGATGTTTCTTATTGAATATACTTTCCAATTTACCTTTCGATTTCAACACTTTGCCATGATCATGTTTTTTTTTTCGTTTGCACGAAGACAGGGAGTTAACTCAGAAGTAAATTGTCATAAGTTTATGATGTGTTTCCTTATTGAATATACTTCCAATTTACTGTTCAATTTCAACAATTTGCCGTGATCATGTGACCTTTTTCGTTTGCACGAAGACAGGTGTCAGTTAACTCTCAGAAGTAAATTGTCATAAGTTTATGATGTGTTTCCTTATTGAATATACTTTCCAACTTACTGTTCGATTTCTACATTTTTGCCATGATCATGTGACCTTTTTTCGTTTGCACGAAGACAGGGAGTTAACTCAGAAGTAAATTGTCATAAGTTTATGATGTGTTTCATGAATATACCTTTTTATCGTTTGCACGAAGACAGAAGACAGGTGAGTTAACTCAGAAGTAAATTGTCATAAGTTTATGATGTGTTTTATTGAATATACATTTCCAATTTACCTTCGATTTCAACAATTTGCCGTGATCATGTGGACCTTTTCGTTTGGTACACGAAGACAGGTGAGTTAACCTTGAAGTAAATTGTCATAAGTTTATGATGTGTTTCCTTATTGAATATACTTTCCAACTTTACTTTTGCTGATTTCCTTTTTTCGTTTGCACGAAGACAGGTGAGTTAACTTGTCATAAGTGATGTGTTTCATGAATGACCTTTTTCGTTTGCATGTGATTTTTTCGAAGACAGTTTGCATGAGTTAACTCAGAAGTAAAATTGTCATAAGTTTATGATGTGTTTCCTTATTGAATATACTTTCCAACTTTACCTTTCGATTTCAACACTTTGCTGTGATCATGTGGACCTTTTCGTTTGCACGAAGACAGGTGAGTTAACCAGAAGTAAATTGTCATAAGTTTATGATGTGTTTCCCTATTGAAATATACTTCTTCCAACTACTGTTCAATTTCTACACTTTGCTGTTGATCATGTGACCTTTTTCGTTTGCACGAAGACAGGTGAGTTAACTCAGAAGTAAATTGTCATAAGTTTATGATGTGTTTCTTTATTGAATATACTTTCCAACTTACTGTTCGATTTCAACAATTTGTTGTGATTATGTGACCTTTTTTCGTTTGCACGAAGACAGGTGAGTTAACTCAGAAGTAAATTGTCATAAGTTTATGATGTGTTTTTATTGAATATACTTCCCAATTTACTGTTCGATTTCTACAATTTGCCGTTATCATGTGACCTTTTTTCGTTTGCACGAAGACAGGTGAGTTAACTCAGAAGTAAATTGTCATAAGTTTATGATGTGTTTCATTGAATATACTTCTCCAATTTACCTTTCAATTTCTACACACTTTGCCGTGATCATGTGATTTTTTCGTTTGCACGAAGACAGGTGAGTTAACTCAGAAGTAAATTGTCATAAGTTTATGATGTGTTTCCTTTCATTGAATAAATTGTCATTTCAATTTCTTAATGTTCAATTTCACACTTTGTTGTGACCTGACCTTTTCGTTTGCATCGAAGGCAGGAGATAACCTCAGAAGTAAATTGTCATAAATTTATGATGTGTTTACTTATTGAATATACTTTCCAATTTACCTTTCGATTTGGTAACTTTGTCGTGATCATGTGACCTTTTTCGTTTGCACGAAGACAGGTGAGTTAACTCAGAAGTAAATTGTCATAAGTTTATGATGTGTTTTATTGAATATACTTTCCAACTTACCGTTCAATTTCAACAATTTGCCGTGATCATGTGACCTTTTTCGTTTGCACGAAGACAGGTGAGTTAACTCAGAAGTAAATTGTCATAAGTTTATGATGTGTTTCCTTATTGAATATACTTTCCAATTTACTGTTCGATTTCTACAATTTGCCGTTATCATGTGACCTTTTTCGTTTGCACGAAGACAGGTGAGTTAACTCAGAAGTAAATTGTCATAAGTTTATGATGTGTTTCCTTATTGAATATACTTTCCAACTTACTGTTCAATTTCTACACTTTGCTGTGATCATGTGACCTTTTTCGTTTGCACGAAGAATATACAATTTACTGTCTGATTTCACACTTTGAGTTACACGAAGACAGGGGAGTTATCAGAAGTAAATTGTCATAAGTTTATGATGTGTTTCCTTATTGAATATATTTCCAATTTACTGTTCGATTTCTACAATTTGCCGTGATCATGTGACCTTTTTTCGTTTGCACGAAGACAGAGGAGTTAACTCAGAAATTGTAAATTGTCATTGAATATACTTTCCAATTTACTGTTCGTTTATGATGTGACCTTTTCGTTTTGCAATAAAGACAGAGGAGTTATTGAATTATGATATGTTTCCTTATTGAATATACTTTCCAATTTTACTGTTCGATTTCCAATTTGCCGTGATCATGTGACCTTTTTCGTTTGCACGAAGACAGGGAGTTAACTCAGAAGTAAATTGTCATAAGTTTATGATGTGCTTCCAATTATTGAATATACTTTTTTCTCCAAACACATTTACTGTTCGATTTCAAACAATTTGTTGTGATCATGTTCGTTACCTTTTCGTTTGCACGAAGACAGGTGAGTTTACCTCAGAAGTAAATTGTCATGTTTATGATGTGTTTCTTATTGAATATACCTTTCCAATTTACCTTTCGATTTCTACAATTTGCCGTGATCATGTGACCTTTACGTTTGCACGAAGACAGGGGAGTTAACTCAGAAGTAAATTTGTCACAAGTTTATGATGTGTTGCCTTATTGAATATATACTTTCCAACTTACTGTTGAATTTCTACACTTTGCTGTGATCATGTGACCTTTTTCGTTTGCACGAAGACAGGGGAGTTAACTCAGAAGTAAATTGTCATAAGTTTATGATGTGTTTCTTTATTGAATATACTTTTCCAATTTACTGTTCGATTTCTACAATTTGCCGTGATCATGTGACCTTTTCGTTTGCACGAAGACAGGTGAGTTAACTCAGAAGTAAATTGTCATAAGTTTATGATGTTTCCTTATTGAATATACTTTCCAATTTACTTTTCGATTTCTACAATTTTGCCGTGATCATGTGACCTTTTTTCGTTTGCACAAAGACAAGAGGAGTTAACTCGGAAGTAAATTGTCATAAGTTTATGATGTGTTTCCTTATTGAATATACTTTCCAATTTACTGTTCGATTTCTCACACTTTGCCGTGATCATGTGACCTTTTCGTTTGCACGAAGACAGGGGAGTTAACTCAGAAGTAAATTGTCATAAGTTTATGATGTGTTTCCTATTGAATATAATTTTCCAATTTACCTTTTCAGATTTCAACACTTTGCCGTGATCATGTGACCTTTTCGTTTACACGAAGACAGAGGAGTTAACTTCAGAAGTAAATTGTCATAAGTTTATGATGTGTTTCCTTATTGAATATACTTTCCAATTTACCTTCGATTTCTGCCAATTTGCCGTGATCATGTGACCTTTTCGTTTGCACGAAGACAGGTGGAGTTAAATCAGAAGTAAATTGTCATAAGTTTATGATGTTTCCTTATTGAATATACTTTCCAACTTACTGTTCAATTTCACACTTTGCCATGATCATGTGACCTTTTCGTTTGCACGAAGACAGGTGAGTTAACTCGGAAGTAAATTGTCATAAGTTTATGATGTGTTTCCTTATTGAATATACTTTCCAATTTACTGTCTGATTTCTACAATTTGCCGTGATCATGTGACCTTTTTCGTTTGCACGAAGACAGGTGAGTTAACTCAGAAGTAAATTGTCAATAAGTTTATGATGTGTTTCAATTTGTTGAATTTTCGTTTGCACTTTTTACTCAATTTTGCAAATCATCGCCTGATTTTCCACTTACATTTCAACACTTTGCCGTGATCATGTGACCTTTTCGTTTACACGAAGACAGAGGAGTTAACCTGTAGAAGTTAATTGTCATAAGTTTATGATGTTTTTATTGAATATACTTTCCAATTCACTTTCGATTTCAACAATTTGCCGTGATCATGTGACCTTTTTGCTTAAAAAGACAGAGGAGTTAACTCAGAAGTAAATTGTCATAAGTTTATGATGTGTTTTATTGAATATACTTTCCAATTTCATTTTCGATTTCTACAATTTGCCGTGATCATGTGACCTTTTCGTTTGCACGAAGACAGGGGAGTTAACTCAGAAGCAAATTGTCAAAGTTTATGATGTGTTCCTTATTGAATATACTTTCCAATTTACTCTTTCGATTTCAACACTTTGCCGTGATCAATATGTGACCTTTTTCACTTGCACGAAGACAGGGGAGTTAACTCAGAAGTAAATTGTCATAAGTTTATGATGTGTTTCCTTATTGAATATACTTTCCAACTTACTTTTCTACAATTTGTTGTGATCATGTGACCTTTTCGTTTGCACGAAGACAGAGGAGTTAACCTTGGAAAGTCAAATGTGCCTTTATTGAATATAAATTCGTCATAACCTTCGTTTACACTGATGATGTTTTTCGTTTGCTATTGAATATACTTTCCAATTTTACGATTTCTTTCAACTTACTGTTCAAGATCATGTGACCTTTTCGTTTGCACGAAGGCAGGTGAGTTAACAGAAGTAAATTGTCATAAGTTTATGATGTGTTTCCTTATTGAATATATTTCCAATTTACTTTCGATTTCTACACTTTGTCGTGATCATGTGGACCTTTTCGTTTGCAATGAAGACAGGTGAGTTAACTCAGAAGTAAATTGTCATAAGTTTATGATGTGTTTCCTTATTGAATATACTTTCCAATTTACTGTTCGATTTCTACACTTTGCCGTGATCATGTGACCTTTTTCGTTTGCACAAAGACAGGGAGTTAACTCAGAAGTAAATTGTCATAAGTTTATGATGTGTTTCTTTATTGAATATACTTTCCAATTTACCTTCGATTTCAACACTTTGCCGTGATCATGTGGACCTTTTTCGTTTGCACGAAGACAGAGGAGTTAACTCAGAAGTAAATTGTCATAAGTTTATGATGTGTTTACTTATTGAATATACTTTCCAATTTACTGTTTCGATTTCAACACTTTGCCGTGATCATGTGGACTTTTTTTCGTTTGAAGACAGAAGAACAGAAGTAAATTGTCATAAGTCAACTCAGAAGTAAATTGCTTGCAAGTTTATGATATGTTTCCTTTTTCGTTTGCTGACGATTTCTACATAATTTGCTGTGTTCATGTGACCTTTTCGTTTGCACAAAGACAGGGGAGTTAACTCAGAAGTAAATTGTCATAAGTTTATGATGTGTTTCCTTATTGAATATACCTTTCCAATTTACTGTTCAATTTATACACACCTACAGATCATGTGACCTTTTCGTTTGCAAAAGACAGAGGAGTTAACTCGTGTTCATAAGTTTAAGATGTGTTTCCTTATTGAATATACTTTCCAATTTACTGTTCGATTTCTACAGCCGTGATCAAGGTGACCTTTTTCGTTTGGGTAACGAAGGCAGAGGAGTTAACTCAGAAGTAAATTGTCATAAGTTTATGATGTTTTACTTATTGAATATACTTTCCAATTTACTGTTCGATTTGTACAATTTGCTGTGATCATGTGACTTTTTTCGTTTGCACGAAGACAGAGGAGTTAACTCAGAAGTAAATTGTCATAAGTTTATGATGTGTTTCCTTATTGAATATAATTTCCAATTTTTCTTTCGATTTAACTCGAACAATTTGTCGTGATCATGAATGACCCAATTTTTCGTTTGCACGAAGACAGAGGGGA
The DNA here is from genome assembly GCA_903632075.3 of Acanthosepion pharaonis. NCBI lineage: Eukaryota > Metazoa > Mollusca > Cephalopoda > Sepiida > Sepiidae > Acanthosepion > Acanthosepion pharaonis. Next base: position 2,186,679 of record CAHIKZ030004626.1, on the reverse strand, counting down.
GTTAACTCGGAAGTAAAATTGTCATAAGTTTATGATGTGTTTACTTATTGAATATACTTTCCAACTTACTGTTCGATTTCTACACTTTTGCTGTGATCATGTGGACCATTTTTCGTTTGCACGAAGACAGGTGAGTTAACTCAGAAGTAAATTGTCATAAGTTTATGATGTGTTTCCTTATTGAATATAATAACCAATTTACTGTTCGATTTCCAATTTGCTTCTACCTTTTCGTTTGCAATTTCTCAGAAGTAAATTGTCATAAGTTTATGATCTTGTGACCTTTTCGTTTGCACGAAGACAGTGGAGTTAACTTTGCAAGAAGACAATTTGTCATAAGTTTATGATGTGTTTCATTGAATATACTTTCCAACTTACTGTTCAATTTCTACACTTTGCTGTGATCATGTGACCTTTTCGTTTGCACGAAGATTGTGGTGAGTTAACTCAGAAGTAAATTGTCATAAGTTTATGATGTGTTTCCTTATTGAATATACTTTCCAACTTACTGTTCAATTTCTACACTTTGCTGTGATCATGTGACCTTTTCGTTTGCAATGAAGACAGAGGAGTTAACTCAGAAGTAAATTGGTCATAAGTTTATGATGTGTTTCCTTATTGAATATACTTTCCAACTTACTGTTCAATTTCTACACTTTGCTGTGATCATGTGACCTTTTTCGTTTGCAACGAAGACAGGTGAGTTAACTCAGAAGTAAATTGTCATAAGTTTATGATGTGTTTCATTGAATATACTTCTTCCAACTTACTGTTCAATTTCTACACTTTGCTGTGATCATGTGACCTTTTTCGTTTGCACGAAGACAGGTGGAGTTAACTCAGAAGTAAATTGTCATAAGTTTATGATGTGTTTCGTTATTGAATATACTTTCCAACTTACTGTTCAATTTCTACACTTTGCTGTGATCATGTGGACCATTTTCGTTTGCACGAAAGACAGGTGAGTTAACTCGAAGTACATTGTCATAAGTTTATGATATGTTTCCTTATTGAAATATACTTTCCAACTTACTGTTCGATTTCTACACTTGCCGTGATCATATGACCTTTTTCGTTTGCACGAAGTCAGGTGAGTTAAATCAGAAGAAATTGTCATAGTTTATGATGTGTTTACTTATTGAATATACTTTTCAATTTACTGTTTTTGTACACTGATCATGTGACTTTTTTCGTTTGCAATTGAAACTCGGAAGTAAATTGTCAAGTTTATGATATGTTTCATTGAATAAGGCTTTTCCAATTTTGCTGTCCGATTTCTATAATTTGCCGTGATCATGTGACCTTTTCGTTTGCACGAAGACAGGTGAGTTAACTCAGAAGTAAAATTGTCATAAGTTTATGATGTGTTTCCCTTATTGAATATACTTTCCAATTTACCTTTCGATTTATACAATTTGCCATGATCATGTGACCTTTTTACGTTTGCACGAAAGACAGAGGAGTTAACTCAGAAGTAAATTGTCATAAGTTTATGATGTGTTTCCTTATTGAATATACTTTCCAATTTACCTTTCGATTTGTACAATTTGCCATGATCATGTGACCTTTACGTTTGCACAAAGACAGAGGAGTTAACCCAGAAGTAAATTGTCATAAGTTTATGATGCGTTTCTTTATTGAATATACTTTCTAATTTACTTTTCGATTTATAAATTTGCCATGATCATGTGGACCTTTTTCGTTTGCACAAAAGACAGGTGGAGTTAACTCCGGAAGTAAATTGTCATAAGTTTATGATGTGTTTCCTTATTGAATATACTTTCCAATTTACTGTTCGATTTATGTTAATTTGCCATGATCATGGACCTTTTTCGTTTGCACAAGAGAGGAGTTAATCCAGAAGTAAAATTGTCATAAGTTTATGATGTTTTCTTATTGAATATAATAAACCAATTTACTGTTCGATTTCACAATTTGCCGTGATCATGTGACCTTTTCGTTTGCATCGAAGACAGAGGAGTTAACCTTGTAGCGCAAATTGTCATAAGTTTATGATGTGTTTCTTATTGAATATATATTCCAATTTACCTTCGATTTCTACAATTTGCCGTGATCATGTGACCTTTTTCGTTTCAACACTTTATGATCATGTGTTTCCTTTGCACCTATACTTTCCAATTTATACAGAGGAGTTTCCAGAAGTAAATTGTCATAAGTTTGGCGATTTCAACACTTTGCCGTGATCATGTGACCTTTTCGTTTACACGAAGACAGGAGGAGTTAACTCAGAAGTAAATTGTCATAAGTTTATGATGTGTTTCCTTATTGAATATACTTTCCAATTTACCTTTCGATTTCAACACTTTGCCGTGATCATGTGACCTTTTTCGTTTGCACGAAGACAGGTGAGTTAACTCAAAGTAAATTGTCATAAGTTTATGATGTGTTTCCTTATTGAATATACTTTCCAATTTACCTGTTCGATTTCAACACTTTGCCGTGATCATGTGACCTTTTTCGTTTGCACGAAGACAGGTGAGTTAAACAGAGGTTAAAGTTTATGATGTGTTTTCCTTATTGAATATACTTTCCAATTTACTGTTCAATTTCTACAATTGCCGTGATCATGTGACCTTTTTCGTTTGCACGAAGACAGGTGAGTTAACTCAAGTAAATTGTCATAAGTTTATGATGTGTTTCCTTATTGAATATACTTTCCAATTTACTGTTCGATTTCTACAATTTGCCGTGATCATGTGACCTTTTCGTTTGCACGAAGACAGGTGAGGAGTTAACTCAAAGTAAATTGTCATAAGTTTATGATGTGTTTCCTTATTGAATATACTTTCCAACTTACTGTTCAATTTCTACACTTTGCTGTGATCATGTGACCTTTTTCGTTTGCACGAAGACAGGTGAGTTAACTCAGAAGTAAATTGTCATAAGTTTATGATGTGTTTCCTTATTGAATATACTTTCCAATTTACTGTTCGATTTCTACAATTTGCCGTGATCATGTGACCTTTTTCGTTTGCACGAAGACAGGTGAGTTAACTCAGAAGTAAATTGTCATAAGTTTATGATGTGTTTCCTTATTGAATATACTTTCCAACTTACTGTTCGATTTCTACAATTTGCCGATCATGTGACCTTTTTTCGTTTGTGTAATGAAGGCAGGAGGAGTTTAACCTAAAGTAAATTGTCATAAGTTTATGATGTGCTTCCTTATTGAATATACTTTCCAACTTACTTTTCGATTTCTACACTTTGCCGTGATCATGTGATTTTTCGTTTGCAATGAAGACAGGTGAGTTAACCCAGAAGTAAATTGTCATGTTTGCTGATGTGTTTCCATATTGAATATATTTTAATTTATTTACTATTTCGATTTCTAAGTAATTTGCCGTGATTATGGTGGACCTTTTTCGTTTCTGTAATAGGAAGGCAGAGGAGTTAAATCAGAAGTAAATTGTCACAAGTTTATGTGTTTCCTTATGATGTTTCTCGCTTTGCATGATCTTTTTCGTTTGGTGCGAAGGCAGAGGAGTGAAGTAAATTGCCTTCGTGTTTATGTCTTTCCATACTTTCCATTGTCTGATTTCTACAATTTGCCGTGATTATGTAGACCTTTTTTCGTTTGGTATCGAAGACAGGAGTTAACCTGTAGTAAATTGTCATAAGTTTATGATGTGTTTCCTTATTGAATATACTTTCCCAATTTACTGTTCGATTTCTACAATTTGCCGTGATCATGTGACCTTTTTTTCGTTTGCGTTTGAGAGATAACAGAAGTAAATTCAAGTTTATGATGTGTTTACTTATTGAATATACTTTCCAATTTTACTGTTCGATTTCTACAATTTGCCATTGATCATGTGACCTTTTTCGTTTGCACAAAGACAGGGAGTTAACTCAAAGTTTTGTCATAAGTTTATGATGTGTTTTCCTTATTGAATATACTTTCCAATTTGCTGTTCGATTTCTACACTTTGCCGTTCATGCGTGACCTTTTCGTTTGCACAAAGACAGGTGAGTTAACTTTCAGAAGTAAATTGTCATAAGTTTATGATGTGTTTCCTTATTGAATATACTTTCAATTTACCTTTCGATTTCAACACTTTGCCGTGATCATGTGACCTTTTTCGTTTTACACGAAGACAGAGAGTTAACTCAGAAGTAAATTGTCATAAGTTTATGATGTGTTTTCCTTATTGAATATACTTTCCAATTTACTGTTCGATTTCTACACTTTGCCGTGATCATGTGACCTTTTTCGTTTGCACGAAGACAGAGGAGTTAACTCAGAAGTAAATTGTCATAAGTTTATGATGTGTTTCCTTATTGAATATACTTTCCAATTTACCTTTCGATTTCTACACTTTGCCGTGATCATGTGACCTTTTTCGTTTACACGAAGACAGAGGAGTTAACTCAGAAGTAAATTGTCATAAGTTTATGATGTGTTTCCTTATTGAATATACTTTCCAATTTACTGTTCGATTTCTACACTTTGCCATGATCATGTGACCTTTTCGTTTTGCACGAAGACAGGTGAGTTAACTCAGAAGTAAATTGTCATAAGTTTATGATGTGTTTCCTTATTGAATATACTTTCCAATTTACTGTTCGATTTCTACAATTTGTTTGCCGTTAAATCAAGATCATGTGACCTTTTTTACTGTTTTTGTACACGAAGACACAAAAGAGGGAGTTAACTCAAGTAAATTGTCATAAGTTTATGATGTGTTTCCTTATTGAATTTACTTTCCAATTTATATTCGATTTTTCCAACAATTTGCCGTGATCATGTGACCTTTTCGTTTACACGAAGACAGGTGAGTTAACTCAGAAGTAAATTGTCATAAGTTTATGATGTGTTTCCTTATTGAATATACTTTTCCAATTTACTGTTCAGATTTCACACTTTGCCATGATCATGTGACCTTTTTTCGTTTGCACGAAGACAGGGGAGTTAACTCAGAAGTAAATTGTCATAAGTTTATGATGTGTTTTCCTTATTGAATATACTTTCCAATTACCTTTCGATTTCTACAATTTGCCGTGATCATGTGACCTTTTTCGTTTGCACGAAGACAGGTGAGTTAACTCAAGAAAAATTGTCATAAGTTTATGATGTGTTTCTTATTGAATATACTTTCCAATTTACCTTTCGATTTCAACAGAGGAGTTAACTTTTGCCGTGATCATGTGACCTTTTCGTTTGCATCAAGACAAGAGGAGTTAACCCAGAAGCAAATTGTCATAAGTTTATGATGTGTTTCCTCATTGAATAGCATTCTAATTTACCTTCACTTTCAATTGCTGTGACTATGTGACCTTTTCAGTTTGTACCAAAGACAGGTGAGTTAAATTTGAAGTAAATTGTCGTGGCTTAAGGATGGGCTTCTTATTGAATAGCAATACTTTCCAACGCATCGTTCAATTTCTGTACTTTGCTGTGATCATGTGACCATTTTTTCGTTTGCATCGAAGACAAGAGTTAACTCAGCGTAAATTGTCATAAGTTTAAGGATGTGTTTCCGTATTGAATATACTTCCAACTTACTGTTCAATTTCTACACTTTGTTGTGATCATGTGGACTTTTTCGTTTACATCGAAGACAGGTAAGTTAACTCAAGTATAAATTGTCATAAGTTTATGATGTGTTTCCTTATTGAATATATTTTCAATTTACCTTTCGATTTCAACAATTTTGTTGTGATCATGTGACCTTTTCGTTTACACGAAGATGGTGAGTTAACTCAAAGTAAATGTCATAAGTTTTATGATGTGTTTCCTTATTGAAATATACTTTCCGTTATCCTTTCGCCTAATTTTCAACACTTTGCCGTGAGGTGACCTTTTTTCGTTTTATGAAGACAGGTGAGTTAACCTGTGTAAATTGTCATAAGTTTATGATGTGTTTCCTTATTGAATATACTTTCAATTTGCTGTTCAATTTCTACAATTGCAATCACTTTGCCGAAGATTAACATGTGTCATAAGTTTATGGATGTGTTTCCTTTGAATACATTTCTCTAACTTACTGTTTTTCATACTTTGATCATGTGACCTTTTCGTTTGTATCGAAGACAGGTGAGTAACTCAAAGTAAATTGTCATAAGTTATGATGTGTTTCCTTATTGAATATACTTCTTTCAATTTACCTTTCGATTTCAACACTTTGCCGTACTATGTGACCTTTTCGTTTGCAATAAAGACATGTGAACTGTCATAAGTTTATGAGGCGTTTACATTGAACAGCAGAGCCGTAGTTAAGTCGTTTGCACGAAGTCAGTGGTGTCATAAGTTTATAAGTTTGTTGATGTTCCTTATTGAATGTTATATACTTTTTCGATTTCTACCTTTCCGTGATTTCACCACTTTTTGCTGAGTTAACTGAAATCATGTTTATGACCTTTTTCGTTTATTTGTACAATTTGCCATGAGATCATGTGACCTTTACGTTTGCAATAAAGACAGAGGAGTTAACACAGAAGTAAATTGTCATAAGTTTATGATGTTTCCTTATTGAATATACTTTCTAATTTACTTTCGATTTCAACACTTTGCCATGATCATGTGACCTTTTTCGTTTACACGAAGACGGTGATTAACTCAGAAGTAAATTGTCATAAGTTTATGATGCGTTTCATTGAATATACTTTCAATTTACCTTTCGATTTATACAATTGCCGTGATCATATGACCTTTTTCGTTTGCACTGTTCCGACAGGGAGTTAACTCAGAAGTAAATTGTCATAAGTTTATGATGTGTTTTTCCTTATTGAATATACTTTCCAATTTACCCTTTTTTCGATTTCTTCAATTGAATATACCCAACTTTGTGATCATGTGACCTTTTCGTTTGCACGAAGACAGGTGAGTTAACTCAAGTAATTTGTCATAAGTTTATGATGTGTTTCTTTATTGAATATACTTTCCAATTTACTGTTCGATTTCTACAATTTGCCGTGATCATGTGACCTTTTCGTTTGCACAAAGACAGGTGAGTTAACTCATCATAAGTTTATGATGTGTTTCCTTATTGAATATACTTTCCAATTTACCTTTTTCGATTTCAAAACTTTGCCGTGATCATTTTGACCTTTTTCGTTTACACGAAGACAGGTGAGTTAACTCAGAAGTAAATTGTCATAAGTTTATGATGTGTTTCCTTGAATATAATTTCAATATACTTTCGAATTTGCCGTGACCTTTCCTTTTTTCGTTTGCATTTAACTCAGAAGTAAATTGTCATAAGTTTGATGTGTTTCCTTTTGAATATACCCAATTTACCTTTTCGACAATTTGCCGTGATCATGACCTTTTCGTTTGCACGAAGACAGGTGGAGTTAACTCAAGTAAATTGTCATAAGATTTATGATGTGTTTCCTTATTGAATATACTTTTCCAATTTTACTTTCGATTTCTACACTTTGCCGTGATCATGTGACCTTTTTCGTTTGCACGAAGACAGGTGAGTTAACTCAGAAGTAAATTGTCATAAGTTTAAACGATGTGTTTCCTTATTGAATATACTTTTCCAATTTACTGTTCAATTTCAAACATCTTTGTTTGCACGAATACGGTGATCTCAAGAACATGTGACCTTTTCGAGGATGCACCGTGAAGACAGAGGAGTTAACCTTAAAATTGTCATAAGTTTATGATGTGTTTGTTATTGAATATACTTTCCAATTTACTGTTCGATTTCTACAATTTGCCGTGATCATATGACCTTTCGTTTGGTGCGAAGTCAGGTGAGGTAACCAAGCAAATTATCATAAGTTTTATGATGTGTTTTCCTTAATATACTTTCCAATTTCCTTTTCGATTTCTCGCTTTGCTGTTGATCATGGGACCTTTCGTTTACACGAAGACAGGTGAGTTAACTCAAAGTAAATTGTCATAAGTTTATGATGTGTTTCCTTATTGAATATAATTTTCAATTTACCTTTCGATTTCAACACTTTGCCGTGATCATGTGACTTTATCGTTTGTAACAAACCGTTAAGTTAACTCAGAAGTAAATTGTCATAAGTTTATGATGCGTTTTATTGAATATATTCAATTTACCTTCGATTCCTTACTTTGCGTGATCATGTGGACCTTTTCGTTTGCATGAAGACAGGTGTGAGTTAACTCAGAAGCAAATTGTCGTAAGTTTATGATGCGTTTCCTTATTGAATACTTTCAATTTACCTTTCGATTTTCAACACTTGCCGTGATCATGTCATGACCTTTTTCGTTTACACGAAGACGCAGGTTAACTCAAAGTGGATTGTCATAAGTTTATGATGTGTTTCCTTATTGAATATCTTTCCAATTGCCTTTCGATTTCAACAATTTGCCGTGACCATATGACCTTTTTTCGTTTGCACGAACAGGTGGTTAACTCGAAGTAAATTGTCATAAGTTTATGATGTGTTTCCACTTGTTGAATATACTTTCAATTTGCCTTTCGATTTCTACACTTTGCTGTGATCATGTGGACCTTTTCGTTTGCACGAAGGCAGGTGAAGTTAACTCAGAAGTAAATTGTCATAAGTTTATGATGTGTTTCCCTTATGAACATACTCAATTTACCTTTCGATTTCTACATTTGCCGAGATCATGTGACCTTTTCGTTTGTAACGAAAGACAGAGGAGTTATCTCAGAAGTAAATTGTCATAAGTTTATGATGTGTTTTCTTTTAATGAATATACTTTCAATTTACTGACTCGATTTCTACAATTGCCGTGAAGTCATGTGACCATTTTCGTTTGCAAGACAGGTGGAGTTAACCTCTAAGTAAATTGTCCACAAGTTTATGATGTGTTTCCTTATTGAATATACTTTCCAACTTACTTTTCAATTTCTACAATTTGTCTATCATGTGACCTTTTTCGTTTGCACAAAATCAGAGTTAACTTCAGAAGTAATTTGTCATAAGTTTATGATGTGTTTCCTTATTGAATATACTTTCCAATTTACTGTTCGATTTCAACACTTTGCCGTGATCATCCCCAATGACCTTTCGTTTGCACGAAGACAGGGGGATTAACTCAAGAAGTAAATTCTCAATTATCAAGTTTTTTTTTCTTAATGAATATTTTCCAATTCTGATTTCAACACTTTGCTAACTTTGCCAGTTTCGTTTACACGAAGACAGAGGGAGTCAGAAGTGTATTTTCCCCCAAAACTCCTTTCAATTTACCTCTTTCTATTATGTGACCTTTTTGGTTACTGAGTTAACTCATAAATTGTCATAAGTTTATGATGTGTTTCCTTATTGAATATATCCTTCCAATTTACCTTCAATTTCTACACTTTGTTGACCTTTTCGTTTGCACGAAGACAGTGAGATTAACTCAAAGTAAATTGTCATAAGTTTATGATGTGTTTCCTTATTGAATATACTTTCCAACTTACTGTTCGATTTCTATGTTTGCTGTGATCATGTGACCTTTTTTTCGTTTGCACGAAGACAGGTGAGTTAACTCATTTAAGTGTCATAAGTTTATGATGTGTTTTCGTTATTGAATATACTTTCCAATTTACTGTTCGATTTCAACAAAATGCCGTGATCATGTGACCTTTTTCGTTTTTACGAAGACAGGTGAGTTAACTCAAAGTAAATTGTCATAAGTTTATGATATGTTTACTTATTGAATATACTTTCAATTTATGTTCGATTTCTATGATTGCCGTGATCATGTTGACCTTTTTTCGTTTGCAAAGACAGAAGTCAGTGTTTCACATAAACTCAAGTAAATTTGCCATAATGTTTATGGGGATGTTTAATCCTTATTGATGTGTTTCTTTATTCAATATACTTTTTTTACTTTTCCAATTTGCCGTGATCATGTGACCTTTTCGTTTACGAAAGACAGAGGAGTTAACTCAAGGAATTTGTCCGTTTAAGATGTGTTTCATTGTATAATTTCCAATTTACTGTTCGATTTCTACAATTTGCCATGAAAACCTTTTCGTTTTGCACAAAGACAGGGGAGTTAACTCAGAAGTAAATTGTCATAAAATTTATGATGTGTTTCCTTTTGAATATAATTTTCAATTTATCTTCGATTTCTAATTGCCGTGATCATGTGACCTTTTTCGTTTGCACGAAGACAGACAGTTAACTCAAAGTAAATTGTCATTAAGTTTATGATGTATTTCCCCAATATAATTTCGGAATTTACCTTTCGATTTCTACAATTTTTCGTGATCATGTGACCTTTTCGTTTGCACGAAGACAGGTGGAGTTAACTCAAAGTAAAATTGTCATAAGTTTATGATGTGTTTCCTTTGAATATACTTTCAATTTACTGTTCGATTTCTACACACTTTGCCGTGATCAAACCTTTTTCGTTTGCACGAAGACAGGAGTTAACTCAGAAGTAAATTGTCATAAGTTATGATTATTGAATATAATAAAATATCATGTGACCTTTTCGTTTGCACGAAGAGAGAGGTTAACTCAAATAAATTGTCAGTTTAGATGTGTTTCCTTATTGAATATACTTTCCAATTTACCTTTCGATTTCTACAATTTGCTGTGATCATGTGACCTTTTCGTTTGGTACGAAGACCCAGGTGAGTTTTCTCAGAAGTAAATTGTCATAAGTTTATGATGTGTTTCCTTTATTGAATATACTTTCCAATTTACTGTTCAATTTCTACACTTTGCTGTGATCATGTGACCTTTTTCGTTTTGCACGAAGACAGAGGAGTTAACTCAGAAGTAATTGTCATAAGTTTATGATGTGTTTCCTTATTGAATATAATTTCCAATTTACTGTTCAATTTCTACAATTTGCTGTGATCATGTGACCTTTTTCGTTTGCAATGAAGACAGGAGTTATCAGAAGTAAATTGTCATAAGTTTATGATGTGTTTCCATTTATTGAATATACTTTCAATTTACTGTTCGAATTTCTACACTTTGTGATCATGATTTTCGTTTGCAATGAGTTAACTCAGAAGTTTCATAATGATATGTTTCCTTATTGAAATATACTTTTCAATTTGTTTCGATTTCTAACTTGAATCATATGACTTTTCGTTTGCACGAAGTCAGGTGTGAGGAATCTCAAATTGAATTCCCAATTTGTCGTTTTTTTGAAGACAGGTGAGTTAACTCCAAGTAAATTGTCATAAGTTTATGATGTGTTTCCTTATTGAATAAACCTTTCCAATTTACCTTTCGATTTCAAATTTGCCGTGATCATGTGACCTTTTTTCGTTTGCACAAAAGACAGAGGAGTTAACTCAAAAGTAAATTGTCATAAGTTTATGATGTGTTTCCTTATTGAATATACTTTCCAATTTACCTTTCGATTTCTACAATTGCCGTGATCATGTGACCTTTTCGTTTGCACGAAGACAGGTGAGTTAACTCAGAAGTTTGTCATAAGTTTATGATGCGTTCAACTCGAATATACTTTCTAATTTCTTTTCATCCATGATCATGATTTTTGCACAAAAGACAGAGGAGTTAACTCAGGAAGTAAATTGTCATAAGTTTATGATGTTTCTTATTCAATATACTTTCCAATTTACTGTTCGATTTCTACACTTTGCCGTGATCATGTGACCTTTTTCTTTCATATAGGTTAACTCAAAGTAAAATTGTCATAAGTTTATGATGTTTTCCTTATTGAATATAATAAACCAATTTACTTTTCGATTTCTACAATTTGCCGTGATCATGCGACCTTTTTTCGTTTGCACGAAGACAGAGGAGGAACTCAAGGTCGCTAAGTTTATGATGCGTTTCCTTACTTTCACAATTTGCCGTGATCATTTGACCTTTTTCGTTTTGCACGAAGACAGGAGTTAACTCTCAAGTTTAAGTTTTTTGATGTGTTTCCTTATTGAATATACTTTCCAACTTACTGTTTGCTCTTTTCAAGTTTTTGCTGTGATATACATGTGACCTTTTTCGAAATATTATGTTTAACTCAAAGAAGTCCTTTATGATGTGTTTCATTTTCCTTTCCAATTTACGTATTTCTTTTAATTTGCCTATAGTTTTTTTCGTTTGCACGAAGACAGGTGAGTTATAGAAGTGTCAAAGTTTATGATGTGTTTCCTTATTGAATATACTTTCCAACATATCTTTCAATTTCTACACCTTGATCATGTGACCTTTTTCGTTTGCACGAACAGGTAAGTTAACTCAGAAGAAATTGTCATCAGTTTTATTGAATAAGTTTCCAACTTAAGAACTTTTTGCTGTGACATGTGACTTTTCAAATTAAATTCCCTATTTCTACAATTTGCCGTACAATGATTTGTGACCTTTTTCGTTTGCATCGAAGACAGGTGAGTTAACTAAAGTAAATTGTCATAAGTTTATGGAAAAATTCCCTTATTGAATATACTTTATCCAAGTTTGCTCTTCAATTTCTACAGTCTTATGTGATCATGTGACTTTCATTCACCTTGCCGACCTTTTTCGTTTGCAGGTGGAGGTAACTCAGAAGTAAAGTTGATGCTCCTGATAAGTTTCTGCCATGATGTGTTTCCTCTGCATATAAGACTATATACTTTCAATATTTCCAATTTTCGATTTCTACAATTTGTCCTTGATTTAACGTTTTCGTTTGCACAAACAGATTAACAGGTAAATTGTCATAAGTTTATGAGATGAATGTGTTTCTAATTTACAATATACTTTATATATATATATAAGTTTGTCTGTGATCATGGCTGAATATACTTTTTCGTTTTCGCACAATTTGCAATCATGTGATTGTTTGTTAATGAAGGCAAGGATTTTAACTCTTGGAAGTAAATTGTCCTAAGTTTATGATGTGTTTCCTTATTGAATATACTTTTCAATTTACCTTTCGATTTCAGACAATTTACCCGTTTGATCATTACAATAATTTTTTTATTGAATATTTTTAATTTACCTTAAGACAAGATTAAGGGATTTTTCACTCAAATAAATTAACATATATATTGTCATATTTGGCGATGTGTTTCCTTATATACTTTCCAATTTACTATTTCTATATTTATTTGCATGATATATTACATTTGCATGAGTTAACGTGCAATCAATTTATTGAAATACTTTCATGAACAATTTGCCGTGATTGTAGACCTTTTTTCGTTTGCACTAGTAAAGGATTAATCAGAAGTAAATTGTCATACATCATATGATGTGTTTACAATTCAAATAGTACACAAAAACACTCCAGATCCGTTATTGAATGAATTGATCTTTTTCGTTTATACGAAGACAGGTGCCGTTAACTCTCGTTGTTAATTTTTTATGATATGTTTATGAACAGACTGTTGCTGGTAAAAATTGAATATTAACTCGAGTAATTTGTCCCAATTTATGATGTGTTTTCTGGAAAATTTTCTACAATTTGATCATGATCACCTTTTTTCGTTTGCACAAAAGGTGAGGACTTTATGAAGTAATTTGTCATAAGTTTATGATGTATTTCCTTATTGAATATATATAATTTTACTTTTCGATTTGTAGTCGGAGATCATGGACCCTTTTCGTTTGGTGAAGACATCAATTAACTCGGAAGTAAATTAATCATAATTTTATGATCTCCTCCAACATCTAATATATTTTTCCAATTTTTCATTTCAACACTTTGCCGTGATCTATGGACCTTTTCGTTTCATATTTAAAGACAGAGGAGTTAACTCAGAAGCAAATTGTCATAAGTTTATGATGTGTTTCTCATTGAATATACTTTCCAATTTACCTTCGATTTTCTACACTTTGCCGTGATCATGGACTTTTCGTTTACATCGAAGACAATAGGTGGAGTTAACTCAGTAGAAATTGTCATAAGTTTATGATGTGTTTCCTTCATTGAATATACTTTCCAATTTACTTTTCGATTTCTACAATTTGCCGTGATCATGTGACCTTTTCGTTTGCACGAAGACAGGGAGTTAACTCAAGTAAATTGTCATAAGTTTATGATGTGTTTCCTTATTGAATATACTTTCCAATTTACTGTTCGATTTCTACACTTTGCCGTGATCATGTGACCTTTTTCGTTTGCACGAAGACAGGAGTTAACTCAGAAGTTAACTGTCATAAGTTTATGATGTAAATTGTCCAATTTAGTTTTTCAACAATTTGATGTCATGTTTTTCGTTTGCACGAAGACAGAGGAGTTAACTCAGAATATTGTCATAAGTTTAATGTTTTCCTTATTGAATATACTGTTCGATTTCTACACTTTGCCGTGATCATGTGACCTTTTTCGTTTGCACGAAGACAGAATATACCTTCCAATTTACTGTTCGATTTCTACACTTTGGTTGTTAACCTCAGAAGAAGCAAATTGTCATAAGTTTATGATGTGTTTCCTTATTGAATATACTTTCCAATTTACTGGACGATTTCTACGCTTTGCCGTGATCATGTGACCTTTTTCTTTTGCACAAACGGGGAGTTAACTCAGAAGTAAATTGTCTAAGTTTGTGATGTTTCCTTATTGAATATATTTCAATTTAATTTTCGATTTCCAACCTTGCCGTGATCATGTGACCTTTTTCGTTTACACGAAGACAGAGGAGTTAACTCAAGTAAGTGTCGCAGTAAGTTTATGATGTGTTTCATCTAATATACTTTCAATTTTACTGTTCGTTTCAACACTTTGCCGTGATCATGTGATCTTTTCGTTTGTAATGAAGAGAGGGGAGTTAACTCAGAAGCAAATTGTCCTAAGTTGCGCAGTGATGTGCTTCCTTATTGCATATACTTTCCAATTTACCTTTTGGATTTCATAATTTGCCGTGATCATGTGACCTTTTCGTTTGCACGAAGACAAGAGGAGTTAACCCAGAAGTAAATTGTCATAAGTTTATGATGTGTTTCCTTATTGAATATACTTTCAATTTACTAATTTCTGTACTTGCCGTGATCATGTGACCTTTTTCGTTTACAACAGGTGAGTTAACTTGGTGTCATAAGTTTATGATGTGACCTTTTCAGTTACCGCTCGATTCAACACTGCCGTTGATCATGACCTTTCGTTTTACGAACAGAGTTAAATTTGAAGTAAATTGTCATAAGTTTTATGATGTGTTTCCTTATTGAATAGAATACTTTCCAATTTATTTCGATTTCAACACTTTGCTGTGATCATGTGACCTTTTTTCGTTTACACGAAGACAGAGAGTTAACTCAGCGTAAATTGTCATAAGTTTATGATGTGTTTTCCTTATTGAATATACTTCAATTTACCTTTCAATTTCAACACTTTGTGATCATGGACTTTTTCTAGTTTTACACGAAGACAGAGGAGTTAACTCAAGTAATTTGTCATAAGTTTATGATGTGTTTCCTTATTGAATATACTTTCCAACTTTACTGTTCAATTTCAACACTTTTGTTGTGATCATGTGACCTTTTCGTTTTACGAAGACAGAGGAGTTAACTCAGAAAGTAAAGGTGTCATAAGTTTAGTGATGTTTCCTTATTGAAATATACTTTCCAAATTTTATGAATTTTCAACACTTTGCTGTGAGGTGACCTTTTTTCGTTTACATGAAGACAGGTGAGTTAACTCAGTGTAAATTCTGTCATAAGTTTATGATGTGTTTCCTTATTGAATATACTTTAAACTTGCCTTTCGTTTCTACACTTGCTGTGATCATGTGGACCTTTCTTTTGCACGAAGACAGGTGAGTTAACTCAGGAAATAAATTGTCATAAGTTTATGGATGTGTTTCTTATTGAATATACTTTCCAATTTACCTTTCAATTTCAACACTTTGCCGTGATCATGTGACCTTTTTCGTTTGTATCGAAGACAGGTGAGTTATCTCTCAGGAAGTAAATTGTCATAAGTTTATGTGTGTTTTGTTTATTGAATATACTTTTCCAATTTACCTGTTCGATTTCTACAATTTGCCGTGACTATGTGACCTTTTCGTTTGCAATAAAGACAGAGTTAACTCAAGTAAAATTGTCATAAGTTTATGATATGTTTCCTTATTGAATATACTTTCCAATTTGCTGTCCGATTTCCTATACTTTGCCGTGATCATATGACCTTTTTCGTTTGCACGAAGTCAGGAGTTAACTCAGAAGTAAATTCGCCATAAGTTTGTGATGTGTTTCCTTAATGTTATACTTTCCAATTTACTTTTTCGATTTCAAAATTTGCCGTGATCATGTGACCTTTTTCGTTTGCAATGAAGACAGGTGAGTTAACTCAAAGTAAATTGGTCATAAGTTTATGATGTGTTTTTATTAAAATATATTTTTCACTCCTACCTTTCGATTTCTACAATTTGCCATGAGATCATGTGACCTTTTCGTTTGCAATAAAGACAGAGGAGTTAAGTTTATGATGTAAATCCTGTCATAAGTTTTTCGATTTCAACACTTTGAATTTTTCGTTTTACACGAAGAACAGAGTCTAATTTAAGTGTCATAAGTTTATGATGTGATTTCCTTATTGAATTTTTCAATTTACCTTTCGATTTCATGTGACCTTTTTTCGTTTGCACGAAGACAGGTGAGTTAACTCAAAGTAAATTGTCATAAGTTTATGATGTGTTTCATTGAATATACTCAATTTACTTTTCGAAGTAAATGTGACCTTTTTCGTTTGCATAAGTTTAAGTGATGTTTATGTTTTCCTTATTGAATATACTTTCCAATTTACTGTTCGATTTCTACACTTTGCCGTGATCATGTGACCTTTTTCGTTTGCACGAAGACAGGTGGAGTTAACTCAGAAGTAAATTGTCATAAGTTTATGATGTGTTTCCTTATTGAATATACTTTCAATTTACTGTTCGATTTCTACACTTTGCCGTGATCATGTGACCTTTTCGTTTGCACGAAGACAGAGGAGTTAACTCAGAAGTAAATTGTCATTTCTACAGTTTATGATGTGTTTCCTTATTGAATATATAAGTTTTCCAATTTACCTTTCGATTTCTACAATTTGCCGTGATCATGTGACCTTTTTCGTTTGCACGAAGACAGGTGAGTTAACTCAGAAGTAAATTGTCATAAGTTTATGATGTGTTTCCTTATTGAATATACTTTCCAACTTACTGTTTAACTGATTCAAGTTTCATAAATTTTTGTTGTGTTTCCTTATTGGACCTTTTTACCTTTCGTTTTCTACAATTTGCCGTGATCATGTGACCTTTCAATTTACTACGAAGACAAATTGTCATAAGTTCTTAAGTTTTGATGTGTTTCCTTATTGAATATACTTTCCAACTTACTGTTCTAATTTCACACTTTGCTGTGATCATGTGACCTTTTTCGTTTCAATGAAGACAGGTGAGTTAACTCAAAGTAAATTCATAAAAGTTTATGATGTGTTTCCTTATTGAATATACTTCTTCCAATTTACCTTTCGATTTCAACACTTTGCTGTGGATCATGTGACCTTTTTTCGTTTACGAAGACAGGTGAGTTAACCCAAAGTAGATTGTCATAAGTTTATGATGTATGTTTCCTTATTGAATATACTTTCCAATTACCTTTCATTCGTTCATGTGACCTTTCTTTGCACAACTTTGTTGTGTGTCATAAGTTTGCACCTTTTCGGTTTGCCTTTCGATTTTAACACTTTATGATGTGAGTTTACACGAACAGAGTTATCAGAAGTAAATTGTCATAAGTTTATAGATGTGTTTTCTTTAATGAATATACTTTCAATTTTGTTCGATTTTAAGCACTTTGCCGTGATCATGTGACCTTTTCGTTACAATGAAGACAGTGAGTTAACTCAGAGTAAATTGTCCTTGAGTTTATGATATGTTTCCTTATTGAATATACTTTCCAATTCTTACTGTTCGATTTCTACACTTCTGTCGCAAAGATCATGCGTGACCTTTTTCGTTTGGTAAAAGACAGAGGAGAGCGAATCTCGGAAGTAAATTGTCATTTATGATATGTTTCATTGAATATACTTTCCAATTTGCTGTCCGATTTCTATAATTTGTCAGGATTATAGGATCTTTCGTTTGGTGCGAAGTCAGGTGAGGTAACCTTAGCAAATTGCCATAAGTTTAAGGATGTGTTTATTGAATATACTTTCCAATTTCATTTTCGATTTCTCGCAATTTGCCGTGATCATGGGATTCGTTTGCACGAAGACAGGTGAGTTAACCTTAAAGTAAATTGTCATAAGTTTATGATGTGTTTCCTTATTGAATATACTTTCCAATTTACTTTCGATTTCTACAATTTGCCCGTGATCATGTGACCTTTTCGTTTGCACGAAGACAGGTGAGTTAACTCAGAAGTAAATTGTCATAAGTTTATGATGTGTTTCCTTATTGAATATACTTTCCAATTTACTTTTCGATTTCTACACAATTTGCCATGATCATGTGACCTTTTCGTTTGCACGAAGACAGAGGAGTTAACTCAGAAGTAAATTGTCATAAGTTTATGATGTGTTTCCTTATTGAATATACTTTCCAATTTACTGTTCGATTTCTACAATTTGCCGTGATCATGTGACCTTTTTCGTTTGCACGAAGACAGGGAGTTAACTCAGAAGTAAATTGTTTATGATATGTTTCCTTATTGAATTTTTCCAATTTGCTTTTCGATTTCTACAATTTGCCGTCATTCCTTTTTTCGTTTGCAAAAGACAGAGGAGTTAACTCGGAGTATAAGTTTATGTTCTGTTTCCTTATTGAATATACTTTCAATTTGATGTGTTTCCACTTTCCAATTTACTTTCGATTTCACAATTTGCCGTGATCATGTGACCTTTTCGTTTGCACGAAGACAGGGAGTTAACTCAGAAGTAAATTGTCATAAGTTTATGATGTGTTTCCTTATTGAATATACTTTTCCAATTTACTGTTCGTTTCTACAATTTTGCCGTGATCATGTGACCTTTTCGTTTGCAAATGAAGACAGGTGAGTTAACTCAGAAGTAAATTGTCATAAGTTTATGATGTGTTTCCCTTATTGAATATACTTTCAATTTACTTCGATTTCTACAATTTCTACTTTGCGTGATCATGTGGACCTTTTTCGTTTGCACGAAGACAACTTAGTTAACTCAAGTAAATTGTCATAAGTTTATGTTCTGTGTTTCCTTATTGAATATACTTTCCAACTTACTGTTCAATTTCTACAATTTGCCGTGATCATGTGACCTTTTTTCGTTTGCAAAAGACAGGTGAGTTAACTCAAAGTAAATTGTCATAAGTTTATGATGTGTTTCCTTATTGAATATACTTTCCAACTTACTGTTCCAATTTCTACACTTCTTGTTGCATCATTTTTCGTTTGCACGAAGACAGGTGAGTTAACTCAGAAGGTAAATTGTCATAAGTTTATGATGTGTTTCCTTATTGAATATGCTTCTTCCAACTTACTGTTCAATTTCTACACTTTGCTGATCTTGTGACCTTTTCGTTTGCACGAAGACAGGTGAGTTAACTCAGAAGTAAATTGTCATAAGTTTATGATGTGTTTCCTTATTGAATATACTTTCCAATTTACTGTTCAATTTCTACAATTTGCCGTGATCATGTGACCTTTTTCGTTTGCACGAAGACAGGTGAGTTAACTCCAAAGTAAAATTGTCATAAGTTTATGATGTGTTTCCTTATTGAATATACTTTCCAATTTATTGTTGAATTTCTACACTTTGCTGTGATCATGTGACCTTTTCGTTTGCAAAGACAATTAACTCGGAAGCCATAAGTTTATGATATGTTTCATTGACCTTTTACGTTTGCATCAAAGACCATTTTCGTTTGCAGAAGTCAGTTAACTCAGAAGTAAATTGTCATAAGTTTATGATGTGTTTCCTTATTGAATATACTTTCTAATTTACTTTTCGATTTCTACAATTTGCTGTGATCAATGACCTTTTCGTTTGCACGAAGAGGTGAGTTAACTCCAAGTAAATTGTCATAAGTTTATGACCTCGTTTGAATATACGTTTTTACTGTTCGATTTCTACGAAGTGACCTTTTCGTTTGTGAGTTAACTCAGAAGTAAATTGTCATAAGTTTATGATGCGTTTCCTTATTGAATATACTTTCTAATTTACTGTTCGATTTCTATAATTTGCCGTGATCATATGACCTTTTTTTCGTTTGCACGAAGACAGGTAGATTTAACTCAGAAGTAAATTGTCATAAGTTTATGATGTGTTTCCTTATTGAATATACTTTCCAATTTACTTTTCGATTTCTACAATTTGCCGTGATCATGTGACCTTTTCGTTTGCACGAAGACAGGTGAGTTAACTCAGAAGTAAATTGTCATAAGTTTATGATGTGTTTCCTTATTGAATATACTTTCCAATTTACCTTTCGATTTCTACATGTGACCTTTACGTTTGCCGTGATCATAAGTGACCTTTTTTTCGTTTGCCACGAAGGCAGGTGAGTTAACTCAAAGTAAATTGTCATAAGTTTATGATGTGTTTCCTTATTGAATACTTTCCAATTTACTTTTCGATTTCTACAATTTGCCGTGATCATGTGACCTTTTTCGTTTGCACAAAGACAAGAGGAGTTAACTCCAGAAGTAAATTGTCATAAGTTTATATGTGTTTCCTTATTCAATATACTTTCCAATTTACTTTTCGATTTCTACGCTTTTCCGTGATCATGTGACCTTTTTCGTTTGCACGAAGACAGGAGTTAACTCAGAAGTAAATTGTCATAAGTTTATGATGTGTTTCCTTATTGAATATAATAACCAGTTACTGTTTCGATTTCTACAATTTACCGTGATCCTTAACGGCCTTTTTCGTTTGCACGAAGACAGAGGTTAACTCAAGTAAAATTGTCATAAGTTTATGATGTGTTTCCTTATTGAATATACTTTCCAATTTACTGTTCGATTTCTACAATTTGCCGTGATCATGTGACCTTTTTTAACGTTTGCACGAAGACAGGTGAGTTAACTCAGAAGTAAATTGTCATAAATTGTTTATGATGTGTTTCCTTATTGAATATACTTTCCAACTTACTGTTCAATTTCTACACTTTGTTGTGATCATGTGACCTTTTTCGTTTGCACGAAGACAGGTGAGTTAACTCAGAAGTAAATTGTCATAAGTTTATGATGTGTTTCCTTTATTGAATATCATGTGACTTTCCACGATTTAAATCTGTCGATTTCTACAATTTGCCAATTTACTGTGATCAATTTGCCGTGATCCTTTTTTCGTTTGCACGAAGAAATCAGAAGTAGGTGAGTTAAACATACTTTCAATTTACTGTTCGATTTGGCCCTAATTTGTAAACCTTTTTCTTTGTCATAAGTTTATGATGTGTTTTATTGAATATACTTTCCAATTTACTGTTCAATTTTACACTTGCCATGATCATGTGACCTTTTCGTTTGCACAAAGACAGAGGAGTTAACTCATGGAAGTAATTTGTCATAAGTTTATGATGTGTTTCCTTATTGAATATACTTTCCAATTTACTGTTCGATTTCTACACTTTGCCGTGATCATGTGACCTTTTCGTTTGCACGAAGACAGGTGAGTTAACTCAGAAGTAAATTGTCATAAGTTTATGATGTGTTTTATTGAATATACTTTCCAATTTACTTTCGATTTCTACAATTTGCCGTGATCATGTGACCTTTTCGTTTTGCACGAAGACAGAGGAGTTAACTCAGAAGTAAATTGTCATAAGTTTATGATGTGTTTCCTTATTGAATATTTTCCAATTTACTTTTCGAATTTGCCGTGATATGTGACCTTTTTCCAATTTACCTTTTGTCATAAGTTTATTTGTTTTCTTTATTGAATATACTTTCAATTTGCCGTTTGATCATGTGACCATTTTTCGTTTGCACGAAGACAGGTGAGTTAACTCAGAAGTAAATTGTCATAAGTTTATGATGTGTTTCCTTATTGAATATACTTTCCAACTTACTGTTCGATTCTACACTTTGTTGTGATCATGTGACCTTTTTCGTTTGCACGAAGACAGGTGAGTTAACTCAGAAGTAAATTGTCATAAGTTTCCTTGAATATACTTTCATTTATGTGTTTTTTGAAGACAATTGTTTCTTTCACTTGAACACTTATCATGTGACCTTTTTCGTTTGCACGAAGACAGGTGGTTAACTCAGAAGTAAATTGTCATAAGTTTATGATGTTTTCTTATTGAATATACTTTCAATTTACTGTTCAATTTCTACAATTTGTGATCATGTGACCTTTTTCGTTTGCACGAAGACAGGTCCTTAAGTTAATGTGTTTCAGAAGTAAATTTGTCATAAGTTTGATGTGTTTCCTTGATGTGTTTGCACGAACTCCCTCAGAAGTAGGTCATATTGAATATACTTTCCAATTTACTGTTCGATTTCTACACTTTACCCGTGATCATGTGACCTTTTTCGTTTGCACGAAGGCAGAAGACAAGTCATAGAGTTAAATTATTGAATATACTTTCAATTTACCTTTGTTTAAATTGGTCATAAGTTTACACGAAGACGATGTAAGCCCTCAGTATTGAATATACTTTCCAATTTATACTTTTTTACGATTTCTACAATTTGCCGTGGATCATGTGACCTTTTTCGTTTGCACGAAGACAGAGGAGTTAACTCAAGTAAATTGTCATAAGTTTATGATGTGTTTCCTTATTGAATATACTTTTCCAATTTACCTTTCGATTTCTACAATTTGCCGTGATCATGTGACCTTTTTCTTTTGCTATCGAAGACAGGTGAGTTATCTCAGAAGTAAATTGTCATAAGTTTATGATGTGTTTCCTTATTGAATATACTTTCCAATTTACCTTTCGATTTCTACAATTTGCTGTGATCATGTGGACCTTTTTTTTTGCACGAAGACACAGGTGAGTTAACTCAGAAGTAAATTGTCATAAGTTTATGATGTGTTTTCCTTATTGAATATACTTTCCAATTTACTGTTCGATTTCTACACTTTTGTTGTGATCATGTGACCTTTTCGTTTGCACAAAGACAGAGGAGTTAACCAAAAGCAAATTGTCATGATTATGATGTGTTTTATTGAATATACCTTTCCAATTTACTGTTCGATTTCTACAATTTGCCGTGATCATGTGACCTTTTCGTTTGGTACGAAGACAGAGGAGTTAACTCAGAAGTAAAATTGTCATAAGTTTTCCTTATGATGTGTTTCCTTATTGAATTCAACACTTTCCAATTTGACCTTTTCGTTCGATTTCTAAATTGTCAATTTGCCGTGATCATGTGACCTTTTCGTTTGCACGAAGACAGGTGAGTTAACTCGGAAGTAAATTGTCATAAGTTTATGATGTGTTTATTGAATATACCTTTCCAATTTACTTTTCAATATACAATTTGTTGTGACCAATTTTTTCGTTTGCACTGTTCGAAATTGTCCCCCTTTTGAATATACCCAATTTACTGTTCGATTTCATTTGTGATCATTTTTTCGTTTGCACGAAGACAGGAGTTAACTCAGAAGTAAAATTGTCAAGTAAGTTTAAGATGTGTTTCTTATTGAATATACTTTTCCAATTTACCTTTCGATTTCAACACTTTGCCGTGATCATGTGACCTTTTCGTTTACACGAAGACAGAGGAGTTAACTCAGAAGTAAATTGTCATAAGTTTATGATGTGTTTCCTTATTGAATATACTTTCAATTTACCTTTCGATTTCTAACAATTTGCCGTGATCATGACCTTTTTCGTTTGCACGAACACGGTGAGTTAACTCAAGTAAATTGTCATAGAAGTTTATGTGTTTCCTTATTGAATATACTTTCCAATTTACCTTTCGATTTCTACAATTGCCGTGATCATGTGACCTTTTTCGTTTGCACGAAGACAGGTGAGTTAACTCAGAAGTAAATTGTCATAAGTTTATGATGTGTTTCTTATTGAATATACTTTCCAATTTACTGTTCAATTTCTACACTTTGCCGTGATCATGGACCTTTTTTCGTTTGCACGAAGACAGGTGAGTTAACTCAGAAGTACATTGTCATAAGTTTATGATGTGTTTCCTTATTGAATATAATTTCCAATTTACTGTTCAATTTCTACAATTTGCCGTGATCATGTGACCTTTTCGTTTGCACGAAGGTAGAGGAGTTAAATCAGAAGTAAATTAATGTATAAGTTTAATGAATATACTTTCAATTTACTGTGTTTTGTACAATTTGCTGAATATACTTTTTCCAATTTACGCAAGTTTATAATGTTTCCTTATTGGATTTGGTACAATTTGCCGTGATCATGTGACCTTTTTCGTTTGCACAAAAGACAGAGGAGTTAAATCAGAAGTAAATTGTCATAAGTTTATGATGTGTTTCCTTATTGAATATAATTTCCAATTTACTGTTCGATTTTACAATTTGTCATGATCATGTGACCTTTTTCGTTTGCACAAAGACAGGGGAGTTAACTCGAAGTAATTTGTCATAAGTTTATGATGTGTTTCTTATTGAATATACTTTCCAATTTACTGTTCGATTTCTACAATTTGCCGTGATCATGTGGACCTTTTTCGTTTGCACGAAGACAGGGAGTTAACTCAGGAAGTAATTTGTCATAAGTTTATGATGTGTTTCCTTATTGAATATACTTTCCAATTTCTACTGTTCGATTTTTCGTACACTTGTTTGCCGTTTAGATCATGTATACCTTTTCGTTTGCCGTGACGAAGACAGGGGAGTTAACTCAGAAATAAATTGTCATAGGTTTATGATGTGTTTCCATTGAATATACTTTCAATTTACTGTTCAATTTCAACACTTTGCCGTGATCATGTGACCATTTTCGTTTGCACGAAGACAGAGGAGTTAACTCAGAAGTAAATTGTCATAAGTTTTATGATGTGTTTCTTATTGAATATACTTTCCAATTTCTACACTTTGCTTGATTTCTTTTTCGTTTGCACGAAAACAGGTGAGTTAACTCAATTTGTCATAAGTTTGATCATGTATACTTTTCCAACTTACTGACCTTTTTGATCGTTTTTTCGTTTGCACGAAGACAGGTGAGTTAACTCAAAGTAAAATTGTCATAAGTTTATGATGTGTTTCCTTATTGAATATAACTTACTTTCCAATTTACTGTTCGTTTTGCGAATTTTAACTCAAAGTAAATTGTCAATTTGCTGTGTTTCATTATGACCATTTTTTCAATTTGTACCTTTGAAGTGATCAGGTGAGTTAACTCAGAAGTAAATTGTCATAAGTTTATGATGTGTTTCCTTATTGAATATACTTTCCAACTTGCTGTCCGATTTCTACACTTTGTTGTGATCATGTGGACCTTTTCGTTTGCACGAAGACAGTATAACTCAAAGTAAATTGTCATAAGTTTATGATGTGTTTCCTTATTGAATATACTTTCCAATTTACTGTTCGATTTCTACAATTTGTTGTGATCATATGTGGACCTTTTTCGTTGGCACGAAGGCAGGTGAGTTAACTCAGAAGTCATAAGTTTATGATGTGTTTCCATAATATTTAATTTATGTCGATTTGTACAATTATTGATCATGTGACCTTTCGTTGCACAAAGACAGAGGAGTTAACTCAAGTAAATTGTCATAAAGTTTATGATGTGTTTTCTTATTGAATATACTTTCTGTGATTTCATAATTTGCCATGATCATGACCTTTTCGTTTGCACGAAGACAGGGAGTTAACTCAGAAGTAAATTGTCATAAGTTTATGATGTGTTTCCTTATTGAATATACTTTCCAATTTACTGTTCGATTTATACAATTTGCCATGATCATGTGACCATTTTCGTTTGCACGAAGACAGAGGAGTTAACCTAGAAGTAAATTGTCATAAGTTTATGATGTTTCCTTATTCAATATACTTTTCCAACTTACTGTTCAATTTCTACACTTTGCCGTGATCATGTGACCTTTTCGTTTGGTAGGGAAGACAGGTGAGTTAATGTGTTCCTTAGAAGTAATTTACTGTCATAAATTTGTTTATGTTCTGTTTGCACGTTATTGAATAATATACTTTCCAATTTATCGTTTCGATTTCTACACTTTGCCGTGATCATGTGACCTTTTTCGTTTGCACAAAGACAGGTGAGTTAACTCAGAAGTAAATTGTCATAAGTTTATGATATGTTTCCTTATTGAATATACTTTCCAATTTGCTGTCCGATTTCTACACTTTGCCGTGATCATGCGGTGACCTTTTTCGTTTGCACGAAGTCAGGTGAGTTAAACTCAGAAGTAAATTGTCATAAGTTTATGATGTGTTTCCTTATTGAATATACTTTCAATTTACTGTTCGATTTCTACACTTTGCCGTGATCATGTGACCTTTTTCGTTTGCACGAAGACAGGTGAGTTAACTCAGAAGTCAAATTGTCATAAGTTTCCAACTGATGTGTTGATCCTTATTTTCGAATGATTAACTCAGAAGTAAGTCCATAAGTTTATGATGTTTCCTTTTGATTTGTTCAATTTCTACACTTTGCTGTGATCATGTGACCTTTTACGTTTGCACGAAGACAGGGAGTTAACTCAGAAGTAAATTGTCATAAGTTATGATGTGTTTCATTATTGAATATTTTCCAACTTACTGTTTCAATTTCTACACTTTGCTGTGATCATGACCTTTTCGTTTTACACGGAAGACAGGTGAGTTAACTCAGAAGTAAATTGTCATAAGTTTATGTTCTGTTTCGTTATTGAATATACTTTCTAATTTTCTTTTCGATTTTATACAATTTGGCGTGATCATGTGACCTTTTTCGTTTGCAAAAGACAGAGGAGTTAACTCGGAAGTAAATTTGTCATAAGTTTATGATGTGTTTCCTTATTCAATACTCTTTTCCAATTTGTGTTCGATTTCTATAATTGCCGTGATCATATGACCTTTTTCGTTTTGCACAAGAGAGGGAGTTAACTCAGAAGTAAATTGTCATAAGTTTATGATGTGTTTCCTTATTGAATATAATGTTCCAATTTACTGTCTAATTTTCTACAATTTGCCGGATCATGTGACCTTTTTTGTTTGCACGAAGACAGGTGAGGATCAAGTAAATTATCATAAGTTTATGTGTTCATAATATACTTTATGATTTCGATTTGTTTTGCCTTCATGTGAATTTATACAGAGTTAACTCAAGTTCCAAGTTTACCGTTTCCTTATTGATTTCTATTTACTTTCAGTTTCTACAATTGATCATCATGACCTTTTTCGTTTGCACGAAGACAGGTGAGTTAACTCAGAAGTAAATTGTCCTTAAGTTTATGATCGTTTCCTTATTGAATATACTTTCCAACTTACTTTCAATTTCTACACTTTGCCCGATCAAGGTGACCTTTTCGTTTGCACGAAGACAGAGGAGTTAACCTCAGTAAATTGTCAAATTTATGTCCTTATTGAATACTTTTCAATTTACTTTTCGATTTCTGTTTGTGATCATGTGACCTTTTCGTTTTGCATTGAATCATAAATTGTCATAAGTTTATGATGCGTTCCAAATTACTTTCTAATTTCTACACTTGTTGTGATCATGTGACCTTTTTTTCGTTTGCATCGAAGACAGGTGAGTTAACCCAGAAGTAAATTGTCATAAGTTTATGATGTGTTTCCTTATTGAATATACTTTCCAATTTACTTTTCGATTTCTACAATTTGCCGTGATCATGTGACCTTTTTCGTTCGTTTGCAAATGAAGACAGAGG
Organism: Acanthosepion pharaonis; assembly: GCA_903632075.3. Classification (NCBI taxonomy): domain Eukaryota; kingdom Metazoa; phylum Mollusca; class Cephalopoda; order Sepiida; family Sepiidae; genus Acanthosepion; species Acanthosepion pharaonis. The sequence continues at coordinate 2,159,085 of CAHIKZ030004626.1, read as the reverse complement.
AGTTAACTCGAAGTAAATTGTCATAAGTTTATGATCTGTTTCGTTATTGAATATATATTTTCCAACTTTACTGTTCAATTTCTACACTTTTGTTGTGATCATGTGACCCTTTTCGTTTGGTATCGAAGACAGGTGAGTTAACTCAGAAGCAAATTGTCATTATTGAAATATATTTCCAATTTACCGTCTGATTTCAACACTTTGCTGGATTATGTGACCTTTTTCGTTTACATGAAGACGGAGAGTTAACCCTAGAAGTAAATTGTCATGAGTTTATGATATGTTTCTTATTGAATATATCTTCCAATTTACCTTCGTTTGCTATAATTTGCCGTGATCATGTGGACCTTTTTCGTTTACACGAAGACAGAGGTGACCTTTTTCATAAGTTTATGATGTGTACGAAGACCTTTTTCTTTGCAGGTTCAATTTCTACTTTTGCTGATCATGTGACCTTTTTCGTTTGCACGGAAGACAGGAGTTAACTCAAAGTAAATTTCATAGGTTTATGATGTGTTTCCTTATTGAATATATCTTTTTCCAATTTACTTTTTTCGATTTCAAAACTTTGCCGTGATCATGTGACCTTTTGTCGTTTACACGAAGACAGGAGTTAACGTTTGCAAGGTGGAGTAAAATTGTCATAAGTTTATGATGTGTTTCTTATTGAATATATTTTCCAATTTACCTTCGATTTCTACAATTTGCCGTGATCATGTGACCTTTTTCGTTTTACACAAAGACAGGTGAGTTTAACCTTTTCGTTTATGATGTGTTTCACGAATATACTTTCAATTTACCTTTCGATTTCAACACTTTGCCGTGATCATGTGACCTTTTCGTTTACACGAAGACAGGGAGTTAACTCAGAAGTAAATTGTCATAAGTTTATGATGTGTTTCCTTATTGAATATACTTTCCAATTTTTTCGATTTTCAACACTTTGCAATCACCTTTCGTTACACGAAGACAGAGGAGTTAACTCAAAGTAAATTGTCGCGGTTGATGCCTTATTTCCAATTTACCTTGAATTCTACTTTGCAATTTACCTTTGCACGAAGACAGGTTTAACTAGAAGCAAATTGGTCATTTTTCAATGTGTTTCCTTATCATTTCTTCCATTCAGCCTATCCTTTCCTTTCATTCATTTCATTTTGCATTTTACCTTCGATTTCTTCAGGTATTATCATTATAGATCCCTTTTATCTTTCACTTCTTTTGCAGTTCTTTTTACCGTCTCTTTCAGCTCGTATCCTTATCCCTTTCCTTTTCAATCACTACTTTGCATTTTTACCTTTCGATTTCTTTCAGTATTATCATTTATAGATCTCTTTCTATTTTCACTTATTTGCATTTCTTTAAAAGTCTCTTCAGCTCGTATACTTTCTTTCCTTTTATTCACTTTACTTTGTATTTTACTCTTTCGATTTTCCAGTATTTATCATTTATAGATCCCTTTTTTATCTTTCACTTTTTTGTATTTCTTGTGTACTGTCTCTTCAGCTCGTATATCCTTTCCTTTCATTCACTACTTTGCATTTTACCTTCGATTTTCTTCAGTATTATCATTTATAGATCCTTTTTTATAGATCGTCTTTTATCCCTCTTTCATTCACTACTTTATGATTTTCTTTATCATTTATAGATCCTTTTACTCAGGAAGTGAATTGTCATAAGTTTATGATGTGTTTCCTTATTGAATACTTTCCAATTTACTGTTCGATTTCTACACTTTGCCGTGATCATGTGACCTTTTTCGTTTACACGAAGACAGGTGAGTTAACTCAGAAGTAAATTGTCATAAGTTTATGATGTGTTTCCTTGAATATAATTTTCAATTTACCTTTTCGATTTCATTTGCCGTGATCATATGACTTTTCCAAGCACAGAGGAGTTAACTCAGAAGTAAATTGTTAACTCAACTTCTCCAATTTGCCTTTTCGATTTCTACAATTTGTTGTGACTATGTGACCTTTTTCATTTGTTTAACAGGAGTTAACCTTAGGTAAATTGTCATAAGTTTCAATGTTTTCATTCGAATTTTCAACTTACTTTGCCGTGATCATGTGACCATTTTTCGTTTACACGAAGACAGGTGAGTTAACTCAAAGTAAATTGTCATAAGTTTATGATGTGTTTCCTTATTGAATATACTTTCCAATTTACCTTTCGATTCCACTTTGCCGTGATCTTGTGACCTTTTTTCGTTTGCACGAACAGGTGAGTTAACTCAGAAGTAAATTGTCCTTTTAATGTTTTATGATGTGTTTCCAACTTATGTGACACTTGTTGTGATCATGTGATTTTTTTGCACGAAGACAGGTGGTTAACTCAGAAGTTTCATAAGTTTATGATGTTTTATTGAATGCACTTTTCAATTTCCGTTGTGATCATGTGACCTTTTTCGTTTGGTGTCGAAGACAGGTGAGTAACTCAGAAGTAAATTGTCATAAGTTTATGATGTGTTTCCTTATTGAATATGTTTCCAATTTACCTTTCGTTTCAGCACTTTGAATCTGTGACCTTTTTCGTTTACACGAAGACAGGTTTCTCAACTTTACTGTATACTTTCAATTTACACACTTTGCTGTGATCATGTGACCTTTCGTTTGCACGAAGACAGGTGGAGTTAACTCAAGTAGCTAAATTGTCATAAATTTATGATGTGTTTCCTTATTGAATATACTTTCCAATTTACCTTTCGATTTCGAATTTGCCGCGATCATGTGACCTTTTCGTTTGCACGAAGACAGGTGAGTTAACTCGAGTTAATTGTCATAAGTTTAAGTGTTTCCTTAATTACTTTTCAATTTTACCTTTCGATTTCAACACTTTATGATGTTTTCGTTTTACTTATTTTAATATTGAATACTTGCTTTCCAACCTTTTTCGTTTACACGATGAGTTAACTCAAGAAGTTTGTCAATGTTTTGTATTGAATATACTTTCAATTTACGCTGTTTCAACTTGATCATACCTTTTCGTTTACACGAAGACAGGTGAGTTAATCAAAAGTAAATTGTCATAAGTTTATGATGTGTTTCTATTGAATATACTTTCAAATTTACCTTTTTCAGTTTCAACACTTTGCCGTGATCATCATGACCTTTTCGTTTTACACGAAGACAGAGAGTTAACCTGTAAGTAAATTGTCCTAAGTTTAAGGATGTGCTTCTTTATTGAATATACTTTTCCAATTTACCTTTCGATTCAACACTTTGCCGTGATCATGCGGGGACCTTTTCGCTTTTTGAAGACAGGTGAGATAACTCAAGAAGTAAATTGTCATAAGTTTATGATGTGTTTCAATGAATATACTTTTTCAATTTACCTTTCGATTTCAACACTTGATTCATCCTTTTTCGTTTACGCGAATAACTCAAGTGCATAAGTTTATGATGTATTTCCTTGAATGACCTTTACCTTTCAGTTTCAACGCACGCGTGACACGAAGACAGGTGGAGTTAACTCAAAAGTAAATTATCGCAAGTTTATGATGTGTTTTCTTATTGAATATACTTCCAACTTACGCACAATTTCAACACTTTTGGTTGTGATTTTTCGTTTACACGAAGACAGGTAGGTTAACTCGAAAGTAGGTGTCACTGACCTGTTTTCCTTATTTATACTTTCAAGACAGGTGATCATGTGACCTTTTTCGTTAACGAAGACAGGTGAGTTAACTCAAAGTAAATTGTCATAAGTTTATGATGTGTTTCCTTATTGAATATACTTCAATTTTGCTTTCGATTTCAACAATTTGCCGTGATCATGTGACCTTTTTCGTTTACACGAAGACAGAGGAGTTAACTCAGAAGTAAATTGTCATAAGTTTATGATGTGTTTCCTTATTGAATATACTTTCCAATTTACCTTTCGATTTCAACACTTTGCCGTGATCATGTGACCTTTTTCGTTTACACGAAGACAGGTGGAGTTAACTCAAGTAAAATTGTCATAAGTTTATGATGTGTTTCCTTATTGAATATACTTTCAATTTACCTTTCGATTTCAACGCTTTGCCGTGATCATGTGACCTTTTCGTTTGCTGAAGACGTTGAGTTAACTCAAAATAAATAAGTTTATGATGTGTTTCAATATACTTTCAATTTACTGTTCATTCTACACTTTGCCGTGATCATGTGACCTTTTCGTATTCCTTTCCTTTCATTCATTTCTCTTTTTGCATTTTACCTTCGATTTTTCAGGTATTACTATTTATAGATCCCTTTTTTATTTTCACATTTTGCATTTTTTGTACTGTCTCTTCAGCTCTTGTATCCTTTCCTTTCATTCATTCACTTTTGCATTTTACTTTCTGATTTCTTCTGGTATTATTTTTATAGATCCTTTTATCTTTTCAATACTTTGTATTTCTTTTTACTGTCTCTTCAGCTCGTATCCCTCCTTTCATTCACTACTTTGCATTTTTCTTCTGATTTTTTCAGGTATTATCATTTATAGATCCCTTTTTATCTTTCAATTTTGCATTTTTTTTTTAGCTCGTATCCTCCTTTCATTCACTATCCTTTTACTCTTTCCTTTCATTCAGTTTTTTGCATTTTAGATCCTTTCATTTTTCACTTATTTTGCATTTATAGATACTGTATCTTTCAGTACTTGCATCCTTTCCTTTCCTTATTGAATATACTTTCCAATTTACCTTTTCGATTTCAACACTTTGCCCGTGACCATGGACCTTTTACGTTTACACGAAGACAGGTGAGTTAACTCAGAAGTAAATTGTCAAAGTTTAGTGTGTTTCCTTATTGAATATACTTTCAATTTACCTTTCGATTTTCAACACTTTGCCCGTGATCATGTGACCTTTTCGTTTACACGAAGACAGATTAAGTCAGAAATAAATTGTCGCCAAGTTTTATGATGTGTTTCCTTATTAGATATACTTTCAATTTACCTTTTCGATTTCAACACTTTGCCGTGATCATGTGACCTTTTCGTTTACACGAAGACAGAGGAGTTAAGTCAGAAGTAAATTGTCATAAGTTTATGATGTGTTTCCTTATTGAATATACTTTCCAATTTACCTTTCGATTTCAACACTTTTGCCGATCATGTGACCTTTTTCGTTTTACACGAAGACAGGGAGTTAACTAAGTCAGTAAATTGTCATAAGTTTATGATGTGTTTCCTTATTGAATATACTTTCCAATTTACCTTTCGATTTCAACAACCTTTACTTATTGATCATGTGACCTTTTCGTTTACACGAAGACAGAGGAGTTAACTCAGAAGTAAATTGTCTTAAGTTTAAGTTTTCCTTATTGAATATACTTTCAATTTAATTTCGATTTCAACACTTTGCCGTGACCAATTTCCTTTTCGTTTATTTTAACTCAAATAAATTGTCATAAGTTTATGATGTGTTTCCTTATTGAATACTTTCAATTTACCTTTCGATTTCAACACTTTTGCCGTGACCATGTTACCTTTTCGTTTACACGAAGACAGGAGTTAACTCAGAAATAAAATTGTCCATAAGTTTATGATGTGTTTCCTTATTGAATATACTTTCCAATTTACCTTTCGATTTCTACAATTTGCCATGATCATGTGACCTTTTTCGTTTTGCACGAAGACAGGTGAGTTAACTCAAGTAAATTATAAATTTTATGATGTATGTTTCCTTATTGAATATACTTTCCAATTTACCTTTCGATTTCAACACTTTGCCGTGAATATACCTTTTTCGTTTCCAGATTTATCTCAAGTAAATGTACTATTTATGATGTATTTCCTCACTTTCCAATTTACTGTTCGATTTCTACAATTTACAATGATCATGTGACCTTTTTCGTTTACACGAAGACAGAGGAGTTAACTCCTTCATAAGTTTATGATGTGTTTCCTTATTGAATAAATTTACCTTTCGATTTCTACACTTTGCCGTGATCATGTGACCTTTTCGTTTTGCACGAAGACAGAGGAGTTAACTCAAAAGTAAATTTAAGTTTATGATGTGTTTCCTTAATATACTTTCAATTTACCTTTCGATTTCAACAATTTGCCGTGATCGTATTGACCTTTTCGTTTACAAGACAGGTGAGTTAACTCAGAAGTAAATTGTCATAAGTTTATGATGTGTTTCCTTAATGAATATACTTTCAATTTACTTTCGTTTCTACAATTTGCCGTGATCATGTGACCTTTTTTCGTTTACACGAAGACAGGGGGAGTTAACTCAAAGTAAATTGTCATAAGTTTATGATGTGTTTTCCTTATTGAATATACTTTCAATTTACTTTCGATTTCAACACTTTCGTTTTGCCGTGATCATTTTATGACCTTTTCGTTTTTTGCCGTGATCATGTGACTTTTCGTTTTACGAAGACAGGTGAGTTAACTCAGAAGTAAATTGTCATAAGTTTATGATGTGTTTCCTTATTGAATATACTTTCAATTTACCTTTCGATTTCAACACTTTGCCAATGATCATGTGACCTTTTTCGTTTACACGAACAGGTGAGTTAACTCAAGTAAATTGTCATAAGTTTATGATGTGTTTCCTTATTGAATATACTCCAATTTACCTTTCGATTTCTACTTGCCGTGATCAATGTGACCTTTTTCGTTTACATCGAAGACAGGTGAGTTAACTCAGAAGTAAATTGTCATAAGTTTATGATGTGTTTCCTTATTGAATATACTTTCAATTTACCTTTCGATTTCAACACTTTGCCGTGATCATGTGACCTTTTTCGTTTACACGCGAAGACAGAGTGAGTTAAATTTACCTCACAATTGCCATGAATTGGTCATAAACTCAAGTTTGATTTATGATGTTTCCTTATTGAATATACTTTCCAATTAACTTTCGATTTCAACACTTTGCCGTGATCATGCTGGACCTTTTTCGTTTACACGAAGACAGGGGAGTTAACCTCAGAAGTAAATTGTCATAAGTTTATGATGTGTTTCCTTATTGAATATACTTTCAATTTACCTTTCGATTTCAACACTTGCCGTGATCATGTCTTGTTTTTTCGTTTACACGAAGACAGAGGAGATAACTCAGAAGTAAATTGTCATAAGTTTATGATGTGTTTCCTTATTGAATATACTTTTCCAATTTACCTTTCGATTTTCAACACTTTGCCGTGATCATGTGACCTTTTCGTTTACACGAACAGGTGAGTTAACTCAAGCAAATTGTCATAAGTTTATGATGTGTTTCCTTATTGAATATACTTCCAATTTCAACACTTTGCATTTCCTTTCGTTTAACACTTTAACTCAAGTTGTGATCATTGAATATACTTTCTTTTTCGTTTACACGAAGACCTTTTCGTTTAGAGTGAGTTAACAGAAGTAAATTGTCATAAGTTTATGTGTTTCCTTATTGAATATACTTTCCAATTTACCTTTCGATTTTAACACTTTGCCGTGATCATGTGACCTTTTTTCGTTTACACGAAGACAGAGGAGTTAACTCAGAAGTAAATTGTCATAAGTTTATGATGTGAATATTCCTTTCGATATTGAATACCTTTTTCGTTTCCAATTTACTGTTTCGATTTCAACAATTTGCCGTGATCCATGCTGTGATCATTTTTCGTTTACACGAAGACAGGTGAGATAACTCAAAAGTAAATTGTCATAAGTTTATGATGTGTTTCCTTATTGAATATACTTTTACCTTTCCATTTCTACCTTTTTTCAACACACTTTGCCGTGATCATGGGACCTTTTTCGTTTACACGAAGACAGGGAGTTAACTCAGAGAAGTAAATTCGTCATAAGTTTATGATGTGTTTCCTTGAATATACTTTCCAATTACCTTTCGATTTCAACACTTTGCCGTGATCATGTGACCTTTTCGTTTACACGAAGACAGGTGAGTTAACTCGAAGTAAATTGTCATAAGTTTATGATGTGTTTTTATTGAATATACTTTCAATTTACCTTTCGATTTCAACACTTTGCCGTGATCATGTGACCTTTTTCGTTTACACGAAGACAGAGAGTTAACTCAGAAGTAAATTGTCATAAGTTTATGATGTGTTTCTTTATTGAATATACTTTCCAATTTACCATTCGGTTTCTAACAATTTGCCGTGATCATGTGACCTTTTTTCGTTTACACGAAGACAGGTGAGTTAACTCAAAGTAAATTGTCAAGGGTTTATGATGTGTTTCCTTATTGAATATACTTTCAATTTACCTTTCGATTTCAACACTTTGCCGTGACCATGTGTGACCTTTTTCGTTTACACGAAGACAGAGGAGTTAACTCAGAAGTAAATTGTCGCCAAGTTTATGATGTGTTTCCTTATTGAATATACTTTCCAATTTACCTTTCGATTTCAACACTTTGCCGTGATCATGACCTTTTCGTTTACACGAAGACAGGTGAGTTAACTCAAGTAAATTGTCATAAGTTTATGATGTGTTTCCTTATGAATATAACTTTCCAATTTACCTTTCGATTTCAACACTTTGCCGTGATCATGTGACCTTTTTCGTTTACACGAAGACGGTGAGTTAACAAGTCGAAGTAAATTGTATACTTTCCATTTAATTTCAACGTTTGATCATGATGTGTTTCAAGTAAATTGTCTTATTGAATATACTTTCCAATTTACCTTTCGATTTCAACACTTGCCGTGATCATGTGACCTTTTTTCGTTTTACACGAAGACAGGTGAGTTAACTCAGAAGTAAATTGTCATAAGTTTGCGATATGTTTCCTTATTGAATATACTTTCCAATTTACCTTTCGATTTCAACACTTTGCCGTGATCATGTGACCTTTTTCGTTTACACTCAAGAAGACAGAGGAGATATAATTTACCTTTCGTCAGGTGACCTTTTTCGTTTAAATTGTCTCATAAAATTGTCAAGTTTATGATGTGTTTCCTTATTGAATATACTTTCCAATTTACCTTTCGATTTCAACACTTTGCCGTGATCATGTGACCTTTTTTCGTTTACACGAAGACAGGTGAGTTAACTCAAAAGTAAATTGTCATAAAGTTTATGATGTGTTTCCTTATTGAATATACTTTCAATTTACCTTTCGATTTCAACACTTTGCCGTGATCATGTGACCTTTTTCGTTTTTACACGAAGACAGAGAGTTAACTCAGAGTAGTAAATTGTCATAAGTTTATGATGTGTTTCCTTATTGAATATACTTTTTCAATTTACCTTTCGATTTCAACACTTTGCCGTGATCATGTGACCTTTTCGTTTACACGAAGACAGGTGAGTTAACTCAGAGTAGTAAATTGTCATAAGTTTATGATGTGTTTCCTTATTGAATATACTTTCCAATTTACCTTCGATTTCAACACTTTGCCGTGATCATGTGACCTTTTCGTTTACACGAAGACAGAGGAGTTAACTCAGAAGTAAATTGTCATAAGTTTATGATGTGTTTCTTATTGAATATACTTTTCAATTTACCTTTCGATTTCAACACTTTGCCGTGATCATGTGACCTTTTCGTTTACACGAAGACAGGTGAGTTAACTCAGAAGTAAATTGTCATAAGTTTATGATGTGTTTTATTGAATATACTTTCCAATTTACCTTTCGATTTCAACACTTTGCCGTGATCATGTGACCTTTTTCGTTTACACGAAGACAGGTGAGTTAACTCAAGTAAATTGTCATAAGTTTTATGATGTGTTTCCTTATTGAATATACTTTCCAATTTACCCTTTCGATTTCAACACTTTGCCGTGATCATGTGACCTTTTTCGTTTACACGAAGACAGAGGAGTTAACTCAAGTAAAATTGTCATAAGTTTATGATGTGTTTTCTTTTGATATACTTTCAATTTACCTTTCGATTTCTACAATTTGCCGTGACCATGTGACCTTTTTCGTTTTACACGAAGACAGGTGAGTTAACTCAGAAGCAAATTGTCATAAGTTTATGATGTGCTTCCTTATTGAATATACTTTCAATTTACTTTCTGATTTCTACACTTTGCCGTGATCATATGACCTTTTCGTTTGCACGAAGACAGGTGAGTTAACTCAGAAGTAAATTGTCATAAGTTTATGATGTGTTTCCTTATTGAATATACTTTCAATTTACCTTTCGATTTCAACACTTTGCCGTGATCATGTGGACCTTTTTTTGTCGTTTATGATGTGTTTTCTTTACACGAAGACAGAGGATTTAACTCAGAAGTAAATTGTCATAAGTTTATGATGTGTTTCCTTATTGAATATACTTTTCCAATTGTTCGATTTCTACACTTTGCCGAATGACGAGACAGGAGTTATCTCAGAAGTAAATTGTCCCATAAGTTTATGATGTGTTTCCTATTGAATATACTTTCAATTTACTGTTTCGATTTCACACTTTGCCGTGATCATATGACCTTTTTCGTTTACACGAAGACAGGTGAGTTAACTCAGTAAATTGTCATAAGTTTATGATGTGTTTCCTTATTGAATATACTTTCCAATTTACCTTTCGATTTCAACACTTTGCCGTGATCATGTGACCTTTTCGTTTACACGAAGACAGGGAGTTAACTCAAGTAAATTGTCATAAGTTTATGATGTGTTTCCTTGTGGAATATACTTTCCAATTTACCTTTTTCGATTTCAACACTTTGCCGTGATCATGTGACCTTTTTTCGTTTACACGAAGACAGGTCCTTTATCTTTCAATTTTACTTTTTTACTTTGCCTTCAGCCTGCATCCCTTCCTTTCATTCACTATTTGCATTTTACCTTTCGATTTCTTTTCAGGATTATCATTTATAGATCCATTTTTTTATCTTTCCCTTTCTTAGGCATTTCTTTTTTACTGTCTCTCTTTCAGCTCGTATCATTTCCTTTTCCTTTCATTAACTACCATTTTACCTTTTGATTTCTCCAGGTATTATCACTATAGATCCCTTTTTTCATCTTTTCACTTTCTTGCATTTCTTTTACCGTCTCTTCAGCTCTTTATCCTCCCCTTTTCTCTTTCCTTTCATTCTCACATAACTTTGCATTTTACTCTTCGATTTCTCTTAGGTATTACTATTTATAGATCCTTTTTATCTTTCACTTTTGCAGGTGAGTTAATCCAGAAGTCTCTTTCATAAGTTTATCCTGTGTTTCTTATTGATTATACTACTTTACTGTTCGATTTACACTTTGCCGATTTTTTCGTTTGCACAAGGACAGGGGAGTTAACCTTTTGAAGTAATTTGTCATAAGTTTATGATGTGTTTCCTTATTCATTATACTTTCCAATTCTACTGTTCGTTTACACGAAGACAGAGAGTTAACTCAAGTAAATTGTCATAAGTTTATGATGTGTTTCCTTATTGAATATTTCTTTCAATTTTACAATTTGCCGATTTCAACTTTTTGCCGTGATTAACATAAATTGTCATAAGTTTTTTTCGTTTACACGAAGATTTCTACAGCCATGATCATAACCTTTTCAGAAGACAGGGAGTTAACTCAAAGTAAATTGTCATAAGTTTATGATGTGTTTCCTTATTGAATATACTTTCCAGTTACCTTTCGATTTCAACACTTTGCCGTGATCATGTGACCTTTTTTCGTTTACGAAGACAGGTGAGTTAACTCAGAAGTAAATTGTCATAAGTTTATGATGTGTTTCCTTATTGAATATACTTTCAATTTACCTTTCGATTTCAACACTTTGCCGTGATCATGTGACCTTTTCGTTTGCACGAAGACAGGTGAGTTAACTCAAAGTAAATTGTCATAAGTTTATGATGTGTTTCCTTATTGAATGTACTTTCCAATTTACCTTTCGATTTCAACACTTTGCCGTGATCTGTGACCTTTTTCGTTTACACGAACACAGGAGTTAACTCAGAAGTAAATTGTCATAAGTTTATGATGTGTTTTCTTTATTGAATATACTTTCCAATTTACTTTTCGATTTCAACAATTTGCCGTGATCATGTGACCTTTTTCGTTTACATCGAAGACAGAGGAGTTAACTCAAAGTAAGAAATTGTCATAAGTTTATGATATGTTTTCCTTATTGAATATACTTTCCAATTTACCTTTCGATTTCAACACTTTGCCATGATCATGTGACCTTTTCGTTTGCTAATGAAGACAGGTGAGTTAACTCAAAAAATTGTCATAAGTTTATGATGTGTTCCTTATTGAATATACTTTCAATTTACTTTCGATTTCAACACTTTGCCGTGATCATGTGACCTTTTCGTTTACACGAAGACAGGTGAGTTAACTCAAAAGTAAATTGTCATAAGTTTATGATGTGTTTCCTTATTGAATATACTTTCCAATTTACCTTTCGATTTCAACACTTTGCCGTGATCATGTGACCTTTTCGTTTACACGAAGACAGAGAGTTAACTCAAGTAAATTGTCATTAAGTTTATGATGTGTTTCCTTATTGAATATACTTTCCAATTTACCTTTCGATTTCAACACTTTGCCGTGATCATGTGACCTTTTTCGTTTGGCAACGAAGACAGGTGAGTTAACTCAGAATATAAATTGTCATAAGTTTTATGATGTGTTTCCTTATTGAATATACTTTCCAATTTACCTTTCGATTTCAACACTTTGCCGTGATCATGTGACCTTTTCGTTTACACGAAGACAGGTGAGTTAACTCAGAAGTAAATTGTCATAAGTTTATGATGTGTTTCCTTAAATATACTTTCAATTTACCTTTCGATTTCAACACTTTGCCGTGATCATGTGACCTTTTTCGTTTACACGAAGACAGAGGAGTTAAGTCAAGAAGTAAATTGTCATAAGTTTATGATGTGTTTCCTTATTGAATATACTTTCAATTTACCTTTCGATTTCAACACTTTGCCGTGATCATGTGACCTTTTTCGTTTACACGAAGACAGGTGAGTTAACTCAAGTAAATTGTCATAAGTTTATGATGTGTTTCCTTATTGAATATACTTTCAATTTACCTTTCGATTTCAACACTTTGCCGTGATCATGTGACCTTTTCGTTTACACGAAGACAGAGAAGTTAACAAAGTAAATTGTCATAAGTTTATGATGTGTTTCTTATTGAATATACTTTCCAATTTACCTTTCGATTTCAACACTTTGCCGTGATCATGTGACCTTTTTCGTTTGCACGAAGACAGAGTTAACTCAGAAGTAAATTGTCACAAGTTTATGATGTGTTTCCTTATTGAATATACTTTTCCAATTTACCTTTCGATTTCAACACTTTGCCGTGATCATGTGACCTTTTTCGTTTACACGAAGACAGAGGAGTTAACTCAAAGCAAATTGGTCATAAGTTTATGATGTGTTTCCTTATTGAATATACTTCCTTCCACCCTTAATTTTCGATTTCAACACTTTGCTGTGATCATGTGGACCTTTTCGTTTACACGAAGACAGGTGAGTTAACCTCAGAAGTAAATTGTCATAAGTTTATGATGTGTTTCTTTATTGAACATACTTTCCAATTTACCTTTCGATTTCAACACTTTGCCGTGAAAATTACGGACCTTTTTTCGTTTACACGAAGACAGAGGAGTTAACTCAGAAGTAAATTGTCATAAGTTTATGATGTGTTTCTTATTGAATATACTTTCCAATTTACCTTTCGATTTCACACTTTGCTGTGATCATGTGACCTTTTTCGTTTGCACGAAGACAGGTGAGTTAACCTTGTGAAGTAAATTGTCATAAGTTTATGATGTGTTTCCCTATTGAATATACTTCCAATTTACCTTTCGATTTCAACACTTTGCCGTGATCATGGACCTTTTTCGTTTACATATCGAAGACAGAGGAGTTAATCAGAAGCTAAATTGTCATAAGTTTATGATGTGTTTTCTTTTTGAATATACTCTTCCAATTTACCTTTCGATTTTGCCAATTTGCCGTGATCATGTGACCTTTTTTCGTTTACACGAATTACAGAGGAGTTAACTCAGAAGTAAATTGTCATAAGTTTGCGATGTGCTTTCTTTATTGAATATACTTTCCAATTTACTGCTCGATTTTCAACACTTTGCCATGATCATATGTGACCTTTTCGTTTACAACAGAAGACAGGGAGATAACTCTGAAGTAAATTGTCATAAGTTTATGATGTGTTTCTTATTGAATATACTTCCTTCCAATTCTACCTTTCGATTTCAACACTTTGCCGTGATCATGTGACCTTTTTTCGTTTACACGAAGACAGAGGAGTTAACTCCAGAAGTAAATTCGTCATAAGTTTATGATGTGTTTTTATTGAATATACTCTCTCCACTTACCTTTCGATTTCAACAACTTTGCCGTGACCATGTGACCTTTTTCGTTTACACGAAGACAGAGGAGTTAACTTTGTAGAAGTAAATTGTCATAAGTTTATGATGTGTTTTTATTGAATATACTTTCCAATTTACCTTCGATTTCAACACTTTGCTGTGACCATGTGACCTTTTTCGTTTTGCATTTGAAGACAGGTGAGTTAACTCAGAAGTAAATTTTATGATGTCATTGAATATACTTTCCAATTTACTGTTTTTCTATTTGATGGACCTTTTTTCGTTTACACGAAGACAGGTGAGTTAACTTGTCAAGGGTTTATGATGTGTTTCCAATTGAACATACCCAATTTTACGATTTCAACACTTTGCCGTGACCATGTGACCTTTTTCGTTTACACGAAGACAGAGGAGTTAACTCAGAAGTAATTGTCATAAGTTTGCGATGTGTTTTATTGAATATACTTTCCAATTTACCTTTCGATTTCAACACTTTGCCGTGATCATGTGACCTTTTTCGTTTGCACGAAGACAGGTGAGTTAACTCAGAAGTAAAATTGTCATAAGTTTATGATGTGTTTCTTTATTGAATATACTTTCCAATTTACCTTTCGATTTCAACACTTTTGCCGTGATCATGGTGACCTTTTTCGTTTACACGAAGACAGAGGACATTCTCAGAAGTAAATTGTCATAAGTTTATGATGTGTTTTATTGAATATACTTTTCAATTTACTGTTCGATTTCAACAATTGCCGTGATCATGTGACCTGTTTACACGAAGACAGGTGAGTTAACTCAGAAGTAAATTGTCATGAGTTTATGATATGTTTTATTGAATATACTTTCCAATTTACTGTTCGATTTCTACACTTTGCTGTGATCATGTGACCTTTTTCGTTTGGCTAATGAAATATTAGGGAGTTAACTCAGGTTAAATTGTCATAAGTTTATGATGTTTCCTTTATTGAATATACTTTCCAATTTACCTTTCGATTTCAACACTTTGCCGTGATTATGTGATCTTTTTTCGTTTAGTATCGAAGACAGGTGAGTTAACTCAGAAAGTAAATTGTCATAAGTTTATGATGTGTTTTTTATTGAATATACTTTCCAATTTACCTTTCGATTTCAACACTTTGCCGTGATCATGGACCTTTTCGTTTACACGAAGACAGAGGAGTTATCTCAGAAGCAAATTGTCATAAGCTTCTTATGATGTGTTTTTATTGAATATACTTTCCAATTTACCTTCGATTTCAACACTTGCTGTGATCATGTGACCTTTTCGTTTTACACGAAGACAGGTGAGTTAACTCCTTGTAGCAAATTGTCATAAGTTTATGATATTTCCTTATTGAATATACTTTCCAATTTACCTTCGATTTCAACACTTTGCCATGATCATGTGACCTTTTTTCGTTTACACGAAGACAGAGGAGTTAACTCAGAAGTAAATTGTCATAAGTTTATGATGTGTTTGCTGAATATATATCTTCCAATTTACCTTTCGATTTCAACACTTTGCTGTGATCATGTGGACCTTTTTTCGTTTACACGAAGACAGGTGAGTTAACTCAGAAGTAAATTGTCATAAGTTTATGATGTGTTTCCTTATTGAATATACTTTTCCAATTTGCCTTTTCGATTTCAACACTTTGCCGTGATCATGTGGGACCTTTTTCGTTTACATCGAAGACAGAGGAGTTAACCCAGAAGTAAATTGTCATAAGTTTATGATGTGTTTCCTTATTGAATATACTTTCCAATTCATTTCATTTGCTGTGACCTTTTTTTCGTTTACACGAAGACAGAGGAGTTAACTCAACACTTTGCTTTACCTTTCGATTTCAACACTTTGCTGTGACCTTTTTCGTTTACACGAAGACAGGTGAGTTAACCAGAAGTAAATTGTCATAAGTTTATGATGTGTTTCTTATTGAATATACTTTCCAATTTACTGTCTGATTTCACAATTTGCCGTGATCATGTGGACCTTTTCGTTTACACGAAGACAGGTGAGTTTAACTCAGAAGTAAATTGTCATAAGTTTATGATGTGTTTTCTTTATTGAATATATCACTTTCCAATTTACCTTTCGATTTCAACACTTTGCCGCAGACTATGTGGACCTTTTTTTTCGTTTGCTACACGAAGACAGAGGATAACTCAGAAGTAAATTGTCATAAGTTTATGATGTGTTTCTTTATTGAACATACTTTCCAATTGACGGAAGACAGAGGAGTTATCTCGAAGTAAATTGTCATAAGTTTATGATGTGTTTCCTTATTGAATATACTTTCCAATTTACTGTTCTGATTTACACACTTTACCCGTGATCATGTGACCTTTTTTCGTTTGCACGAAGACAGGTGAGTTAACTCCATGTAATTTGTCAAAGTTTATGTGTGTTTCCTTATTCAATATACTTTCAATATGTTCGATTTCTACACTTTGAATCATGTGACCTTTTTCGTTTACACGAAAACATTGTCAAGTGATTTCATACACTTTTATTGAATATACTTTCAATTTACTGTTCGATCAATTGCCATGATCATGACCTTTTCGTTTGCACGAAGACAGGGAGTTAACTCAGGCTAAATTGTCATGTTTATGATATGTTTCCTTATTGAATATACTTTCCAATTTACTGTTTTTCGATTTGATCATGTGACCTTTTTCGTTTGCACGCAGACACAATACAGAAGCAAATTGTCATAAGTTGTGATGTGTTTCCTTATTGAATATACTTTCAATTTTTTCGATTTCAACACTTGCGAAGACCTTTTTCGTTTAGAAGACAGAGAGTTAACTCAGAAGTAAAATTGTCATAAGTTTATGATGTGTTTCCTTATTGAATATATTTTCCAATTTACCTTTCGATTTTCAACACTTTGCCGTGATCATGTGACCTTTTCGTTTGGCACGAAGACAGGTGAGTTAACTCAGAAGTAAATTGTCATAAGTTTATGATGTGTTTCCTTATTGAATATACTTTCCAATTTACCTTTCGATTTCAACACTTTCAAGTAAGCCATGATGTGTTTCATTGAATATACCTTTTTTCGTTTTACACGAAGACAGGTGAGTTAACCGAGAAGTAAATTGTCATAAGTTTATGATGTGTTTCCCTATTGAATATACTTTCCAATTTAATTTTCGATTTCAAATACACTTTGCCGTGATCGATTTTTCGTTTAACAAGACAGAGTTTATCTCAGAAGCAAATTGGATAAGTTTATGATGTTTCACTTATTGAATATACTTTCAATTTTTTCGATTTCTACACATGTGACCTTTTTCGTTTACATGACATGATGTGTTTCCTTGTTGAGGATTTCAACACTTTGCTGTGATCATGTGACTTTCGTTTACACGAACAGAGGAGTAAATTGTCATGAGTTTATGATGTGTTTCCTTATTGAATATACTTTTCCAATTTACCTTTCGATTTCAACACTTTGCCGTGATCATGTGACCTTTTTCGTTTACACGAAGACAGGTGAGTTAACTCAGAGAAGTAAATTGTCATAAGTTTATGATGTGTTTCCTTATTGAATATACTTTCAATTTACCTTTCGATTTCAACACTTTGCCGTGATCATGTGACCTTTTCGTTTACACGAAGACAGGTGAGTTAACTCAGAAGTAAATTGTCATAAGTTTATGATGTGTTTCCTTGTTGAATATACTTTCCAATTTACCTTTCGATTTCAACACTTTGCCGTGATCATGTGACCTTTTTTCGTTTACACGAAGACAGGTGAGTTAACTCAGAAGTAAATTGTCATAAGTTTATGATGTGTTTCCTTATTGAATATACTTTCCAATTTACCTTTCGATTTCAACACTTTGCCGTGATCATGTGACCTTTTTTACACGAAGACAGGTGAGTTAACTCAGAAGTAAATTGTCATAAGTTTATGATGTGTTTCCTTATTGAATATACTTTCCCAATTTACCTTTCGATTTCAACACTTTGCCGTGATCATGTGACCTTTTTCGTTTACACGAAGACAGGAGTTAACTCAGAAGTAAATTGTCATAAGTTTATGATGTGTTTCCTTATTGAATATACTTTCCAATTTACCTTTCGATTTCTACACTTTGCCGTGATCATGTGACCTTTTCGTTTACACGAAGACAGAGGAGTTAACTCAAAAGTAAATTGTCATAAGTTTATGATGTTTTTCCTTATTGAATATCATGTGACCTTTTCCAAGACAGGTTTAACCTTTCGATTTATACAACATCATGACTTTTCCAATGTAAATTGTCCGTGATCATCATGTGACCTTTTTTCGTTTACACGAAGACAGGTAGTTAACTCAGAGTAAATTGTCATAAGTTTATGATGTGTTTTCTTATTGAATATACTTTCCAATTTACCTTTCGATTTCAACACTTTGCTGTGATCATGTGACCTTTTTCGTTTACACGAAGACAGAGGTTAACACAAGTAGTAAATTGTCATAAGTTTATGATGTGTTTCCTTATTGAATATATGCTTTCAATTTACCTTTCGATTTTCAACACTTTGCCGTGATCATGTGACCTTTTTCGTTTACACGAAGACAGGTGAGTTAACTCAGAAGTAAATTGTCATAAGTTTATGATGTGTTTCCTTATTGAATATACTTTCCAATTTACCTTTCGATTTCAACACTTTGCCGTGATCATGTGGACCTTTTTTCGTTTACACGAAGACAGAGTGAGTTAACTCAGAAGTAAATTGTCATAAGTTTACAGATGTGTTTCCTTATTGAATATACTTTCCAATTTACCTTTCGATTTCAAATACTTTGCCGTGATCATGTGACCTTTTCGTTTTTACACGAAGACAGAGGAGTTAACTCAGAAGTAAATTTGTCATAAGTTTCCTTGATGTGTTTCCAATTATTGAATATCAACTTTTCATGCCAATTTACCTTTCGATTTCAAATAAATTGTCTTTGCCGTGTGATCATGTGACCTTTTTTCGTTTACGAAGACAGACAGAGTTAGTTACTCAGAAGTAAATTGTCATAAGTTTATGATGTGTTTCCTTATTGAATATACTTTCCAATTTACCTTTCGATTTCAACACTTTGCCGTGATCATGTGACCTTTTCGTTTACACGAAGACAGAGGAGTTAACTCAAAGCTAAATTGTCATAAGTTTATGATGTGTTTCCTTATTGAATATACTTTCCAATTTACCTTTCGATTTCAACACTTTTGCCGTGACCATGTGACCTTTTCGTTTGCAATGAAGACGGGTGAGTTAACTCAGAAGTAAATTGTCATAAGTTTATGATGTGTTTCCTTATTGAATATACTTTCCAATTTACTTTTCGATTTCAACACTTTGCCGTGATCATGTGACCTTTTTCGTTTACACGAAGACAGGTGAGTTAACTCAAAGTAAAATTGTCATAAGTTTATGATGTGTTTCCTATTGAATATACTTTCCAATTTTCGATTTCAACACTTTGCTGTGATTTATGTGACCTTTTTCGTTTTTTCAGAGGGACACTAAATTGTCATAAGTTTATGATGTGTTTTGTTGAATATACTTTCAATTTACCTTTCGATTTCCTTTGCCGTGATCATGAAGACAGAAGACAGAGGAGTTAACTCAGAAGTAAATTGTCATAAGTTTATGATGTGTTTCCTTATTGAATATACTTTCCAATTTACCTTTCGATTTCAACACTTTGCCGTGATCATGTGACCTTTTTCGTTTACACGAAGACAGAGGAGTTAACTCAAAGTAAATTGTCATAAGTTTATGATGTGTTTCCTTATTGAATATACTTTCCAATTTACCTTTCGATTTCAACACTTTGCCGTGGATTTTCGTTTACACGAAGAGGTGAGTGATATGTTTCCTTTTCGTTTCGATTTCACACTTTGAAGACAGAGGAGTTAACTCAGAAGTAAATTGTCATAAGTTTATGATGTGTTTCCTTATTGAATATACTTTCAATTTACCTTTCGATTTCAACACTTTGCCGTGATCATGTGACCTTTTTCGTTTACACGAAGACAGGTGAGTTAACTCAGAAGTAAATTGTCATAAGTTTATGATGTGTTTTATTGAATATACTTTCCAATTTACCTTTCGATTTCAACACTTTGCCGTGATCATGTGACCTTTTTCGTTTACACGAAGACAGGTGAGTTAAGTCAAAATTGTCATAAGTTTATGATGTGTTTCCTTATTGAATATACTTTCCAATTTACCTTTCGATTTCAACACTTTGCCGTGATCATGTGACCTTTTCGTTTATTAATGAAGACAGGTGAGTTAACTCCAGAAGTAAATTGTCATAAGTTTATGATGTGTTTCCTTATTGAATATACTTTCCAATTTACCTTTCGTTCAACACTTTACCTGATCATGTGACCTTTTCGTTTACACGAAGACAGAGGAGTTAAGTCAAGTTTGTCTTAAGTTTATGATGTGTTTCCTTATTGAATATACTTTCAATTTACCTTTCGATTTCTTTTTGCCGTGACCATTTTTTTCGTTTACACGAAGACAGAGGAGTTAACTCAAGTAAATTGTCAAGTAAGTTTATGATGTGTTTCTTATTGAATATACTTTCAATTTACCTTTCGATTTCAACACTTTGCCGTGATCATGTGACCTTTTCGTTTACACGAAGACAGGTGAGTTAACCTTGTCAAGTAAAATTGTCATAAGTTTATGATGTGTTTCCTTATTGAATATACTTTCCAATTTACCTTTCGATTTCAACATTTTGCCGAGATCATGTGACCTTTTTTCGTTTACACGAAGACAGAGGAGTTATCTCAGAAGTAAATTGTCATAAGTTTATGATGTGTTTCCTTTATTGAATATACTTTCCAATTTACCTTTCGATTTCAACACTTTGCCGTGACCATCTTTTTGACCTTTATCGTTTACACACGAAGACAGGTGAGTTAACACGAGAAGAAATTATCAAATTTAAGTTTATGATGTGTTTCCTTATTGAATATACTTCTCCAATTTACCTTTCGATTTCAACACTTTGCCGTGATCATGTGACCTTTTCGTTTAGGTTAACTCAAGAAGTAAATGTCATAACCCATTGAATATACTTTCCAATTTACCTTTTTCATTTCAACACTTTGCCCGTGATCATGTGACCTTTTCGTTTACGAAGACAGAGGAGTTAACTCAAGTAAATTGTCAAGATGTGTTTCTTTGTTGAATATACTTTTCCAATTTACCTTTCGATTTCAAACCGTGATCAGACCTTTTTCGTTTACAAATTGTCAAGTAATTGTCATGATTTATGATGTGTTTCCTTTATTGAATATACAGAAGTTTCAAATTTACTGTTCGATTTCTACTTTGCCGTGATCATGTGACCTTTTTCGTTTACACGAAGACAGAGAGGAGTTAACTCAAAGTAAATTGTCATAAGTTTATGATGTGTTTCCTTATTGAATATACTTTCCAATTTACTTTCGATTTCTACACTTTGCCGTGATCATGTGACCTTTTCGTTTACACGAAGACAGGTGAGTTAACTCAGTAGTTTTGTCATAAGTTTATGATGTTTTTTATTGAATATACTTTCCAATTTACCTTTCGATTTCAACATTTTGCCGATTTCATGTGACCTTTTTTTCGTTTACACGAAGACAGGGAGTTAACCAGAAGTAAATTGTCATAAGTTTATGATGTGTTCCTTATTGAATATACTTTCCAATTTACCTTTCGATTTCAACACTTTGCCACATGAAGAAGACAGGTGAGTTAACTCAGAAGTAAATTGTCATAAGTTTATGATGTGTTTCCTTATTGAATATACTTTCCAATTTACCTTTCGATTTCAACACTTTGCCGTGATCATGTGACCTTTTCGTTTACGAAGACAGGTGAGTTAACTCAGAAGTAAATTGTCATAAGTTTATGATGTGTTTCCTTATTGAATATACTTTCCAATTTACCTTTCGATTTCAACACTTTGCCGTGATCATGTGACCTTTTCGTTTACGTTTAAGTCAAATGGCATAATTTAGATGTATTTCCTTGAGTTAACTCAGAACCTTTCGTTTCAACACTTTGCCGTGACCAAGTTTAACTGAAGTAAGTTTATGATGTGTTTCCTTATTGAATATACTTTCCAATTTACCTTTCGATTTCAACACTTTGCCGTGATCATGTGACCTTTTTTTCGTTTACACGAAGACAGAGGAGTTAACTCAGAAGTAAATTGTCATAAGTTTATGATGTGTTTCCTTGAATATACTTTCCAATTTACCTTTCGATTTCAACACTTTGCCGTGATCATGTGACCTTTTTCGTTTACACGAAGACAGGTGAGTTAACTCAAAGTAAATTGTCATAAGTTTATGATGTGTTTTCTTTGGTGAATATACTTTCAATTTACCTTTCGATTTCAACACTTTGCCGTGATCATGTGACCTTTTTCGTTTACACGAAGACAGGTGGAGTTAACTCAGAAGTAAATTGTCATAAGTTTATGATGTGTTTCCTTATTGAATATACTTTCCAATTTACCTTTCGATTTCAACACTTTGCCGTGATCATGTGACCTTTTTCGTTTGGTCAGTTAACTCATTGAATATAAATTGTCAACATTCTTTGCCGTGATCATGAAGACGAAGACAGGTGAGTTAACTCAGAAGTAAATTGTCATAAGTTTATGATGTGTTTCCTTATTGAATATACTTTCCAATTTACCTTTCGATTTCAACACTTTGCCGTGATCATTTTAACTCAAAGTAAATTGATAAGTTTATGATTTTTTTCTTATTGAATATACTTTTCCAATTTACCTTTCGATTTCAACAATTTGCCGTGACCATGTGACCTTTTTCGTTTACACGAAGACAGAGGAGTTAACTCAGAAGTAAATTGTCATAAGTTTATGATGTGTTTCCTTATTGAATATACTTTCCAATTTACCTTTCGATTTCAACACTTTGCCGTGATCATGTGACCTTTTTCGTTTACACGAAGACAGAGGAGTTATCTCAGAAGTAAATTGTCATAAGTTTATGATGTGTTTTCTTTATTGAATATACTTTCCAATTTACTGTTCGATTTCTACAATTTGCCGTGATCATGTGACCTTTTTTCGTTTACACGAAGACAGAGGAGTTAACTCAGAAGTAAATTGTCATAAGTTTATGATGTGTTTCCTTATTGAATATACTTTCCAATTTACCTTTCGATTTCACACTTTGCCACTTGTGATCATGTGACCTTTTCGTTTTGCACGAAGACAGGTGAGTTAACTCAGAAGTAAATTGTCATAAGTTTATGATGTGTTTCCTTATTGAATATACTTTCCCAATTTACCTTTCGATTTCAACACTTTGCCGTGATCATGTGACCTTTTCGTTTACACGAAGACAGGGAGTTAACTCAGAAGTAAATTGTCATAAGTTTATGATGTGTTTCCTTATTGAATATACTTTTCCAATTTACCTTTGCGATTTGACCTTTTTCGTTTAACAAGACAGGGGAGTTAACCGTGATCATGAGTTTATGATGTGTTTCCTTATTGAATATACTTTTTTACGTTTTTCAACACGAAGTTTACACAAGACAGGGAGTTAACTCAGAAGTAAATTGTCATAAGTTTATGATGTGTTTCCTTATTGAATATACTTTCCAATTTACCTTTCGATTTCAACACTTTGCCGTGATCATGTGACCTTTTTCGTTTACACGAAGACAGGTGAGTTAACTCAAGTAAATTGTCATAAGTTTATGATGTGTTTCCTTATTGAATATACTTTCCAATTTACCTTTCGATTTCAACACTTTGCCGTGATCATGTGACCTTTTTTCGTTTCGTTTACACGAAGACAGAGGAGTTAACTCAGAAGTAAATTGTCATAAGTTTATGATGTGTTTCCTTATTGAATATACCTTTCCAATTTTTCGATTTCAATTTGCCGTGATCATGTGACCTTTTTCGTTCATTTCTAAGACAGGTGAGTTAACTCAGACAAATTGTCATAAGTTTTATGATGTGTTTCCTTATTGAATATACTTTCCAAATTTTTTCAATTTCTTTACACGGCAGAGGTTAATTTGCCATGATCATGTGACCTTTTTTCGTTTGCACGAAGACAGGTGAGTTAACTCAGAAGTAAATTGTCATAAGTTTATGATGTGTTTCCTTATTGAATATACTTTCCAATTTACTGTTCGATTTCTACACTTTGCCGTGATCATGTGACCTTTTTCGTTTACACGAAGACAGGTGAGTTAACTCAGAAGTAAATTGTCATAAGTTTATGATGTGTTTCCTTATTGAATATACTTTCCAATTTACTGTTCGATTTCTACACTTTGCCGTGATCATGTGACCTTTTTCGTTTGCACGAAGACAGGTGAGTTAACTCAGAAGTAAATTGTCATAAGTTTATGATGTGTTTCCTTATTGAATATACTTTTTCAAATTTGCCGTTCGATTTTTTTCGTTTACAAGAGACAGGTGAGTTATTTGTCATAAGTTTATGATCATTGAATATACTTTCTTTTTCGTTTGCACGAAGAAGATTTTTTCAGGTGAGTTAACTCAAATTGTCATAAGTTTATGATGTGTTTCCTTATTGAATATACTTTCCAACTTACTGTTCGATTTCTACACTTTGCCGTGATCATGTGACCTTTTTTCGTTTGCACGAAGACAGGTGAGTTAACTCAGAAGTAAATTGTCATAAGTTTATGATGTGTTTTTTTATTGAATATACTTTCCAATTTACCTTTCGATTTCTACAATTTGCCGTGATCATGTGACCTTTTTTTACGTTTGCACGAAGACAGGTGAGTTAACTCAAAGTAAATTGTCATAAGTTTATGATGTGTTTCCTTATTGAATATACTTTCCAATTTACTGTTCAATTTCTACACTTTGCTGTGATCATGTGACCTTTTCGTTTGCACGAAGACAGGTGAGTTAACTCCAGTAAATTGTCAAAGTTTAAATTGAATATACAACTTAAATTTATTTGATGTGTTGTGACCTTTTTCGTTTGAAAGACAGGTATTAACTCAAGTAAATTGTCATAAGTTTATGATGTGTTTCTTATTGAATATACCTTTCTGTTCGATTTCTACAATTTGCCGTGATCATGTGACCTTTTTCGTTTGCACGAAGACAGGTGTCAGTTTAACTCAACTTACTGTTCAAAGTAAATTGTCATAAGTTTATGATGTGTTTCCTTATTGAATATACTTTCCAATTTACTTTTCAATTTCTATTGAATATACCTTTCCAAAAGATTTGGAGTTAACTCAGAAGTAAATTGTCATAAGTTTATTTCTTATTGAATATACTTTCCAATTTACTGTTCAATTTCTACAATTTGTGTGATCATGTGACCTTTTCGTTTGCACGAAGACAGGTGAGTTAACAGAAGTAAATTGTCATAAGTTTATGATGTGTTTCTTATTGAATATACTTTCCAATTTACCTTTCGATTTCAACAATTTGTCATTTGCACGAAGACAGGTGAGTTAACTAAGTGATGATGTTTTCTTTATTGAATATACTTTCCAATTTACTGTTCGATTTCTACAATTTGCCGTGATCATGTGACCTTTTTCGTTTACACGAAGACAGGTGAGTTAACTCAGAAGTAAATTGTCATGAGTTTATGATATGTTTCCTTATTGAATATACTTTCCAATTTACTGTTCGATTTCTACACTTTGCCATGATCATGTGACCTTTTTCGTTTGCACGAAGACAGGGGAGTTAACTCAGAAGTAAATTGTCATAAGTTTATGATGTGTTTCCTTATTGAATATACTTTCCAATTTACTTTTCGATTTCAAAACTTTGCCGTGATCATGTGACCTTTTTTCGTTTTGCACGAAGACAGGTGAGTTAACTCAAAGTAAATTGTCATAAGTTTATGATGTGTTTCCTTATTGAATATACTTTCCAATTTACTGTTCGATTTCTACACTTTGCCGTGATCATGTGACCTTTTTCGTTTACACGAAGACAGGTGGAGTTAACTCAGAAGTAAATTGTCATCATGTTTATGATGTGTTTCCTTATTGAATATACTTTCCAATTTACTGTTCGATTTCTACAATTTTGCCGTGATCATGTGACCTTTTTCGTTTGCACGAAGACAGGGAGTTAACTCAGAAGTAAATTGTCATAAGTTTATGATGTGTTTCCTTTGCCGTGAATATACTTTTTCGTTTACTGTTCGATTTCAACAATTTGCCGTGATCATGTGACCTTTTTCGTTTGCACGAAGACAGAGTGAGTTAACTCAGAGGAGAAGTAAATTGTCATAAGTTTATGATGTGTTTCCTTATTGAATATACTTTCCAATTTGCTTTCGATTTCTACACTTTGCCGTGATCATGTGACCTTTTTCGTTTGCACGAAGACAGAGGAGTTAACTCAGAAGTAAATTTTATCATGTGTTTCTTTATTGAATATTTTCAATTTACCTTTCGATTTCTACACTTTGCCGTGATCATTCCTTTTCGTTTGCATTTAAGAATATTGTCATAAGTTTATGATGTGTTTCTTATTGAATATACTTTCAATTTACCTGTTCGATTTCAACAATTTGCCGTGATCATGTGACCTTTTTCGTTTGCACGAAGACAGGTGAGTTAACTCAGAAACTAAATTGTCATAAGTTTATGATGTGTTTTCTTATTGAATATACTTTCCAATTTACTGTTCGATTTCTACACTTTGCCGTGATCATGTGACCTTTTCGTTTGCACGAAGACAGGTGAGTTAACTCAAAGTAAATTGTCATAAGTTTATGATGTGTTTCCTTATTGAATATACTTTCCAATTTACCTTCGATTTCTATTTGCCGTGATCATGTGACCTTTTCGTTTGCACGAAGACAGGGAGTTAACTCAAGAAGTCATAAGTTTATGATGTGTTTTCATTGAATATACTTTCCAATTTACCTTTCGATTTCTACAATTTGCCGTGATCATGTGACCTTTTTCGTTTGCACGAAGACAGGTGAGTTAACTCAAGAAGTAAATTGTCATAAGTTTATGATGTGTTTCGAATATACTTTCCAATTTACTTTCGATTTCAACACTTTGCCGTGATCATGACCTTCTTTTTCGTTTACACGAAGACAGAGGAGTTAACTCAGAAGTAAATTGTCAAAGTTTATGATGTGTTTCCTTATTGAATATACTTTCCAATTTACCTTTCGATTTCAACAACTTTGCCGTGATCATGTGACCTTTTTCGTTTACACGAAGACAGAGGAGTTAACTCAGAAGTAAATTGTCATAAGTTTATGATGTGTTTCCTTATTGAATATACTTTCCAATTTACCTTTCGATTTCAACACTTTGCCGTGATCATGTGACCTTTTTCGTTTACACGAAGACAGAGGAGTTAACTCAAGTAAATTGTCATAAGTTTATGATGTGTTTCCTTATTGAATATACTTTCCAATTTACTTTCGATTTCTACACTTTGCTGTGATCATGTGACCTTTTCGTTTGCACGAAGACAGGTGAGTTAACTCAGAAGTAAATTGTCATAAGTTTATGATGTGTTTCATTATTGTTTTTCCAATTTACCTTGAATATCATGTGACCTTTTTCGTTTGCAACAGGTTTACCTGTTCGATTTCCTTTTTTTTGCACGAACATAGTTAACTTTGTCAATTTACTGTTCATCATTTCACACACTGATCCTTTTTTCGTTTACACGAAGACAGGGGAGTTATCTCAGAAGTAAATTGTCATAAGTTTATGATGTGTTTTCTTTATTGAATATACTTTCCAATTTACTGTTCGATTTCTACAATTTGCCGTGATCATGTGACCTTTTTCGTTTGCACGAAGACAGGTGAGTTAACTCAGAAGTAAATTGTCATGAGTTTATGATATGTTTCCTTATTGAATATACTTTCCAATTTACTGTTCGATTTCTACACTTTGCCGTGATCATGTGACCTTTTTCGTTTGCACGAAGACAGGGGAGTTAACTCAGAAGTAAATTGTCATAAGTTTATGATGTGTTTCCTTTCCATTACCTTTCGATTTCATTTGCCGTGATCATGTGACCTTTTTTCGTTTACACGAAGACAGGTGAGTTAACTTTTGTCATAAGTTTATTGTGTTTCATTGAATATACTTTCCAATTTACTTTCGATTTCTTACGCCGTGATCATGTGACCTTTTTCGTTTGCACGAAGACAGGTGAGTTAACTCAGAAGTAAATTGTCATAAGTTTATGATGTGTTTCCTTATTGAATATACTTTCCAATTTACTGTTCGATTTCTACACTTTGCCGTGATCATGTGACCTTTTTCGTTTGCACGAAGACAGGTGAGTTAACTCAGAAGTAAATTGTCATAAGTTTATGATGTGTTTCCTTATTGAATATACTTTCCAATTTACCTTTCGATTTCAACACTTTGCCGTGATCATGTGACCTTTTTCGTTTACACGAAGACAGAGGAGTTAACTCAGAAGTAAATTGTCATAAGTTTATGATGTGTTTCCTTATTGAATATACTTTCCAATTTACCTTTCGATTTCAACACTTTGCCGTGATCATGTGACCTTTTTCGTTTGCACGAAGACAGGTGAGTTAACTCAAGTAAATTGTCATAAGTTTATGATGTGTTTCCTTATTGAATATACTTTCCAATTTACCTTTTCGATTTCAACACTTTTGCCGTGATCACCTTTTTGAAGTAAATGTCGTTTACAATTTTTCGTTTTCGTTTGCACGAAGACAGGTGAGTTAACCTTTTCCAGAAAGACACAATTTGGAGTTAACTCAGAAAATTGTCATAAGTTTATGATGTGTTTTCCTTTGAATATACTTTCCAATTTACTGTTCGATTTCAACACTTTGCCATGATCATGTGACCTTTTCGTTTGCACGAAGACAGAGGAGTTAACTCAGAAGTAAATTGTCATAAGTTTATGATGTGTTTCCTTATTGAATATACTTTCCAATTTACCTTTCGATTTCTACACTTTGCCATGATCATGTGACCTTTTTTTCGTTTGCACGAAGACAGGGGAGTTAACTCAAGAAGTAAAATTGTCATAAGTTTATGATGTGTTTCCTTATTGAATATACTTTCCAATTTACCTTTCGATTTCTACACTTTGCCGTGATCATGTGACCTTTTTCGTTTGCACGAAGACAGGTGAGTTAACTCAGAAGTAAATTGTCATAAGTTTATGATGTGTTTCTTATTGAATATACTTTCCAATTTACCTTTCGATTTCAACACTTTGCCGTGATCATGTGACCTTTTTCGTTTGCACGAAGACAGGTGAGTTAACTCAGAAGTAAATTGTCATAAGTTTATGATGTGAATATACTTTCCAATTTATTGAATATCTTTCAATTTCACCTTTTCGATTTCACGAAGACACTTTGTTTTCCTTATTGAATATGATCATGTGACCTTTTCGATTTCAACACTTTGCCGTGACAGGTGAGACTTTACAGAAGCAAATTGTCATAAATCAATTTTACATGTTTACTTCCAATTTACCTTTCGATTTCAACAATTTGCGTTGTGATCATTGAAGACAGGTTTCTTTTGTCAT
The DNA here is from genome assembly GCA_903632075.3 of Acanthosepion pharaonis. NCBI lineage: Eukaryota > Metazoa > Mollusca > Cephalopoda > Sepiida > Sepiidae > Acanthosepion > Acanthosepion pharaonis. The sequence continues at coordinate 2,129,294 of CAHIKZ030004626.1, read as the reverse complement.
AAATATACTTTCAATTTACCTTTCGATTTCAACACTTTGCCGTGATCGTGACCTTTTTTCGTTTTGAAGACAGGGAGTTAACTCAAGTAAATTGTCATAAGTTTATGATGTGTTTCCTTATTGAATATACTTTCAATTTACTGTTCGATTTCAACAATTTGCCGTGATCATGTGACCTTTTTTCGTTTACACGAAGACAGAGGAGTTAACTCAGAAGTAAATTGTCATAAGTTTATGATGTGTTCCTTATTGAATATACTTTCCAATTTACCTTTCGATTTCTACACTTTGCTGTGATCATGTGACCTTTTTTCTTTGCACGAAGACAGGTGAGTTAACTCAAAGTAAATTGTCATAAGTTTATGATGTGTTTCCTTATTGAATATACTTCCAATTTACCTTTCGATTTCAACACTTTGCCGTGATCATGTGACCTTTTCGTTTACACGAAGACAGAGGAGTTAACTCAGAAGTAAATTGTCATAAGTTTATGATGTGTTTCCTTATTGAATATACTTTCCAATTTACCTTTCGATTTCTACAATTTGCCGTGATCATGTGACCTTTTTCGTTTACACGGAAGACAGGTGAGTTAACTCGAAGTAAATTGTCATAAGTTTATGATGTGTTTCCTTATTGAATATACTTCCAATTTACTTTTCAATTTCACACTTTGCCATGATCATGTGACCTTTTTTCGTTTGCAAGACAGAGGATTTAAATTTGCAGAAGCAAATTGTCATAAATGTGTCCTTATTGAAGTTTAATGATGTGTTTCAAACTTATTGATCATACCTTTTCAACTTACACGTTCAAGTTTCTACAAGTTTGTCATGTGATCATTGAATATACCTTTTTTCGTTTCAACACTTTGACAGGACCTTTTTCCAGAACAGAGGTGCTCAAGTTAACTCAGAAGTAAATTGTCATAAGTTTATGATGTGTTTCCTTATTGAATATACTTTCCAATTTACTGTTCGATTTCTACAATTTGCCTGATCATGTGACCTTTTTCGTTTACGAAGACAGGGAGTTAACTCAAGAAATTGTCATAAGTTTATGATGTGTTTCCTTATTAGTTTTTCAATTTGATTTCTATGTTCATGTGACCTTTTCGTTTACACGAAGACAGGTGAGTTAACTCAAGTTTGTCAAGTTTACTGATGTGTTTCCTTATTGAATATTTTCCAATTTACTGTTCGATTTCTAATTTGCCGTGATCATGTGACCTTTTTTCGTTTGCACGAAGACAGGTGAGTTAACTCAGTAAATTGTCATAAGTTTATGATGTGTTTCCTTATTGAATATACTTTCCAATTTACCTTTTCAATTTCTACACTTTGCCGTGATCATGTGACCTTTTTCGTTTGCACGAAGACAGGTGAGTTAACTCAAAGTAAATTGTCATAAGTTTATGATGTGTTTCCTTATTGAATATACTTTCCAATTTACCTTTCGATTTCTACAATTTGCCCGTGATCATGTGACCTTTTTTCGTTTGCAAAATGAAGACAGGTTTGTCATAAGTTTATGATGTGTTTCAGAAGACAGGTGAGTTAACTGTCATAAGTTTATGATGTGTTTCCTTATTGAATATACTTTCCAACTTAAATTTCTACAATTTGCTGTGATCATGTGACCTTTTCGTTTGCACGAAGACAGGTGAGTTAACTCAAGTAAATTGTCATAAGTTTATGATGTGTTTCCTTGAATATACTTTCCAATTTACCTTTCGATTTCTACAATTTGCTGTGATCATGTGACCTTTTTCGTTTGCACGAAGACAGGTGAGTTAACTCAGAAGTAAATTGTCATAAGTTTATGATGTGTTTCTTATTGAATATACTTTCCAATTTACTGTTCAATTTCTACACTTTGCTGTGATCATGTGACCTTTTCGTTTGCACGAAGACAGGTGAGTTAACTCAGAAGTAAATTGTCATAAGTTTATGATGTGTTTCCTTATTGAATATACTTTCCAATTTACTGTTCGATTTCTACAATTTGCCGTGATCATGTGACCTTTTCGTTTACACGAAGACAGGTGAGTTAACTCAAAGTAAATTGTCATAAGTTTATGATGTGTTTCCTTAAATATGTTTCAACAAGTTCAATTTCTACATTTGATGTGATTTGACCTTTTCGTTTGAATATTAACTTTCCAAAGTTTGATGTGTTTCTGACCAATTTATTTTTCGATTTCTACACTTTGCCGTGATCATGTGACCTTTTTTCGTTTTTGCACGAAGACAGGTGAGTTAACCTCAGAAGTAAATTGTCATAAGTTTATGATGTGTTTCCTTATTGAATATACTTTCCAACTTACTGTTCAATTTCTACAATTTGCCGTGATCATGTGACCTTTTTTTGCGTTTTAACTCAGAAGAAGACAGTTTATTTCGAAGGCATTTCAACAATTTATGATGTTTTCGTTTTTACCAGGTGAGTCTTTATTGAATATAAATTTACTGTTCGATTTACTACATTACCCGTGATCATGACCTTTTCGTTTGACAGGTGAGTTAACTCAGAAGTAAATTGTCATAAGTTTATGATGTGTTTCTTATTGAATATACTTTCCAATTTACTGTTCAATTTCTACACTTGCCATGATCATGTGACCTTTTTCGTTTGCACGAAGACAGGTGAGTTAACTCAAGAAGTAAATTGTCATAAGTTTATGATGTGTTTCCTTATTGAATATACTTTCCAATTTACTGTTCAATTTCACACTTTGCCGTGATCATGTGACCTTTTTTCGTTTGCACGAAGACAGGGAGTTAAATCAAGTAAATTGTCAATAAGTTTAATTTACTGTTCGATGTGTTTCCTTATTGAATATACTTTCCAATTTACTGTTCGATTTCTACAATTTGCTTTGATCATGTGACCTTTTTCGTTTTGCACGAAGACAGGTGAGTTAACTCAGAAGTAAATTGTCATAAGTTTATGATGTGTTTCCTTTATTGAATATACTTTCCAATTTACTTTTCGATTTCTACAATTTGCCGTGATCATGTGACCTTTTTCGTTTGCAATATACTTTTCCAATTACTGACAGGGAGTTAAAGACTCAGAAGTAAATTGTCATAAGTTTATGATGTGTTTCCTTATTGAATATACTTTCCAATTTACTGTTCGATTTCTACAATTTGCCGTGATCATGTGACCTTTTTTCGTTTGCACGAAGACAGGGAGTTAACTCAGAAGTAAATTGTCATAAGTTTGATGTGTTTCCTTGTTGAATATTTTTCCAACTGTTGATTTCTCAATATACCTTTTTTACTTTGCTACTGTCATGGGATTTCTCAGAAGTTAATTTGTCATAAGTTTTATGATGTGTTTCCTTATTCTTCATATACTTTTCAATTTACTGTTCACGAAGACATGTGACCTTTTTCGTTTGCACGAAGACAAATTAACTCATAAGTTTTATTGAATATACTTTCAATTTACTTTTTTTCTATGATGTGTTTCCTTTGCATTGAATATACTTTCCAATTTACTGTTCGATTTCTACAATTTGCCGTGATCATGTGACCTTTTTCGTTTGCACAAAGACAGAGGAGTTAACTCAAGTAATTTGTCATAAGATTATGATCATTGAATATACTTTCCAATTTACTGTCGATTTCTACACTTTTGCCGTGATCATGACCTTTTCGTTTCACGAAGACAGGGGAGTTAACTCAAGTTAAATTGTCATAAGTTTATGATGTGTTCTTTATTGAATATATACTTTCCAATTTGATTTCAACACTTTGCCGTGATCATGTGACCTTTTTTCGTTTGCACGCAGACAGAGGAGTTAACTCAAAGTAAATTGTCATAAGTTTATGATGTGTTTCCTTATTGAATATACTTTCCAATTTACCTTTCGATTTCTACAATTTGCCGTGATCATGTGACCTTTTCGTTTGCACGAAGACAGGTGAGTTAACTTGTCAGAAGTAAATTGTCATAAGTTTATGATGTGTTTTCATTGAATATAATATTTTCCAACTTACTGTTCAATTTCTACACTTTGCTGTGATCATGTGACCTTTTCGTTTGCACGAAAGACAGGTGAGTTAACTCAAATAAATTGTCATAAATTTATGATGTTTCCTTTGAATATACTTTCAATTTACTGTTCGATTTCTAATTGTGATCATGTGACCTTTTCGTTTGCACGAAGACAGGTGAGTTAACTATCATAAGATGTGTGTTTCCTTATTGAATATACTTTCCAATTTACTGTTCGATTTCTACACTTTGCCGTGATCATGTGACCTTTTTCGTTTGCACGAAGACAGAGGGAGTTAAATCAGAAGCAAATTGTCATAAGTTTATGATGTGTTTCCTTATTGAATATACTTTCCAATTTACCTTTCGATTTCAACACTTTGCCGTGATCATGTGACCTTTTTCGTTTACACGAAGACAGAGGAGTTAACTCAAAGTAAATTGTCATAAGTTTATGATGTGTTTCCTTATTGAATATACTTTCCAATTTACCTTTCGATTTCTACAATTTGCCGTGATCATGTGACCTTTTTTCGTTTGCACGAAGACAGGTGAGGAGTTAACTCAGAAGTAAATTGTCATAAGTTTATGATGTGTTTCCTTATTGAATATACTTCCAATTTACTGTTCGATTTCTACAATTTGCCGTGATCATGTGACCTTTTTTTTGCACGAAGACAGAGGTTAACTCAAAGTAAATTGTCATAAGTTTATGATGTGTTTCCTTATTGAATATACTTTCCAATTTACTGTTCGATTTCTACAATTTGCCGTGATCATGTGACCTTTTTTTCGTTTGCACGAAGACAGAGAGTTAACTCAGAAGTAAATTTGTCATAAGTCATAAGTTTAATTTACCTGATGTGTTTCCGTGATCATGTGACCTTTTGAATATAATTTTATGATGTGTTTCCAAATTTACTGTTTCAATTTCTACACTTTGCTGTTTCATGTTTCCTGATCATGTGACCTTTTTCGTTTGCCGTGTTCATGAAGACAGGTGAGTTAACTCAGAAGTAAATTGTCATAAGTTTATGATGTGTTTCCTTATTGAATATACTTTCCAATTTACTTTTCGATTTCTACAATTTGCCGTGATCATGTGACCTTTTTCGTTTGCACGAAGACAGAGGAGTTAAATCAGAAGTAAATTGTCATAAGTTTATGATGTGTTTCTTTATTGAATATACCAATTTACTGTTCGATTTCTACAATTTATGATCATGTGACCTTTTCGTTTGCATTTCTCACATAAGTTTGATGTGTTTACCTTTCCAATTTACTTTTCGATTTCTATTTGCCATGATCATGTGACCTTTTTCGTTTGCACGAAGACAGGTGAGTTAACTCAGAAGTAAATTGTCATAAGTTTATGATGTGTTTCTTATTGAATATACTTTCCAATTTACTGTTCGATTTCTACACTTTGCCGTGATCATGTGACCTTTTTCGTTTGCACGAAGACAGGGGAGTTAACTCAAGTAAATTGTCATAAGTTTATGATGTGTTTCCTTATTGAATACTTTCCATTTACCTTATTTTTCGAATATACTTTCCAATTTACCATTTCGATTATGCACCGGTACCTTTCGGTTTCAACACTTTGCCGTCAATACAAAGTTTGCCGTGATCTTTCCAATTTACCTTTCGATTTCCTTTTTCGTTTGCACGAAGACAGGTGAGTTAACTCAGAAGTAAATTGTCATAAGTTTATGATGTGTTTCCTTATTGAATATACTTTCCAATTTACCTTTCGATTTCTACAATTTGTCGTGATCATGTGACCTTTTTTCGTTTGCACGAAGACAGGTGAGTTAACTCAGAAGTAAATTGTCATAAGTTTATGATGTGTTTCCTTATTGAATATACTTTCAATTTACCTTTCATTTCTACACTTTGCCGTGATCATGTGACCTTTTTCGTTTGCACGAAGACAGGTGAGTTAACTCAAAAGCTAAATTGTCATAGTTTATGATGTGTTTCCTTATTGAATATACTTTCCAATTTACTGTTCGATTTCTACAATTTGCCGTGATCATGTGACCTTTTTCGTTTGCACGAAGGCAGAGGAGTTAAATCAGAAGTAAATTGTCATAAGTTTATGATGTGTTTACTTATTGAATATACTTTCCAATTTACTGTTCGATTTGTACAATTTGCCATGATCATGTGACCTTTTTCGTTTGCACAAAGACAGAGAGGAACTTAAATCAGAAGTTTATGAATTGTTTCATAAGTTTAATGATGTGTTTCTTAATTGAATATGTGACCTTTTTTTTTGCACAAACTGTTAACGATTTGTCATAAGTTTATGATGTGTTTCCTTATTGAATATACTTTCCAATTTACCTTTCGATTTTATACAATTTGCTGAGGAGTGATCATGTGACCTTTTTCGTTTGCACAAAGACAGAGGAGTTAACTCGGAAGTAAATTGTCATAAGTTTATGATATGTTTCCTTATTGAATATACTTTCCAATTTGCTGACGATTTCTATAATTTGCCGTGATCATGTGACCTTTTTCTTTTGCACAAACACATGGGAGTTAACTCGGAAGTAATTTGTCATAAGTTTATGATGTGTTTCCTTATTCAATATACTTTCCAATTTACTGTTCGATTTCTACAATTTGCCGTGATCATGTGACCTTTTTCGTTTGCACGAAGACAGGTGAGTTAACTCAGAAGTAAATTGTCATAAGTTTATGATGTGTTTCCTTATTGAATATACTTTCCAATTTACCTTTCGATTTCTACAATTTGCCGTGATCATGTGACCTTTTTCGTTTGCACGAAGACAGGTGAGTTAACTCAGAAGTAAATTGTCATAAGTTTATGATGTGTTTCCTTATTGAATATACTTTCCAACTTACTGTTCAATTTCTACACTTTGCTGTGATCATGTGACCTTTTTTCGTTTTGCACGAAGACAGGTGAGTTAACTCAGAAGTAAATTGTCATAAGTTTATGATGTGTTTCCTTATTGAATATACTTTCCAACTTACTGTTCAATTTCTACACTTTGCTGTGATCATGTGACCTTTTTCGTTTGCACGAAGACAGGTGAGTTAACTCATTGAATAAACTTGTCATAAGTTTTATGACCTTTTTCGTTTGTTTCCTTATTGAATATACTTTCCAACTTACTGTTCAATTTCTACACTTTGCTGTGATCATGTGACCTTTTCGTTTGCACGAAGACAGGTGAGTTAACTCAGAAGTAAATTGTCATAAGTTTATGATGTGTTTCCTTATTGAATATACTTTCCAACTTACTGTTCAATTTCTACACTTTGCTGTGATCATGTGACCTTTTCGTTTGCACGAAGACAGGTGAGTTAACTCAGAAGTAAATTGTCATAAGTTTATGATGTGTTTCCTTATTGAATATACTTTCCAACTTGCTGTTCAATTTCTACACTTTGCTGTGATCATGTGACCATTTTCGTTTGCACGAAGACAGGTGAGTTAACTCAGAAGTAAATTGTCATAAGTTTATGATGTGTTTCCTTATTGAATATACTTTCCAACTTACTGTTCAATTTCTACACTTTGCTGTGATCATGTGACCTTTTTCGTTTGCACGAAGACAGGTGAGTTAACTCAGAAGTAAATTGTCATAAGTTTATGTTCTGTTTCGTTATTGAATATACTTTCCAATTTACTGTTCGATTTCTACACTTTGCCGTGATCATGTGACCTTTTTCGTTTGCACAAAGACAGAGGAGTTAACTCGGAAGTAAATTGTCATAAGTTTATGATATGTTTCCTTATTGAATATACTTTCCAATTTGCTGTCCGATTTCTATAATTTGCCGTGATCATATGACCTTTTTCGTTTGCACGAAGTCAGGTGAGGTAACTCAGAAGTAAATTGCCATAAGTTTATGATGTGTTTCCTTATTGAATATACTTTCCAATTTACTTTTCGATTTCTACAATTTGCCGTGATCATGTGACCTTTTTCGTTTGCACGAAGACAGGTGAGTTAACTCAGAAGTAAATTGTCATAAGTTTATGATGTGTTTCCTTATTGAATATACTTTCCAATTTACCTTTCGATTTGTACAATTTGCCATGATCATGTGACCTTTTACGTTTGCACAAAGACAGAGGAGTTAACTCAGAAGTAAATTGTCATAAGTTTATGATGTGTTTCCTTATTGAATATACTTTCTAATTTACTTTTCGATTTCTACAATTTGCCATGATCATGTGACCTTTTTCGTTTGCACGAAGACAGGTGAGTTAACTCAGAAGTAAATTGTCATAAGTTTATGATGCGTTTCCTTATTGAATATACTTTCTAATTTACTTTTCGATTTATACAATTTGCCATGATCATGTGACCTTTTTCGTTTGCACAAAGACAGAGGAGTTAACTCGGAAGTAATTTGTCATAAGTTTATGATGTGTTTCCTTATTCAATATACTTTCCAATTTACTGTTCGATTTCTACACTTTGCCGTGATCATGTGACCTTTTTCGTTTGCACGAAGAGAGGGGAGTTAACTCAGAAGTAAATTGTCATAAGTTTATGATGTGTTTCCTTATTGAATATAATAACCAATTTACTGTTCGATTTCTACAATTTGCCGTGATCATGTGACCTTTTTCGTTTGCACGAAGACAGAGGAGTTAACTCAGAAGTAAATTGTCATAAGTTTATGATGTGTTTCCTTATTGAATATACTTTCCAATTTACCTTTCGATTTCTACAATTTGCCGTGATCATGTGACCTTTTTCGTTTGCACGAAGACAGGTGAGTTAACTCAGAAGTAAATTGTCATAAGTTTATGATGTGTTTCCTTATTGAATATACTTTCCAACTTACTGTTCAATTTCTACACTTTGCTGTGATCATGTGACCTTTTTCGTTTGCACGAAGACAGGTGAGTTAACTCAGAAGTAAATTGTCATAAGTTTATGATGTGTTTCCTTATTGAATATACTTTCCAACTTACTGTTCAATTTCTACACTTTGCTGTGATCATGTGACCTTTTTCGTTTGCACGAAGACAGGTGAGTTAACTCAGAAGTAAATTGTCATAAGTTTATGATGTGTTTCCTTATTGAATATACTTTCCAACTTACTGTTCAATTTCTACACTTTGTTGTGATCATGTGACCTTTTCGTTTGCACGAAGACAGGTGAGTTAACTCAAAGTAAAATTGTCATAAGTTTATGATGTGTTTCCTTATTGAATATACTTTCCAACTTACTGTTCAATTTCTACACTTTGCTGTGATCATGTGACCTTTTCGTTTGCACGAAGACAGGTGAGTTAACTCAGAAGTAAATTGTCATAAGTTTATGATGTGTTTCCTTATTGAATATACTTTCCAACTTACTGTTCAATTTCTACACTTTGCTGTGATCATGTGACCTTTTCGTTTGCACGAAGACAGGTGAGTTAACTCAGAAGTAAATTGTCATAAGTTTATGTTCTGTTTCGTTATTGAATATACTTTCCAATTTACTGTTCGATTTCTACACTTTGCCGTGATCATGTGACCTTTTTCGTTTGCAAAAGACAGAGGAGTTAACTCGGAAGTAAATTGTCATAAGTTTATGATATGTTTCCTTATTGAATATACTTTCCAATTTGCTGTCCGATTTCTATAATTTGCCGTGATCATATGACCTTTTCGTTTGCACGAAGTCAGGTGAGGTAACTCAGAAGTAAATTGCCATAAGTTTATGATGTGTTTCCTTATTGAATATACTTTCAATTTACTTTTCGATTTCTACAATTTGCCGTGATCATGTGACCTTTTTCGTTTGCACGAAGACAGGTGAGTTAACTCAGAAGTAAATTGTCATAAGTTTATGATGTGTTTCCTTATTGAATATACTTTCCAATTTACCTTTCGATTTGTACAATTTGCCATGATCATGTGACCTTTTACGTTTGCACAAAGACAGAGGAGTTAACTCAAAGTAAATTGTCATAAGTTTATGATGCGTTTCCTTATTGAATATACTTTCTAATTTACTTTTTTCGATTTCTACAATTTGCCATGATCATGTGACCTTTTCGTTTGCACGAAGACAGGTGAGTTAACTCAAAGTAAATTGTCATAAGTTTATGATGCGTTTCCTTATTGAATATACTTTCTAATTTACTTTTCGATTTCTACAATTTGCCGTGATCATGTGACCTTTTTCGTTTGCACGAAGGCAGAGGATTTAACTCAGAAGTAAATTGTCATAAGTTTATGATGTGTTTCCTTTATTGAATATACTTTTCCAATTTACTTTTCGATTTCTACAATTTGCCGTGATCATGTGACCTTTTCCGTTTGCACGAAGACAGGTGAGTTAACTCAGAAGTAAATTGTCATAAGTTTATGATGCGTTTCCTTATTGAATATACTTTCTAATTTACTTTTCGATTTCTACAATTTGCCGTGATCATGTGACCTTTTTCGTTTGCACGAAGGCAGAGGAGTTAACTCAGAAGTAAATTGTCATAAGTTTATGATGTGTTTCCTTATTGAATATACTTTCCAATTTACTTTTCGATTTCTACAATTTGCCGTGATCATGTGACCTTTTTCGTTTGCACGAAGGCAGAGGAGTTAACTCAGAAGTAAATTGTCATAAGTTTATGTTCTGTTTCGTTATTGAATATACTTTCCAATTTACTTTTCGATTTCTACACTTTGCCGTGATCATGTGACCTTTTTCGTTTGCACGAAGACAGGGGAGTTAACTCAGAAGTAAATTGTCATAAGTTTATGATGCGTTTCCTTATTGAATATACTTACTAATTTAGTGTTCGCTTTCTGTAATATGACGTGATCATATCACCTTTTCCATTTGCACAAACTACTGGGTGTTAGCTCGCAAGCAAATTGTCATAATTTTAACAAGTTTATGATATTTTATTCTATTGAATATTTACTTTCTAAATTTCTCTTCGCTCTCTACAAAACAACCTGATCCGTGCAATCTCAAGTTAATAAAATTACCTTTTCATACAGCATATTAATCAATGATAATTTTTTCGCCAGTTTCAAAGCGAAGTACCCGAAAGATGATGCAAAACAACAAGTCAAGTCTCATTTGTTTCGCTCTACTTGAAGCCACTTTATCTTCTGTATTAGACGCGATATTAGAAAGTTATATCAGAAGTCATCTTGGAAAGATGAATCACGTAATTTCATCTTTTTATTAGTGCCAACAGATTACGAAGCTCTTACGGTCGGGTCAAGAATTACTAAAGATATTTCTTGGCAGTTTCCGAGGCGATTACAGAAAGGAGGTACGTGGTTGTCGATTTGACTACTTGTTTGGCTGGATTTTGTTTATCAAGCTGTTTGGAATGCTTCTTTGGTTAAGACGCTGAATCTTTGAGAAAAATATAGGTTAATATATATATATATATATATATATATATATATATATATATATATATATATATATAATGAAAAGGCTTATTCCATGGTTATAATTTATTAATTGATATTACTTTTGTCAAATTTTCTTGATTGAACTGCGACTCTTCGGTTTTAGTTGCCATCCCATATTCCCCCTTTTTCTTTTCTTCTCTCTCTCTCTCTCTCTCTCTCTCTCTCTCTCTCTCTCTCTCATTTTAATTTTAGATCATATCGTCTTTTATTGTGCGTAGTGTCACCACAAATGTATAAACCCATTTACGGTGTCGGTTTTTAATTTAAATTAGGTCAGCGATTCAGTAATGAATTAAGCATTGGAAAATAATTCATATTTATTTGTATCTCACTCATTTAAATCGTCATTTAACTCCTCTCTTTAAAACTTCTTTGAATCCCCACCTTCACTTTTAGGCCTTCCTGTTCTTCTCTCGTCTGTTACCCCTCTCTAGAGTTTTCATTTAATTCTCACATTCGTCCCCCACTCTCATATATACGCTCTCACTAAATATTATTTTTTATTCCCAGAGTTATTTTTTCCGATTTCTTTTTGAATTTGTAGGTCTGATGAATTGGATCGTAATTACGATTCCAATGTAATAAATTTTAACCATGGAATATTAGTGTTTAAGCCTTTTTATTATATTCTTACTCTGTCCTGGACATTGAGTTCTACCTGAATTCTATCCTCGTGGAAATTTATACACACACACACACACACACACACATATATATATATATATATATATATATATATATATATATATATATGTAAGCAAATATATGGATATAGATCCGACAGTATGAAGAAAAATACAGAAAAAACAAACAAAAATCTGAATATGCAATTATGCTGTATTAATGTTAATATAAAGTCGACGTCGGACGTTTCGGTCTATTTAAGACCATCTTCATGGACAGTTTCATTTAAACATAATTAACATTAGAACATATAAAAATTTAACACAAAAGACGATGGACATAAGAGCCCAACTAATCCAAACAGATAAGTGAAATTTTTATACAAGATCAGCGTTCCGTTTAAATAGGATCACGTCGTCGTCACGTGGGTGATGTTGTTAAAACGTATTCGAAGATGATTTCCAAATATTAAAATATTAAAAAGTCGATTGAAAAATTTTGTATAAACAGTTCAAGAAATCTCGTCCGTTGATGTCGGAATACGTAGTGATCAATAGGTTCTTATATCTTCAACAAGCTTGAAGTCCTTCCCGTTACAAAGCAAATCAAAAAATGATTTCAAAAACGATGGAACAGTTCTAAAAAACAGTTCGATAATAAATCCTTTCCTTACTTGATCAATAGATTCTTATATTCTCGTCCAAGCTTGAAGTCTTCCACGTTATAAAGTAAATTCAGGTTTCTTGTATAAAAATTTCAGTTATCTGTTTGGATTAGTTGGGTTCTTATGTCCATCGTCTTTTGTGTTAAATTTTTATAAATTCTAATGTTAATTATGTTTAAATGAAAATGTCCATGAAGATGGTCTTAAATAGACCGAAACGTCCGACGTCGACTTTATATTAACATTAATACTATATAATTGCATATTCAGATTTTTGTTTGTTTTTTCTGTATTTTTCTTCATATATATATATATATATATATATAAATATATATGTGTGTGTGTTTATGCATATATATTTATATATTTTGGATATATATATATAACTACTAATATATATTAACTACTAATATTAACAATATATATATATATATATATATATATATATATATATATATATTTGGCAAATTAAACATTTGGCATTTTCTTCTTACAAGTTTATAATTTGTGGCCTCTTCGGAAGAGCTACCAAACTGGAAATATGTAAGATATTTTTGGAGATTACCTTCGTGTTTGGTGCCATCCCAAGGCGTTTGGCAGGAAACTTTTTTAAAATGTCATTTTTTTCATTTAACCAGTCCACGATTTTTTCTTTCTTCTTTCTCTTATGTGATGAGTCTCTTCAGGATGTCAGCTATGATCGATCTCCACTGCTTTCTGGAATTTGAAACTGTGGACAACGTTTGTCAACTTTCCATTCCTGTTCTGTCATCCATTCACATAAACTTGTTAAATAGGTCAATAGATGTTTTCTTCTATCCTTCTTGCTATCAATATGCCTTGTGAGTGTCAAATTCTCCAACCCTTCTTTCTCTTATATATATATATATATATATATATATATATATATATATATGAAACATTTCTCAGAGTTAACCTGTAAGAAAAGACAATATTTATAAAGGTAAAAGACGAGCCGTTTCATCCAGTGCGAAAAAGTCAACTTAAAAAAAAGTCCACATTAGGCGAAACGCGTCGGCTAATAATACTACAGTTTTCCTATTGTCTTTTTTATATATATATATATATATATATATATATATATATATATATATATATATATATTTCCTAAATTTTCGCTTGAGGATGAAACAGGGCTAGTTACTTTAATTCAATTTCATTTTAATAATTATATTGATGTTTTCCGCTCTCGTTTTTGAAACATGAGAACTCTTATGTAGCGAAGGAATCATATTTTTTAAAAAAAATAATTATGATCTAAGCTCTGCTTCTGTATGGATCACATTTTTTTTTTTTTTAAATAAAATACTAAAGAATCCTCGATTATTTACCTAACGTGTTCTTTCCTATTTTCTACATACCTGCACACACACACACACATACATACATACACACACACATATACATATATATATATGTGTGTGTGTGTGTGTGTGTGTGTGTGTGTTTGTCTTTAAACATCAACGAACGAAAGTTCTTTGTTAAAGAATTTTGGTAAACTTGGACCTTCATGCCCGAAGAAAAAAACGAAATGTGAAAAAGACGGTTTTTCCCTTGACACCGCTATTATTTTAGTTACCTTCACTTATTCGCAATTATCGTTTATGTTCATCGTTTTATAAAACGATGATTAGAATTAAATAAAACCTGAACATATGATGACTGAACTCATATTTTTTGTTCTTGAGTATTTACAAAAAAAAACCCACTAAACAGTATTTATTGTTTATTCACAAGAATAATTTTTTACATTATTCGGACTATCGTCCTCATCTTTGTCGCCATATTTATCACAACGTTTCGGCCGTTGTACGCTCCGGCCTTCTTCAGGTGTTTGGAACGTCGAACTGAACCCTTTATTTCGCTCACTGGGGTACACTGTTCTAGTTCCACGTGCCATGGATGTCAGTTATCAGTTATCTCCTGTTAATTTCCCTCTAAAACCAAAGAGTGTGACAGGACCCAAAGAGTGTGAGTTCAATACCCGGTTAAGGCAGTGGAGAACTTTCAAAGGGAAATTAACAGGAGATAACTGATAACTGACATCCATCAAACTAGAACAGTCTACCCCAGTGAGCGAAATAAAGGGTTCAGTTTGATATTCCAAGAATAATTTTATATTTACAAAATTCTAAAAACCAATACAATTAAAACATTTGCATTGCAATATTTATCATTTACCAATTTATAAAGAAATAAATTACTAAAACAACTTTTTATTCATAAATTTATAAACATTTACTAAATTATTAATATATCTGAACCAACTATAGAGAAATTTTTATTATTTACCATTTTATAAAGATCGAATAGACTGGAAATTCGTCGATGTTTTGCCAAGTATTCCAAAAATAATAATAAACAGTGTAAACATTCATTATATATTATAACGACATTATTAAATAAATTTAAAAATGCATAACACAACGTATATTCAATACAATATATTAGAAATCTTTTTATAAACAACCACTTGAAAGATAAAGAAGCCATATGTGTTACATGACTTGATGATAAATAGATACACGCTGATAGGGAAGACATTTTTCTTTTAAATTAAAGAAGTAAAACATATGTTCATATCGTAAAAAAATTGTTTTCATATTTTAAATTAGGATATATTTACATTAAGGCATTTTTCATTCGTTTTCGGGTCGGAAAAATTTACTTATTAAGTAATAATTAATAAAAAATAATATAGTAATTCTTTTGAAAAATAGTTTTAAGTTATTACTTCAAAATTTCACTCAATCAACGCTTTTTATATGGACTAATTATTTCAAAGTATTTTTCTACTAAATTTTTGACCAACTACTAAAAGTCTTTTATAAACCAAAGATTTTTTTTATGTGGACCAATTAACCAAAGACTTTAACACAACTAAAACTATCTTTACTCATTTCTAACTCTTGAATTCAGGTATGTCTGTTTGTAAATACTAATGTTTTTTTAACAGGTACACCCATTCAGTATCTGTCTATATTTCTGAGATGAGGTATTATGTACACTATTTACATTATTCGGATTATTGTCCTCATCTTTTTCACCATATTTATTAAAACGCTTCGGCCCTTCAGTATCTGTCTGCATTTCTGAGATGAGGTATTTTGTACACTATTTACATTATTCGGACTATTGTCGCCATCTTTG
This sequence comes from Acanthosepion pharaonis, assembly GCA_903632075.3. Classification (NCBI taxonomy): domain Eukaryota; kingdom Metazoa; phylum Mollusca; class Cephalopoda; order Sepiida; family Sepiidae; genus Acanthosepion; species Acanthosepion pharaonis. The sequence continues at coordinate 2,113,412 of CAHIKZ030004626.1, read as the reverse complement.
TTGCCATATTTATCACAACGTTCCGGCCGTTGTACGCTCCGGCCTTCTTTATCCACTGTGCCATGTGTCCTTAAGGATAAAGATGTTACTTAGATCCAGTGACAGGACTCAAAGAGTCAATACCTGGTTAAGGCAGTAGAGAACTTGGAGAGGGGAATTAACAGGAGATAACTGATAACTGACATCCATCAGACATGGCATGTGGAACTAGAACAGTCTATCCCACCGAGCGAAATAAAGGGTTCAGTTCGATATTCCAACCACCTGAAGAAGGCCGGAGCGTACAACGGTCGGAACGTTGTGATAAATATGGCAACAAATATGAGGATGATAGTCCGAATAATGGAAATAGTAGATATACCCATGTTTTCTTATTTTAATTTTATTATTGTTTGGAATTCGGATGTTTGGGAATATGAAAAAAAATGGATGTTTGAATTTTTTACGTATCTATTGATATCGTAAAATAATTCCTTTTCATACTTTAAATCAGAATATATTTGCCTTAAGGCATTTTTGGCTCGAGACCAGATGTGTTCATATTAATGCAGGGTCCCCTAGAGCTATATCTTTCTACCTACTCTGTTTCTGGTCTTCATCAATGATCTCCCCGATGTCATCAGTTCACAACTAGGAATTTGTGTAGCTGAGACAACCACTTACTTAGTAGCAAACCCAACAGATCTACAAAGTAAATCTGGCAGCTGCTCTTGTAAAAAACCTCCAAACAGTTGTTAACTGGAGCAAGAAATAACTTGTAAATTTTAACGCCTCCAAGACAAAACTGCTTTCATTTAATCACCACAGAGAACTTTTTTCTGTCTGCTATCAGCATGGCTGATGCTAAACTCCAGGCGAAATAGGCATTCTTGGCCTCACGTTTTTCACTGACATGAAGTGTACCGACTCTACCGAATCAGCTGCTTCGTATACCTCAAAGAGAGTTGGTTCACTGTGTCGCCAGAAACTTTTCCTTGTCACCTTTACAAATCTAGCATTCGTCCGTGCATTGAATACTGTTGCCATATCTGGTCTGGTGCTCTTGCTGTAGATCTCGACATTCTTGACAAAATCTAAAGAAAGGACCTGTAATATAATCGAAGCCGACATGGTATCTCGACTTCAGTCAGTTTCCCACCGACATGGCATGGTTTCCCTCTGTCCTTTCTAAAAATATTTTGATGTCAACTGTTCTGATGAGCTTTTTTTCTCCGGTTCCTTGACTAGATTGACAACTAGGTCTCACCATTTTACTGTTGATGAAACCGCCACTTCTACTCTACTAGTTACTTTTCTCGCACTTCTCGTCTGTGGAATATCCTAAGAACATATGAAGAAGAATCGCATGATGTCCAAGACTACATACATTTGAGAATATCTATCTATAAAAGGCAGGATGTGTGTGTGTAACGAATGCACGGCCGCAATTTTCGACGGATTTGCACCAAAATTTACATGCACATGCTCCAAGTTAGCGGGAAAGCCAAGACCGACTTTGTATTTCCCAACTCCCATTGATAGTAGAAATAATCAATTTTTTCATGCTTCTACGGCAGTTTTCATGTAGTTTGCGGCCATTTTCTACTGGCCAGAGTGAGAGCCTATAGCTGGCTGCCACGAATAGGCAAGAAGATTCTATTGGCCAGCGTGAGAGACAACAGCTGACTGACACGAATGTTAACTAGCATGCCAAAAAATCGTTAGCTGCATTCGTCACAAGTGAGAAAAATTTAAATCTGCATGGCACTTTACTCCAATTGGCTCATTCGCTTGCTTAAACTCAACGTTGATTCTGATTCAGCAGAACTGGGTTGGGTGTGAAAAAGTATTTGTTGTTAACATTCTTTTTTCATTCGGTTTTTCCAGTTACGAGTCCTTTTTTAAAGCTGATCGTTTTGTGTTCATTTTGTTTAGTTCTTTTTTCGTAACAGATTTAATGTTTATTATAGAGCTTAGAAAAAATTCGCAGTGTGAGATAGGCAAGAAGTAAGGCATGTAGCAATATCAGCAGGGCAAAGGGCACTCCTTTAAAGGCAAGGAAGGGCAAAAATATTTTAAGTCAAGTGATAGCGATTGCTGTATGAGTCGTACTATTTTTGAATGAAGCACGGGCAACGCCGGGCCATGCTGCTAGTAATTTATATTTAATTTTTTCAGCGAAATTTAGGACAACCGATATCATGTTAAAAAAAGGAAGTAAAGCTACGTATAATAAAGGGATGGTAATGGTAATAGTAGCCTTTTCCTTATATGGAAACATTTTGTACTCATTGACCGAACTTTCATCTGAATTTTATAAAATATTTATTAAAGCAATTTATCAGGGGAATAGGTTTCTCAAGTCCAGTAAAAGAAACAGAAAAAAACAACTTTTTTTTAGAATCAAAGAAAATAGTGCTGATCTGTTATGTGATATTAGTCTTCCTACATGACTGTGAAAGCTAAACAAGCTCCTCAAAAAGAAGTGACTTGAAGCAACAGAAAGGTGGTTCTACAGTAGGATGCTGAGGATGCAATGGACCAAATATATGAGCAACGACAACATTTTAAAGAAAATGGAACAAAAAGAAAACTTATATTTAACATCAGGAGGAGACTGTTCAAATTTCTAGGACACATAATAAAAAAGGGGTTGGAAAATTTGATACTCACAAGGAAGAGTGGAGGCAAGAGAGATAGAGGAAAACAAAGGATAACATATTTATTGAGCTTGGGTAAATGAAAGACGGAAAGGGGTTTCGGAGAAATGACAAAAGGACAACATTTATTAAGAGCTACAAAGGACAGGAGAAGGTGGAGGGCCTTGATCACCTATGTCCCGAGTGGATACGGCACATAAGAAAGAATTTCACTAACTGGTTGGTGAGGGTTTCCTCGCTAATCTTTTGTTTGAAGGTGTGTGGAACGTCAAGAACTTCATTATGTCGTAATTTTCGTTACGTGGGCCATTCATTTTGTTTGTTGCTTCTGTCGAATATATTCAAGTGATGTGTTTTTTCTTACTTGATACATCTGTCACTGACAATGTAGAGCGAGTTCACAGAGTCCGAAGGAGTATGGTTCTCTCTAAAACCTACAGACTTCACACGCTGAAAGCCATTTTTAATGATTGATTTGAGAAAACGATTGCGAGTTTAGACATTTCTGAGTAGGTTAGGCGTCATGCATGATATCCACATGAAGGTACAGACCTGACGAGGTTATTGAAGAATATGACCCGGTTACTTAAGATAATGTTTTGGTTTTGTAGCAACGTGTGGTATTGGGTGAAACTATCCCTAGCGCAGCCTATTCTATGTTCAATTTTCGGTGCTACTTTGGCATAATTATCTACGTGTCATGAATCTACTTTGGTATGCGATCTACACTTTATATTGTGATTTACGTGTCATGAATTTATTTCAATCAATCATTCAGAGAAAAGTCACTGAATATGAATAAATGCTGAATTTTTAATATTTTAATTACATTTTCTTTATGTTATATATATATATGTTGTTATGTATTAGTTTCTGACCATGAGACCTGAGTTCGAATCTCACCTTGGTCGATTTGTCAGGAAGGAGACTTCCTGATAATATTGGAATGGATCGAGGTCGATACCAGCGTGCAGCACCTTTGGAAAATGCCTGAAAAGCCATACCACGAGTTGACCCAAGCCTTGTAAGTGAAATTGAGTAGCTGGAACTCTCGAGGGCCGTCAATATCTGTGCTAGCGCAAAGCCACAAGTCGAGGGCTTCAGCGTGCTGGCTTTGTTCAAATTGTTGATCACTCTAGATAACGCGCTCTCTCCCAGAAACTCCAACTAAGGTCTGCTCAACATAGTTTCAGTATACGTGGGCTCTGTGGGTGTTGTGCAAACACAAATGTGCCTGAGTAAGCGTCTGCAATAGGGATTGGCTAACCACCCTAGTAGGCGGGTATTCCCGAAGACGAGTGGCCAGCTATTATTATGTATTACTATGTAGATATATTATTTACATTATTCGGACTATCGTCTTCATCTTTGTCGCCATATTTATTACAACGTTTCGGCCATTGTACGCTCCGGCCTTCTTCAGGTGGTTGGAATGTCGAACTGAATCCTTTATTTCGCTCACTGGGTGATGTAGATATTTTGTTCTTGTAGGTAATAACCAAAAATAGCGCTTATTATTCTTATCTTCTATATTAATCTTGTTATAACAGATCCATATATCGAAGTATTTGAAGTGTTTAGTATTTCTTAATTGCACCTTTTCAATTTTATTATAGGTATGGGCCATCGCCACTCCCATTCCAATAACTGTGTCTTGTGATAGAAACCTAACACTAAAGGTCTGTCGAAGAATTATGCCTGCTCTGAATTAATTATTACAGATTTAATAATAGAAGCATACCAAAAATAAAAATAAAAACAAATCTCAAGATTCCAAATCAAATTGGCAATATGAGCCCCTTTTTTTTCAATCGTGGTAATCCACATTTGAATGCGCATGTATGCCACATCTTAGAAGCTTCTTGGATGGTTTTCTCGCCATATAAGAGTTACCCCTTTCATCTCGTGATTTTTGTAGGATCGCTGTCCTCTGGGTGCCTCCTTAGGCACCCAAAGAGATGAAAATCTGTGGGTTCAAGATCAAGAATTCTGGGTGGATGAGGTAAGTCCGTCCAACTACGTACTGCGGTTGCTTGCCAGCAATATCAATTTCTCTTTTTTTTACGATTGCTATTAACTCATCCATCTTACATCAAGTGCATCCTTTACATAAACATTCATTAACCTCCTGTGAATTTCTGCAGCACTTTCTCCTTCCCAAACAGAAATTCTATGACAGCTCTTTGATTTCTACGTGTGTCAAGAGGGATAGCTGTTTTGAAACAGGATCATCCAAAAATATCCTCCCTGGATTTATGGTTCCTAACATTAAAAAAGTGGGAATTCTGGCTAATATCTTTATAATTAAATTTTTTTTTTGAATTCCTTTTGATCGGCTTTCGTACTTACTTATTCGTATTTACAGCTTGCTGATTCCAGCATTTGCATTCTAGAGGTGAAGGATTATGGATAGAAAAAGAGACGATAAAACGACAAATATTACTCCTGGGTATATGGCTTATAGTTAAAAATAAACCTAGGAATTCTGACTAATATTTTTATAATTAAATTAACTCAGGATTTATTTTTTATCGAGTCTCATATTTCCTATTGATAATCATAACCTTTTCAGTTCACCATTTACAGTCGAGAGAGGCAGCCATTTTTAAAAAGGCTTATGGGTAGGAAAAGAAACATTAATTCCATAAACTTGTCCCCTGGGATTCTAGACAGTGTATAGCTAAAATATAAGTAAAGATATAAAGCATATAAAGAATAAAAAAATAAACTATCAGCGATGAAAGCTCAAAAGAACAGACCCAGAGCCAAGACTGTTCTCACTCCTTAGAGGACCTCTGCCCTGATTGACCATGTAGCCGTACTTACCACACTAGGCCAATTGCGGGTTGGTAAGGCCCACTTGCCCATCTCTGAATTCAAAACCTCTATGTATTAAATAACACAGCCTTGGTTGGCAACTAATCTAGCAAAATGAGACTTCTGAATTCAAACCATCCTGGAGAGGCTAACTTGCTCAACTCTGAATTCAAAACCACTAAGCGTTAAATATCACTATTTACATTGTTCAGACTATCGTCCTCATTTTTGTTGCCATATTTATCAAACACAAGGACTCATGGCACAGTGTATAAAGGCGTTAGTTAGATCCACTAATAGTACCCAAAGAGTGTGAGTTCAATACCTATTTAAGGCAGTGGAGAACTTGGAGAGCGGAATTAATTGGAGATAGCTCATAACTGACATCCATTAGACATGCCATGTGGAGCTAGAACAGTCTCTCCCAGCAAGCGAAATAAAGTGTTCAGTTCGACATTCCAACCACCTGAAGAAGGCCAGCGCGTACAATGGGCGAAACGTTGTGATAAATATGGCAACAAAGATGAGGACGATAGTTCGAAAAATGTAAATAATGTACATAATACCTCATCTCAAAAATATAGACAGGTGTTAAATAGTACATAGAAGTTTTGCATTCAAAGCAAGAAACCGGGAGAATGTTCTACAAGAGAGAAATGCGAGAAAGTAAATTCTTAGCATAGAACTTAAGATTTCAACTGTAAGATGATGAAACCTTGCCGAAAATATAGTAGTGGGCTTAAATTTATGAAGTCTAGGTACCATCGATGGGAGTTCATCAGAACAATTACCATGAAATATATGTAGAAAGATTACAGAGAAGCTACAATACGGCGGTGGTTACTGAAGCTGAGATATCAGATCAGGACAAATAATATTGCTGTTTCGTTCTTTGGATTTTATCAAGAATCTTTCGATATACGGCAGGGGCACTGAACAATATATGGCATCAATATTCAAAGCCTGCACGAACTGGAGACTTATAAATATGTAAGATAGATTCTGACGGGGAAAATGGTCTTTCCAAGCAGCAGACCTAGCAACTGATTCAATATAATCATTCCACTTCATCTTTGCGAAAAACGTTAACCCGAAAAGGCGCAATGAGCTACTTTCCTTGAGGCTAGAAGTTGCCTCAGATATGAGGATTCAGAGGACGAAGGTGTAGATAGTGAGAAAGACATGTAACGTGTAATAACATATAAACATTCAAGAAATGCCCGGTTACGTAACGTAAGCTCCAGTCACTTTCCCACTACCGTAGCGTAGCTTCTCTGTGCCTTTTCTACAAATATTTTCATGGTAATTCTACTGATGAGATTTCTTCTTTGGTATATATATGATACTGTTTGTCGTTGCCGCAGTAAAACGGAAGAAAGTTTTGTGAAAACATAAGAAAGTGTTATGTACTGAGAGACATTGAAAAAAGAAGGATTAATACCAAAAACACGTGGGAAAAATTGAGGATTTAATTCACACATAAACGACTTGAATTTTGTGTCGAGCAGTTTAAACAATGGAAAAGTGATACCGACTTAGGGGGAAATGTTAATTCAAACACAACTGCAAATGCAAGCTGTAAAGCTAAAATTTCATTTTTCGTAAACAACGAATTTGGAGTTGATTACCCTGGTCGAAAGTTGTGTTGAAATACCTGGAGGCGGGTGGATAAGCCACCCAGGATCACTGAGGAGATTTAGTGAGAGGTAATAATATGAGAGAGTGGGAGAAGAGAATTCCCCAGAATTATCGAATTCTCTTACTTTGCCAGTTTGGGCAAATGTCAATAAATACGAATCCGAAAAGCGAATTCGGCAGACGAGTCGCAGAAGAGAGGACAGAGGCAGAAAAGACGGAGACGAGACCAGAGACAGGAGAGAGGCCAACGTGATTATTTACCGACGAAAGCCTCCGACGAAAGCCTTGTGCCAAACTTTACCAATAACAGCAAAGCAGATTTTGCCAGGTCAACAACGATAATATCACTTCCGATTTAGATACGGGTTGGTTTGATAATTAATTGCATACGAACTGTGATAAAAACCAATTATTGTACGGAGGACTGATATAAAAGTATTTAATTTTGTTCAATTTATTCGAACGTAATTTTTTTTATTCCTGTACGTCTTCGTCCTCCTTGGACCTGCCCGACACGAAGATGCTTGCGACGATTTGGCCTTGGCCGCCTTGTGATAAAATTTAAATCCCAACGTGGGATAGGGCAGGTCTGAGATCGAAGTGATCTTCATCGATCTGCCGCGGTGTTGGAAATCTTGGACGACCGGAGAGGATGTTGTACGACCACACTTGAAGGCAGCGCGTTTTTTTTTTTTTTTTTTTTTGGCACAAACCTCGGAAAACGACGATATTGATCAACCTGCCGAATAATGAATCAAGCTGCCGAAGAGATCCCAGCTACTTCAGCCTTGTGCCGAACCTTACCAACAACAGCAAACCAGATTTTGCCAGGTCAACAAGGATATCACTTCCGAATTAGACGCGGACTGGGCTGATAATTAATTGCATGCGAACTCTGATAAACCAATTATTGTACGGAAGACTGATATAAAAACAGTATTTAGCTTTGTCCAATTTATTCGAGTGTTATTTTTTTCCCGTACGTCATCGCCCTGCTCGGACCAGTCTGACACGAAAATACCTCCGACGATTCGATCTTGGCTGCCTTATGATCAAAATTAAATCACAACGTCGGATAAGGATATCTCGGGATTGGACGACCGGCTAGGATGTTGGACGATTACACATACATTTTATGAATTTAAGCGTGCGATTAGATTGGCAGTAAGTCTGGTCGGTTCGATAAGATCAGATTGGCAGCTGATTAAAGGATCTACATTCTGCTGTTAAATGGGGCAATGAGTCGCTTGTTAAATTTAACGTCCGCAAGACGAAACTGTTCTCTTTTACTCGTATGAAAGAGCCATTTTACTTTCCATCGCATGGAAGATGCTGGCTTTCACGAGATTGTCTCATTGCGTCTTCTCGGACTACCGTTTTCCTTACACATAAAGTGGAAAAATTGAATCAATTGCTAGGTGCACTCCGGTGGTAAGTTAGTTCGCTGTGTCGTGCTAGATAAATTTTCACCCCTGAATCTGTCTCATAGGTCTACAGTTCGTCCTTGATTTGAATATTGCTGCTACATCTGGTCAGGTTTAGAGATTCCTGATAAAATCCAAAGAAGAATCTGCAATCTGACCTGGAATTTCGGCTTCAGTCACTTTCCCACCGTCGAAATGTAGCTTTCTTCTGCCTTTTCTATAAATAATTTCGTGATAATTGTTATGATGAAGTTTCTCTCTACAGAACCTAGACTTTATGAATTTAGGCGTAGAACTAGTATAAAACGACCAGCTCGGCTTGATCCTGGGTTGTTCCCACGCTGGTTAGTTCTACCGCCGGTCAACTGATGGTTATCTGCTTTCCGCTTCGTTCCTTCATCTGTCCCACGTTGTGTTCCTCGATCATTGTGAAGATCGGATTTCGTCCATATTTGAGCGCTGAGTCAAACCGCGGTGGAGCCGTGCCACAAAAAGACAATAAAAATGGCGAAAATAAAAATAACAAAATAATGAATAAGGTCCCTGAGTAAATTTTCAATTGGTTTTTATAGTTTTTGAAACAACAAAATTAAACTTTCCCGTTAATCTCTCTATTTTTTCTTTTAAACGGGTTCATTCAACAAAGGAAGAGGTCGGTCGGAAATTCTGGAGCAAGAATCAACACTAGAAGTTCTCTCGGTAGTACGTCACGTGGGGTTCAGCAGCTCCTTCTCTTCACTACTGTCTCGTCTTGTCTGCGTCTCTTGCCGTCTAAGGCTCCAGTTGCTGGGTCGTTTAAGTGCTTTGCTTGTATGTATTTCGCCCGACTCCATTCGCACCTCAGGACTTATCAATGTTCACATCAATTAATTATTTTCTCCAATTTTGCAGAAACGACACTGACCTTCAAAAAAAAGTGACCAGTTATTCAAAACAATACATTCTTCGACAACAAATTTGTTTATGATTCTTTTCTATCTGTCTATATTTCTGAGATTATGTATAATATTTACATTATTCGGACTATTGTCCTCATCTTTGTCACCATATTTATTACAACGTTTTGGCCGTGGTACGCTCCGGCCTTCTGCAGGTGGTTGGAATGACGAATTTAACCCATTATTTTGCTCATTGAGGTAGACATGGCACAGTGGATAAAGATATCCTCAAGGACACATGGCACAGTGGATAAAGGCGTTGGTTAGAGCCAGTGACAGGACCCAAAGAGTGTGAATTCAATACCCGGTTAAGGCAGTGGAGAACTTTCAGAGGGAAATTAACAGGAGATGACTGATAACTGACACCCATTAAACATGGCACGTGAAACTAGAAAAGTCTACCCCAGTGAGCGAAATAAAGGGTTCAGTTCGACATTCCAACGACCTGAAGAAGGTCGGAGCGTACAACGACCGGAACGTTATAATAAATATGCCAATAATGACTAAGACAATAGCCCGAATAATGTAAATAATGATTCTTTTCTATATCCTGACGACAATCGGTTACTTATTCAAAATAATAATTTTTCCATAACAAATTTTGTGTTTATAAATTATCTCTATGTCCTTGACGTCAAAGTATTTGCTTTGTTGTCGATTTTCCAATATGACCTATATTTTGCATTCCTGTTCTATTATGCGTTCCTGGTTATCAGAAAGAAAAAATAACTCTATCACAATAACCCTTTTAATCCTAATTGCATACTATCAGTATCACAATAGTGTCACACTAGATTGGCTGCAAGGTTTCACCATTTTACAGATGAAATGGCTTGATGTAACCGTAAGTTTATTCTCTTGTCCTTCGAGATGAGAACGAATAAGCTGTACGTTAAATAAAATATTCATGAAAAACAATATCCCTTCATAAGCTCTCTATGCATTTCTGGAATGAGGAGTTATTAATTACATAACTTCCACATGGATTATTTTCTTTGTCGGTGTTGTTATTATCACAGACTGGGATTCAGTAGAAACAGAATTAAAATTAAAAGAAGTATCTGACATGTTATTGGTCTTGACCTGGCATCTCAACTTCACTGATTTTCCCACTGCCGTAATGAAACTCCTCTGTACATTTTCTATAAACAGTTTCGTTGTAAATTGTTCTGTTGATTTTTCATCTTTCGTCCCTCGACTTTACGAATTTAATCACAGTAGGCAGTTAGATCTCATTAATTAAAAAATACAAATCGCCAGATGTAACCGTAAGTTCTATGCTAACAGTTTTTTTTTACTTCTCTCGTCCTTCATACTTGTAGAACTCTCTTCCAGATTCTTGCTTTCCAGTCAACTTTGATCTTCAAAAATTTAAATGCAATTCGTAATCGTTAACATCTGTCTTCTTAATTCCTGTTCTGTTGTTGTATTTCTCCTTAATAATGTTTCCTTTTTCTTTCTTATATGTACTCACACTCAGTAACCCCCCACTCCTGCGTCTTAGTGGCTTTATTGCCTCGCTTGAGGGAAAATAATTAAAAAAAAAGAATTGCCGGTGTAGATGAGCGGATTCAAAGAATGTCTGTGTAGTTGGCGAGATACAGCAATGGTGTCAAAATGGCCGATGGCAAGTGTTTCCCTGATGGAGTGGGTCCCCTATATCAAATAAAAATGCAATAAAGAAACCACCACAGACAACAACTTTTTGGTAATAAAAAATAATAAAAACTTTCTAAAGTCATCTACATGCTATCAGTTACTCAAGTTTAACGTGAGAGGACATTTCCAAAACTAAAAATAAGAACAAGGTTAAAAAATTCTCTACCCGAGGAGAATTTGGAATCATGCATATTGTTAAATAAATTGGATGCAAAACCAATTGTTGGCAGATTCGAATAACACTGGTCAACACGATTTTTGGTGCAAAAAAAAACACGTCTTTAGCTAATTTGATGGTACTGATTCCGAAAATGACCTTAGTTTTTCATGGTTAGCTACCATTTTTGCTGTACTGAAATTGTTCCTTTTTGGAAAAAAGATCTATTTACGATCTTGGCGGATCACAAAATTTAGTTAATAGAAGTCGTAGAAACCCATCAATTTTCAGATAGGCCGAGTAATTCATGTCAGCCACCTGAAATAAAGTATTTTTCTATAAGAAAAAGGTTTTTTTGAGTCAAACATTTTAAAATAGATGTATCGAATCCTTCCAATTAATCACCAAAATTCAAATTAACCGATAAACTTTATCAGTAATAGACTTTAGTAAACCTGATAATTAAGGTGACATAAAAAAATGAAACCCTAAAATCTTCTGTTTGATATTCACAAATTTATCCCATAACTTTTATCCCTTCACTACAGAAAGAAACTAAGTATATTGATAGCATTTTGTTTTCACAGTTGGAAAGAAACTCCAATTAAAGACATCCCAATTGAATGCACCTATTCCATTGTACATGAAACTGCTGGAATATCAAAAGGGACTTAAATAACATTGAACATGACAATCAAGAAAGATAACATTTTTGCCATAGCTCTTATGTTCACGAAGCTTTTATTTCTAATGTTAGTTTATTAAATGATTTGATGAAAATACTTGTTGGCCTTGGTATATTCAATCGTATTATTTTTAAAGACTTAGGGTCTGGTTGTTATTGCAAAACTAGTATATCTCAATAAGCAGACCAATATTTGTTGGTTTAAATACGTAGTGAGAGGTTTCTGCGATTTTATTTTGAGAAATATCGCCATCGGCCAATATCATATATACAGAAAACAAATAAAAAAATGTTTTATTTTTCCAAAAATGAGGCATTTCTGTACAGCAAAAACGGTAGCTAACCAAGAAAAAGTAAAGTCATTTTCAGATTCATCGCCCTCAAATTAGCTAAAAAAAAGATGTTTGGTGTCTCGGCACAATTTCATTTTATTTATTTATTTTCTTTTTTTTTTTACCATTGTAACTTTCTCTTGAGTACAAACGATTGTAGTTATTATAGTGGACTCCACGCAATGATCTATTATGTTTTGAACTATTTGCTAATGTGAAAATTGTGCAGAAATCTATTTGAAAATATTAACCAATTACTGATTTTTTTTTAAATAAATAAAAATAAAATCATAACATTTTGTATTTACGTTTGGTATCTACTGCCATTGATATATACAGTACATATACACTATAATTACTAAGAAATACATTTTTCCATAAAAAATCTCATTATGACTTTTTTTCCCATGCGTACTTTTTAAAATTGTATTTATTCGTTATGAAAATTAAATAATAGCATTGTAGTTGTATTTTTAGGCCCAGTCCGCTACCGGTGGAAAGTCCTCTCGAAATAACATTAACCTCGTCATAGATATTTATTTACGGACTTGGTTATAATAGATTTTCAACTAAGGCTGTGGCAAGGTGGTTTTGTTGGCTTGGGTAACGCGGGTAAATTGGAAACTGACGAAATCCAGACGAAAGACATTACGCCGTAAGAAATCTGGTGAGGATGAAAGTCTGGTGTCGGCAGGCGGGTAAGTGTCTGTAAGTCTTTCACAGAACTTTCTGGCAACTGTCAAGTTTGGAATTTCAGAATTAAATGGATTCTAAATTGTTATCTATTCAGCTCTATAAGACAATTGCAAGTGCACCACAAGGCGGTGTAATACTTAGCAAGCTTGTCTCGCCAGAACAATTACGACTGAGCAGTGAGTTCGATCCTCATTAGGTGTCCCCTACATTCGGCCTTATCCCACATCTAAGCTACGCTTGGAAAATCACTATTAGGGCACCTCGAGGCGGTGTAATACTTAGCAAGCTTGTCTCGCTAGAAAAATTACGACTGAGTAGTGAGTTTCTTCCTCACTGGGTGTCCCCTACTTTCGGTCTTGTGCCACATCTAAGCTATGCTTGGACAGTCACTATAAGACAATTGATTCAGATTGGTTAAGTGTAATTAGTTATTTAGTGACCATAAGTTCAATTTATGCGTGGAGCAGTAAAATTCAAACATATTCTTAATAAAATTTAACAGGAAGGCGGTATCACAAGAACAAATGAACTAGAAAAAAATAAGGTTAGGTTGGATGATTTTACAACACGTCAACCCCAGTTTGGTTATTTAATTGTAGTAGAAATGGTAATATTAGCTGTTGGAATTTTAGGGTACCTTAGTACTAGTGAGCCAGCCAAGATGAGCTGACCCATTTTATAGTTCACCAATACAAGGGTTAACCAATCAGAAGGCTCAAAATATTCAATGCAACGTGTATAAAGGCAGCCATGTTTTTTTTCCCCTGAATATTCACTGCCGACCTTTGATATCGCAGACTGAAGAATTACGGAACAGCTGCTGGTGGTATTGGCGATATAGTCAGATTCAGTAGAGGGTCTGACTCGTGAGTATTAATCTTTAACGTTGTTTCATTGAACAGATTACGTAATGCGCTGTATTCTATATTCATATACTATGGTGAACATGGTTAACGCTAGCTATTTCCCTGCAAGGAAACTTGTGGCAAACCAGTTTAATCTTGTTCAAAATGCCTCAACTTCACAGTTTCTATTTTAAAAGGATGTAGACTTCTTTTTTTTAATTTTAAAAACATATTCAATTAAGTTTCTCATCGATTAATGACAGGTGTCATAAAAGGAATCCGGGTCTTAAGAAGAGAGTCAAGAATAATCTCCATGAGTTAAATCTTTTTATAAGTCAGTTAAAAAAATGATTTTTGATGTGACACTAAAGTCATTAGACGTTCCCTATATACTCCTCAGAGCCGAATAATACAAATTTTTCGTCTTAATCTGTCTGACTATAAGTCCTTTGAATAAGCAAATCTTTGATTTCAGCCGCGCGCAATAAAAAATATCATCACTTCAGTAGAGTGTCTTCTGGTTTAATACGGCCGAAAAGCAAGCAAAAAGATTTCCATTTTTTTTGGTTTTTTTTTTTTGGTGGCTTTCTCTCTATAACCCCACCCCCACTTCATTATCCTGTCTTTCTTTTTCATGCATGCAGCTTGAAGGGAATAATAAAACAAGAAAGGCTAAAGCCACGATCTTTTCTAATGCAAGCAAAAGAATGTCTGCTTTTTGGTGACTGTCTCTCTTTCACCAACTCACTATTATGTTCTGTTTCGCATGGTTCCTACTAAAAAGGCTGGTAAATTCTTAACAAGCATTTTCTCTACTTACACTCTCTCTCCATGTTGGGTTATTTAATGCCGAAATTTGTATACAGCATCATAAGAATCGAACTCGCTACTTAATTGTGGTTAGAATGGCTGATTTTACGACCGGTCGAAATTACGACACTTTTGGGGTTATTCGATGTCGAAACTTATATGGGACACCCAAGGAGAATCGAACTCATAACTCAGTAGTAATCGTTAAGTCGGTTGATTTAAAACGATGTCGCCCTTTTTTGGGTTATTTAATTTCGAATTTTCTGTGCGGCACCCAGTGAGGATCAAACACAAAACTTAGTAGTAATCGTTAGGATTTTTGACCTTCCGACCTGTCAGATTTACTATTCTTATTGGGTTATTTAACTTCGAATTTTGTGTGGGGAACCCAGTGAAAATCAAACTCACAACTTAGTTAGGTTAGTTAATTTTATATTTATAAATGTAAAAGACAATAGCAAAACTGTAATTGCTGCCGACGCGTTTCGTCCAATGTGGACATTTTGAAAGCAAAAAACAAAATGAATTTATTAAACAAAGTAACTAATAATAACAAAACAAAATGTCCTTAGCAACTGAAAGAATTTAGAGATCGCTATTTTCATACTGTTAACCGAAATTACGTCAATTACTGTCACGTGTGGAAATATTATTTTTTATTGCTGAAGAATTCAACCATTTTCTTTTGATTTCTTGATACTGTTGTGCACGTTTGTTTAGGAGAGTAGTAATTCTGTTAAGAAAGGTGAAATAGGAAAAAGCCTGGGCGTAGATTAATATTTGGATAATATTCAATGGCGGCACTCTCGAGGATTTTGCTTCTGAGTGAGTTATTTTCTTTTTTTATGAGTGTAGCATTTTTAAAATCAAAGTTGTGGTTGAATTTATTTCTATGTATGACTAATGCATTAGATAAGTTGTTTTTTTTTTTGTAGGGTCTCTTTTGTGCTCATAAATGATTAATTAATTAATTTTATATGTATGGTAGATGCTACAAAATGTCACTCTTTTTTTTTTTGGTGGGTGTATTTAATTTCGAATTTTTTGCAGAGCACTTAGTGGGGGTCATGCACAATATTCGTTATTAACAGTTAGGATTATCGATCTTCCGACCTTGTTTAATGGATATGCGGTAATGTAATGGATAGCGAGTTCGGAATGAGAAATCGGAGGAACGTGTTCGAATTCCAGTCGTGACCGTTACATTCACTTGCTAATATAATCCTTGGGAACCGTATAAATGCTTCTCTTCTCACCCAGTTACGGGTAAATTTCTATGTAAGCTTCAGAGATATGGTATTACAGGAAGATTATTTGATTTAATCCAACCATTCCTGTCAAACCGTGAATTGAAGGTTGTCCTAAATGGGTTCTCCTCCAGTCCCTTTCATACGAACGCTGGTGTTCCCCAAGGCTCTATCCTGGGTCCTACACGGTTTCTTATCTTCATCAACGATCTTCCCGATGTCATCAGTTCTTAAGAAGGCATCTACGCAGACGACACTAGTATTTACTTCTCTCTCAATAGTAAATCTAGCATTGCTGACAAAGTTAATCAGGCCGTCGGTCTCGAAAAGGGCCTCCGATCTGTAGTTGACTGGGGCAGTAAACAGCTTGTAAATTTTAATGCCTCCAAGACGAAACTGCTCTCATTTACCCACCATAGAGAAACCTCCCTGCCTCCTATCAGCATGGCTGATGGTCAACTCCACCAGAGCGCCTCTCTGCGCCTTTTTGGTCTTACGTTTTCCACTGACCTGAGGTGGAACTGTTATATTAAATCAATAGCTACATCTACTGCAAGGACATGTGTCCTGTGTCGCACCATAAGGTTTTTCTCGTTTGAGTCCATCCTTCAAATCTAAAAATCTATCATTTGCCTTTGCATTGAATAATATACGGTCTGGTACCCCCGCTGTTTATATCGACAAAATCCAAAGACGGATATGCAGTGTGATAGGTCCTGACCTGGCATCTCGACTCCGGTCACTTTCTCACAGACGTGATGTGGCTTCCCTCTGTGTTTTCTACAAATATTTTCAACTGCTCTGACGAGCTATTTTCACTGGTGCCCCAACTGCATGAATTTAAGCGTGCTACTAGGTTGGCATTTCGGTCCCACCCTTTTACTGTCGAAACAGTTAAATGTAACCGCCTCTTCTACTCTAACATCGTCTTCTCTCGCACTTCCCAACAGTGGAACTCCCTTCCTCTTACTTGCTTCCCTGGTAAGTATAATCTTCAAAAATTTAAATGTAACGTCAATCAACATCTTGTGATGCCGTCATCCTGATCCCTGTTTATCTATTTATCCTTTCCTCAAACACCTCTCTTTACTTTTACATTCACTCTCTGCTAGTGACTTTCCAGATTTGCTTTGGGGTGAAATGCTTAAAAAAAATAAGATTTGGCCCTATAGCCTTAGCTGGAAAACAAGTCTAGGAGAATCCGCTCATAGAGGGTCCGGACTACATCAGGCTATCTTGCCCAAGGCACACTACGGCTGATATGGCTACAGTAGATGTGGTGCCCCTACAGACCTCATGGGTTACGGGATTCGTGCTCGGGATTGTGTTTGGTTATTTAATGTCGAAATTTAGTATGGTGAACATAGTAATTACATACCATTCTGTAGTAATAGCCAGTCAAACTAATCTCGCTTACCATTACCCTCACGACTAGTAGTAAATGAAGAATTAAATGATATTTCTTTCTGTTGTTACGTCCCGTGGCCCTTCAAGACGTGTCCTTTGATATCCTCCTTTTTTCTGCTCTAAGTAATTTTTTTACCTTTTACTATCACTCTTTGTCTCTTTTCTGCCATCCGTTCACACAGACTCATTAAGTAGGTAATCATGGCTCTCCACATCTTCCTTTATTTGTTTCGTTAAGTAACGTTTCCCTCTTTACCACCCCTTTTTCCTGCTCTGCCATCCGTTCACACAGATTCGTTATGTAGATAATCATGGCTCTCCACATCTTCTCTTTTGTGGTTGCTCTAAGTAACCTTTCCTTCTTTATCACCTCATTTTGTCCATGTTCTGCTATCCATTCACAGACTCGTTAGGTAGGTGATCATGACTCTCCACGTCTTCTTGCCTTTAGTTACACTAAGAAACGTTTTCCTCTTTACTACCCTCTTTCTTTCTATTCTGACTTCCATTCACACAGACTCGTTAAATAGGTTATGATGGCACTCCACATTTTCCTGTCTGTTTTGCTCTAAAAAATGTTACCATCCCGCTTTGTCCGTTCTGACATCCGTTCTGGTTAAATAGGCAATTATGACCCTCCACGTCTTCTTTAGTTGCGGTAAGAAACTTTTCCCTCTTTACCATCCCTCTTTATCCCTATTCTGCCATTTATTCACACAGACTCGTTAAGTAAGTGATCATGGCACTCCATATCTTCCTGTTTGTATTTACTTTAAGTATATTTCTTTAACACCCCACTTTGTCCTTGACCTGTCATCCTTTCACACAAAATCGTTAAGTAGGTTACTCACTGTTTCAAACTGCTTCTCTTGCCTTCAGTGTGTCCTGTTTGTGGAAAATTCTCTAAGCCCGCTTTCTACTTTATGCATACCAGAAATGCCCACAATCTATTTCTGTTCGTAAGTAGAAGCTTCCTTTTTCGTATTTTCTTTGAGACTTCTTCGTTGCTCACATGCACTGCCTATGGTATTTTTAGCAAGTCTTTCTCGAGTTCAAATGCCTCTGTGCGATGAACTCTTCTCCTTCCTACAACCCCCCTCTCTTCCCACAGACGAAACGTCCCGAGATTCTCACTGCTTTATCGCTATTTCCATAGCATGTGTTCTGGCGAGCTACATTCATTGGTCCCACTAGCCCTGACATTGCAACTGGTACACACGATGCCACGTACACAAGGGTGAATCATCCTCATTCCCTTCTTATTCCTATAGTAAGAAGTAAACTTCATTATATTCACACCTATGCCCTGAGCTCCCTTGGTTGGCCGCTGGTTTAAGTTTTATTTTTTCGTGTAATTTGCTAAGTGCGTAATACCCCCCCCCCAAGAATAGTGTTATACTCCATTCTTCCTTGGTGATCAGGTAACAAAATTTTATTAGTTGGAAAAGAGGATTTGGATGTGCACGTGGTGCATTGGTTACAGGAACGATTCCAGTTGAGACCATTGCATTCAATTTCGCATAAAATTACTGAGGAGAAATGACAAAAACAAAAGATTTCAATAGGCAAAATATAACGACTGATATTGCATTTAATTTTTTTAAGATCGTAGTTGACAGTAAAAGCTACGAGTTTGTGGAACAGACTCCCTGTAAGATGTTTTCCCAATCACTACAATTCTGACCTCTTCAAGTCCAATCTTATGACGTTATCTTTCCGGTATAGCCCCTTTTTTACGCTCAAGCAACACCACAAAGTATTACTCTGCCTCGTGTGGCTCTTGAGTTTTGTATTTTGGTGAACATTAATATAGACAAACATCTTTGTTGTTTCAAGTCCCTTCTTCATCTGTAAGCGGATTGTTCAGTATTCTCCACTATACAGAAGATTAGGTTTTAAATGGTAGTTCAGTTCTCTTTTCTTTGCTTCAAGCGATATTTTTCTATGTCTTAATATTTTGCTGAGATTCTAGAAGGCACCTTTCGATTTTTGCATCACATGCTCCTCCAGTCTAGTCCTTGCTCACAATTACACCACGTTTATCTGCTAATATAGAATTTCAGAAAAAGATCCCACGAACACACAAGGAGAGTCTGGCTGGGATTTGCCCCGTTTGCGTAAACACTCGTCGCCTCACAAAAACAAACCCATATTTCCGTGGCCGAAGCGAATGCACAGACCCACTCATCACAAGCAGTCTTGCTTCCATTATTTTATAGCACTCACTGTTATATCTTCCAGGCCCCATCCAGCGAGCGTTAGATTTAGTTCTATAAGAGAGACATTTTATTCACCAATTTTTTTGTTTATATTCGATAAACCTGTTGTTGGTGTTTTAAACAGCTTTGTGCATTTTACTGACGGAGTTCTTAATCTATACTTGATTCCCGACGCAAAAACAAAAATTAACAACGTCCACAGATAAGAATTACGCTATCTTGTCTGCGGTACACAACGTCGATATAGTTCCACACAAGACTTCGCCGTCAATCCCATTATCGAAAGATATGAAGAAACCTGAATCAACCCCGTCGAGACGTCACACCGATACCAACCTGGAAAATCAGTTGCAATATTCATTAATTAATGCAGTATTCACTGGCAAAAAGATGTATTATTCTTACAATTCAAAATATGTTTCGGATTTAAATAACCCAAATTGTTGATCATTTGTTGATGATTTTATTACGTTGTTATTGAAGTAAAAAGTCATTTTCTGTTTTGTTTTTTTATATATATACATATACATAATACGTCAGATGTATATACGTCAAACTCCATTTTTTTAATAATAAAACCAAAACATTTAGCAAATCATGTTGAAACTACCTAAACATTTGATTCAAGCTTTGTTTTGACGTCTAATTCAATCGTTTAAAATTTCACAAAAAATTGTTCAAAGCAAACTCGATTTATTGAAGTTTAAGGAATTTGCATAATAAATTCAAACGGGTCGTAGATCCATTGACGAATAGCGCGGAAGAAGAAACTATTAAAATAGAACTTATGTTTATATCTAACAATTTCAACAGCAAAATGATGAGACCTAACCGCCAATCTAGTACTATACTAAGTATACTTACATCATCTAAAAATCGTTTTCAAATTCATGTCACACAGTAATATTATTTTTCAGTTTAACAACTAGAGTAAACTAACGCGATATCTCCAGTTCAGATTCTTGGAACACTTTTGGAAAGTTATTCATTTTGAGGTATTGTCCATAGTTCAAGAAAAAAAAACTAACAGAATTTATAGATTTATTGCGGTAGGTTTACAAATATTTATTTTTTTACAAATCTGATATTTATGGCTACATTAAGATGTTGTGTCCCTTCTTAAAGGCAACTCGGGTGCATGTGCCTCCATGACATCCCTTTGCTACGCTTCTGACTTGAACCTTTTTTATATTCATTATCATGAACTATGAACTGAGAAAAAAATTAAACTTATATAAAAAAGACAAATGCTGGCTTAGAATTACTTGGTTACTGAAGTCAATAAGCATAGGCTGGCCTCTAAAAATCAAGGTATGCAATTATATATATATATATATATATATATATATATATATATATATATATATATATATAGGAAAAAGCATAATTTATATGGAATTTTTAAAACCGATGCCAGGAAAAGCGAACTAACCAATATTTCTGGCTCTGCTATTTCTGATCATGTAATAAATAGCAGGAATTGTGTGTTTAATTTTAGTGCGGAGCGTTTTTTGATTTTATCTACGTCCTTCTCCACATTTCACCTCAAGGTTCTAGAGTCCTTGTATATCAGATCCTGTGGGCCTTCCCTTTGTAAACAGAAGGGAATGCCTACTGGGTCTGAATGTTATTGGAGTCTAGGTTTCTTGAAATTCATATTTTTTTTCTCCTTCCATTCGTTATATTAATTTAATTTACTCGCTTATATATATTTTATATCCCAGAAAATAAACTTGATAAGTCCCGGAACGAAACCGGTTCTTCATTTTTAGGTTTTAAAAATGCCATATAAATTTTGCTTTTTCCTAGCTATTCTAGCACAAAAACGTATTTAAATATATATATATATATATATATATATATATATATATATATATATATATATATATATATATATAAAGTATGGTGCAGTTCAATTTACATTACATGAATCATTCATATAAAACAGATATATATGTTTTTTGTATGAATGATTCATGTAATATATATATATATATATATATATATATATATATATATATATATATATATATATATATAAAGGCTGATGGAAAGTATAGAAGGTGTTAGATCTTCTCTTTGCACTTTGACGAAGTCTGCGTAGGTGTGGAATTGGTTCTTCTCTTTTAATGACCCAAGACAGCTGCACCGCGAAGCTTTTTAATTGACTCGAAGTTTGACGAGCTGGAGCATTTGGGCAACGCGACGTGGAACTCCTATCTACAGATTTGGTCCTCATTTGGGAACTTTACAGTTTTTCGCGCGTCTTATGCTTTTAGTGACGGCATGCTTCAACAGCGTTAAGGCATGTTGTTATTTTCCGCCAGAACCTAACACACAAGCAACACAAACCCACACAAAAAGCCTTTTCATATCCACGCATTCCCGTTCAGATCTTATCTGTGTCGTTTTATATAAATAAAACCTTTAACAAACTCATATATATATGTGTGTGTGTGTGTGTGTGTGTGTGTGTGTGTGTGTGTGTGTGTGTGTGTGTGTGTGTAAAAAATTCAGATATAAATAAAATATATGTTTGAAAAGACAATATAAATAAAGACAAAATGAAAACCTTTCTTTACCAACACGTTTCGTTCTCTGATGGACGTTATCAATGACGCACAGTTATATTATGGAGTATGAATACATACATACATTCATACTCTCTATGGTGAGGCAAGAAGAAGAAGAAGAAGAAGAAGAAGAAGAAAAAGGTTTATCTCAACGCATAACTGGTTTTGACAGCTTTAAAATTCTTGGCGAGATGAGTGAGAATTTAGTGTTGACGCCCGATTCTACTCTGTCCATTTTTATAAAAACTGTTGTTTTTTGGAGTTTTTTTTTCATAATTGATGAAATCAGGTTTAACTTTTATCAACGATTCTCCCCGACCACCACCAAACAAAAAAAAAGAGTCTTAGATAGTTTTGAAAGAGAAAAGAAATAGATTCCTTGTTCCTTGTTAGGATTAGGTTCCTAGATCCTTCTAAAATCTTTTCCTTCTCTTTCACTCCCAGTAAACTTCCTTGCGTCTTAGTGGCATTGTTGCCTTGCTTTGAAAGAACTGATTAAAAAAATGGTGAAAAACCAGATTCTGTCAAATGTGCTGGATGGAACAATTCGTTACGTGATGACTTCTCAACCATTAAATATTACAACTAATTATATATTAAAAAGTTTAATATCATGATACAAACAGCTAGAGAAAAAGAATAACAAAAAAATTCAATATGAGCTCTGGTAAAAATGGTTACTAAGACAGTAGGTTTATAAGTCCCAAAAATCCAGTCACTAAAGGACACATGGGTTGTTTTTTTTTTTTTTTATCCAAAAGTCACTTGACCCAAAGAGTTATGAATTCAATACATGGCAAAAGCAGAGGGAACAAGAACTAGGAGAGTTGAGTTATCCAGGGGAAATAACTAAAACTAT
Organism: Acanthosepion pharaonis; assembly: GCA_903632075.3. Classification (NCBI taxonomy): domain Eukaryota; kingdom Metazoa; phylum Mollusca; class Cephalopoda; order Sepiida; family Sepiidae; genus Acanthosepion; species Acanthosepion pharaonis. Next base: position 2,090,467 of record CAHIKZ030004626.1, on the reverse strand, counting down.
TAGGCATGGCACGTGGAATTAGAACAATCTACCCCCGTGGACTATATAAAGGTTTCGATTCGAAATTCCAGCAAATAACACCTGAAGAAGGCCGGAGCGTCCAACGGCCGAAACGTAGAGAATATGGCAATAAAGATGAGGACAACAGTCCGAACAATGTAAATAGCATAAATAGTTACAATATCTCATATCAGAAATATAGACAGATGATATACTTTAAGTTTAAATCCAAGAATGTTCCCAACACTGTCCAGATGGAAATGCTGAAGATTATTCGAATGGAAATATTGTTCTCCGAGAGGACAATACTTACTGGCCATGGGCGTGGCCTAGGATATGCCAGATGGAAGAGATACGGAAGAGTAACTCCACTACCCAAAACGTTCTACTAACTAAAAGCTTACACAGATATAAAGAACCAATATTTACCTAGCTCCGTACCAAGTAAATACTTATCGACTCAAGTATAAACAACCAATATTTAGTTATCACTGAAACAAATAATTGCTTTCAAACTCAAATAGAAATGAATATTATTTACCTATTAAATGTAAATTCTCACCGACTCAAATATAAGCGTCTGAAATAGATTTTTGACAAAAGAAAATATTACCAGGAAAAATAAAGTTATCGGCATTAAATGACCCATTGAGGTTGATGTGCCGTAAAACAAAACAAAACAAACAAACGGACAATGAAGATTTCAAGAAAATATAATCTTCAAGAGAATTGATATTTCCAATCAAGAAAAAAGAAAGAATTTGAGGGGAGAGTTTAAACCTCTTAGGAAAGTGGGCCTGGAGAAAATAACACTCACAATACATGCCGCAGGCAAACGAAAGCAAGAGGAAACAGTGGCTAACCTATTTAACGATTTTCTGCGAGTGTATAGCAAAACAAAGACGAAGATGGATTGTAAAGAGGCAAAAGCTATTTAGAGCAAAAACAGACAGGTAGATGTGGAGATCCATGAACACATACTTAACGAGTCATTGAGAAAGAAGAGAATAAAAGGGACAAAGAAGGAAAAGTTAAACGACAGGAAGATGTGGAACGAATCTTTGGGAATGGATGGCAGAACAGGGACAAAATGAGACAAACGTTACTTAGAACAACAACAGATAGGAAGATGTGGAGAGCTATGATCACCTATTTAACAAGTCTGTTTGAATGGATTGGAGAACAGGGACAAAGAGTGATGGTAAAGTTACTATTTCTTTTTTTACAATGATATTCATCCTGTATAAGGCCTGAGAGCCGTTAGAGATAGTTATAGAGTAAGAGACACGGTTCATGCGGGTTTTTTGAAGATAATCTATTTCTGGTAATATTTTTTCCCCAAAAATGTATAGCTGGTAATATTATTTTAAAACATGTATTGTTGGTAATATTTTTTCCCAAAATATATTGCTGGTAATAGATTTTTCAAAAATATATTGCTGGTAATAGTTTTTTTTTTCTTCAAAAATTTATTTCTGTTAATAATTTTTTACAAATTATTTCTGGTATTAAAACCTATTTTGACACTTTTATAATGCTGTTTACCTCAGTTTCTGGGTTAACTATTTGCCCATAGCTGGGACCCTAACAGGTGCTACCACTCTGGGTCAGGGTGGACCTGGGAACACCAGCAATTAAGAGGTGGTTCCACGCTCCTCAAAAGCTCTTGATCAGAGGCCTTGCTGCTGGATGTAGTTTATCGTCTTACCCAGGACGCGGATGTAGTTTATCGTCATATCCAGGACGGATCACTGTCCGTAGTATTCTCAGTATCCATTGGTATTACCACATCACTAGCACTTCAAATCTCTTCATCATCTACGAGTTGATCGTCCATCATTCCCTGACATATAGGAGTTTAGATGCCACATAGTATTTCAGAATGGTTTTTTATATTTTCTAACGACATTTTCATGTCATTTAATACTTTATGCTTACTTTACCGAAGACATCTTTTGCTAGTCATCAGAATCTATCTTACATATTTATAAGTCTACCATGCGCCGATGCTTGAAATATTGCTACCAAAGCTGGTCTGGTGCTTTTGCTACATGTTTAGACATTCTTGATAAAATAGAAAGAAGAATCTGCAATGTTATTGGTCCTGACGAGGCATCTCGGCTTCAGTCACTTTCCCGCCACCATAACGTAGCTTCCCTGTGCCTTTTCTATAAATACTTTCATGCTAATTGTTCTGATGAACTTTCCTCTATGCTCTATATTCGTTGGGGTTAACTTTTAGAATTGTTGTTTTATTCCATTCCCCGCCACAGACAACGAATTGTAAATATGGGGACTAGTTAGTATTTTCATAGAGACAAAGAGGTATTATGGTGGTTGTAGTAAGAAAGGTACGAATGAATGTGTTGTTTTGGTGTTAGGAATACTGTTTTGAACGTTTGGGTCAGTGTTTGCGGTTAGCTAAGTTATAGTTAAGACAGAAGAAGACCGTCCTTTCCCCAATCCCCTTTTCGGCCTTGTGCCACATTTCTGTATTAAGCAGAATAAATATCACTTTCCTCTATGCTAATTGTAATCATTATAAATATTCATTGGGGTTTCATTTTAAAAGTAGTTATTGTTATTCCTCACACCCACAGACAAGCTTTACATATGGGAAATAATTAGGACTTCATAGAGATTTGAGACATTTTAGTGTCTGTAGTAAGAACGGTAAGTAAGAATGTGTTGCCTTAGTGCAAGGGGTACTGTGGTACGTTTGGGTCAGTAACTGTGGTTAGCTAAGTTCAAGATAAAACAAGTAAAGATCAGATTTACTTTATCCCTACTTCTGGCCTTGTGTTACTTTTTTCGTATTTTTCAAAACAAATATTACTTTTCTCCATTCACGGAGTCTATTAGAACCTTTTCCAGTGAAATCGATTGCTCCAGCTACAACTGGAATTACTGATGTCCTTCCCCACTTTTAAGATTTCCATTTCATGATCCTTATATTTTGATAGTTTTTCGAAAATCTTCCACGATACATTGCAACCTAAAAAGACGGTCATTTTCAGTAAGAAAGCACATTCTATTCTTGTGGTATTTGATCACGATGCCTGGGCGATATTATTATTATTATTATTATTATTATTATTTATTTTCTTTGATTTCTGGCATTTACACATTTCTTTCCGGGTCCCACCCAGGGACCTAAGGTTAGAAATGGCATCATGACACTTTCCACTGACAAAAAATGACATAAATAAAGCCCTTCGTAAAGTGTGGGCTGTACTTGTCAGAACAATTTTTTGTATCTCCTTGGGGCATGGACTTCCAGGAATCCCTTCATTTAGTCTACTGCAATCTTTTCCAACCAGTCCTAGGGCTCCAACTACAACAGGGATTGTTGATGTTCCCATATGCCACTTATTATTATTATTTTTATTATTATTATTATTATTATTGTCATCATCATCATCATTCGATTTCTGTTATGGACACACTACCTACCAAGTCTGCGGAAAGACCTAAGGCAGGTCGTGGTGTGTTGTTATGGCCACATTTCATGTTAATTTTTTTTTTTTTTTTTTTTTCTCCGATGAAGTTGCTAGCGTTACATAGACAAAGTTCTCCTTAGTGTGTGTGCTGTACTTAATAAGACAATTTTCTGTATGTCTCTTAAGCTGGGGTTTCCAGGATTCTTTCAATGTGTTGTTTTGTTCCATTTTTATAATTCCAAGTGCACCTATTACCACTGGTATTATTCTTGTTTTCAATTTCCACATTTTTTCTATTTCAATTTCCAGGTCTTTGTATTTTGATAGTTTTTCAAATTCCTTGGTTGCTATGTTACAATCCGCTGGACAAATCATATCAATTAGTAGGCAAGTTTTTTTTCTTTCTGGTTTTTGACAATAATGTCCGGCCTATTTGCTTCAATTTTTCTGTCTGTGTGGATGGTATAATCCCATAGAATGGTGACATCTTCTATTTCTGTAACCGGCGCTGGCCGATGTTCATACCAGTGTTTGCTTACACATTTTCCAAAGTGTTTGCACATTGTCCAGTGTAAGTATTGCCCCACTCTATCGTGACGATTTTTATATTCATTTGGGGCAAGTATAGAACATCCTGAGATTAGATGGTCTATTGTTTCTTGGTATTTGTCACAGAACTTGCATTTTGGATCCACATTATTATGTATGATATTTGCCTGAAAATTCCTAGTGAAAAGACTCTGGTCTTGCGCTGCAAGAATAAAGCCTTCAGTTTCAGACTTTAATCCAGATGCTCGTAACCATCGATGAGTATTAACTTTATCAACATTGGGTTTATTTGCACGTTCTGGATATTGGCCATGCAGAGGTTTGTCTTGCCAGCGTTGTTTCATCTGTTCAAGGGCTTTATCCTTGGCTTTCTTTTTTCATATCTTTTGCTGCAATAGTTGGTTCTTGGCTTCTGTTTTGATTTACTACAGAATCTACTAAATGTAAATGTTGTTTGTATTTACTGCCTTCTTTTATTATTGAATATTTTTTCTTTCTGTTTTCATGTTGTTTCACTAATTTTATCATCCAGTCATTTGTTGTTTCCATGTAAGTTAGTAAGCCAATAGTTGTTGTCTTGTATGACAATTCTAGCTGAATAAGACCTCTTCCGCCTTCTTTACGGCATATTATTATTATTATTATTATTATTATTATTATTATTATTATTATTATTATTTTCCTTGTAGAACGAGTTTTTCCCAAGTCTCAGCCAAAGACTTCAGGAGTCAACAAATCTTTTTTTCACCAGAAGATGCCAACAGACGAGATGCCCTACAATCAGTGAGAGAAAAAAATATGTAATTGTGAGAAAACTACGCAAAATATGTGAAGTACCAATGAATATAATCATTTTTCAATTCGTATATTTCAGCTCAGCCAAAAATGTGTTCCAAATATTTGTTCGCACGTTTTGATATCCTTCTCAAACCCCCAATAACAACAGGTAATTATTATTATTATTATTAATAAAGAAAATGAAGGACGTAACTCTTCCAATATTTTCAACACTTTCCTTTTCTTTTTTCTTTTTCTAAATCACGCCTTTCTCTAAGTATTATTATTAGTATCATTAGTTTTCCTTATTATCACTATTATTATCATTATTATTAGTATCATTATTGTTGTCATTATTATTAGTATCATTATTGTTATTATTATCATTATTATTATCATTATTATCATCATCATCATTATTAGTAGTATCATTATTGTTATCATTGCGCAAGCCAGCCAGCCAGCCAGCAAGCAAGCAAGTAAGCAGCACCGAAAGCGAACGGACGCCTGCTTCGGCGGCGGCGGCCTCTTCCGTTCGCGGGCTGGGCTCGTCGTCGTCGGCCGTAGGCGTCCCGTGCCGGCCGTAGGCGTCCCGTGCCGGCCGTAGGCGTCCCGTGCCGTGCCGTCCGTCCGCTGTCTAGCTCTGCCGGTCTCGTCCACTCGCCACCGACGAAAGCTGTTCGTGTAACAACCTTTGCTTTTTTGAGAAAATCTCGTACTAGTCAGTGCGGAAAGTGTGCAGAAAGGTCGGCAACGACACAACAAGCACAATCGACACGTTCAATTGAGTTTTCGAATCTCATTTTTCGCGATGAGCACTACTTTGAGCTAGTGGTCCGACGACCACTGCCCAGGCACGACGCGCGTCATTATTATCATTATTATTATTATCATAATAATTATTATTATTATATCCTTTGACCAGTTTGCTCATCTAGGTTGTCGTACTCGTAATGTTTCGGCCGCTGTACCCTATGGTCTTCATCAGATATTCTTTCTTATCCCCACAAATCATGTCGATTTGATGGTTTCCTTGCCTTGTCCCTATGAAATGTGCTCCTGAACTGGCATTTGTTCTCTTTAAACTCTAAATGCATAGCTGCTACTTTCTTTCCTGCTTGTGGGAAATCATCTTCTATAGTTTCAGTCTTTAAGAAATCTAAACTGTTTGATCTTTCTATCAGTCTATTAGCCTTCTGCTTTCTTTTTGGCAAACTACTAAAGGCCCTTATTAACTCTGAATTAGTTAAGCTTCATACATCGCCAGACCTTCTTTCAGACAAGAAATATGGCTTCCGCTTCTCTAGGTCAACTGATGATATATTATTAATGATTATTGCTGAAAGTGTTTATCAAGATTGGGATAAGAACGGTGAAGCCCGGGTTCTAGGTATCTTTAAATCATTCGACAGGGTCTGACATACCGGTCTTTTTCACAATGTGTAAGGTTATGGTATTTCTGGGCAAATTTTGGAATTGATTCAGTCTTTCTTATTAAATGAATGTTGTTTTGAACGGCCACTCTTCCAGATCTTTCTGTAATAATGCAGATGTCTCCCAGGTTTCTCTCCTCAGACCGACTTCATTCCTAATTTTCATCAGGGACTTTCCCGGTGCGATGACTTCTCATCTCGATATCTATGGCGATGACTGAACTATTTACTGCTGTCTCAATAATAAGATCAAATTGGTGGCTGATTTAAAAACAATAACATACAATCTTCTATTAACTATGACAAAGAATGTCTTGTTCATTTTAACGTTTCCAAAATATTCGTTTCTGCCTTCCATCAACATGGTGGACCTCCAGTAAAGTGACACATTACGCCTTCTTAGTCTAACATTCCCAGCTGACATGAGATGGAAAGATTATATTAAATCCATTGCTTGATCAGGTGCTAAAAAAGTCGGTTCACTGTGTCGGGCGACACACTTTTTCTCTCCAGAATCTATCTTGCATATCTATAAGTCTACCATTCATCCATGCTTAGAATATTGCTGCCATATATGATCCGGTGCCCCTGCTATTTACCTAGAGATTCTTGATAAGATCCAAAGAAGAATCAATAATATTATTGGTCCTGATCGGGCGGCTCGGCTTCGGTCAGTTTCCCATGTGCCTTTTCTATAAATACTTTTATGGTAATTGTTTGGATGAACTCTCTTCTACAGTACCTAGACTTTATGAATTTAAAGTCAGTACTAGATTGGAAGTACGGTCTCATCATTTGAAAATTGAATTGGCTAGGTGGAAAAATGTAAATGCAGTTAATCGTTATCTGCTATCTTCTTGATTCGAGTTTATTTATCTCGCTTCTCGATAATGTTTTTTTCTTTTTTTTTTTTTCTTCACGTTCAGTAGCTCTTACTGTCTTAGTGTCTTTATTGCTTGCTTGGAGGAATTTAAAAAACAAAAAAAAACTATTTTTATCGTTGTTGTTTTTAAACATTACAGCAGATCTGCCAAGAAAGGTAAAATGTTTTTAATACCAGGACACTAGTTTACGCTGGATGATTTAGCAATTAGTGCACTTTCTATACATTTTCTACCTTGATAAATTGCTTTTTCTTTTAATTAAAATATTTAAATCGGAATTGTGATCAGATTCATTACGGTGTGTGACTAATGCATTTAGTGTGTTGTGTGTTTTTTTTTTTATATTTCATTTGTCTTTATAAGATCTCTTATTTAAATTCCTTGAAGTCACTCCTTCGTATTCTTTGTGACAATCAGTACAAGCTAAAGGGTAAGATTATTCTCTGGTTTGGTGTGGTTGCTGTTTTGCTTCATATTAATTAAGTCTCTCGTGAGCAAAACAAATTCACGGATTTGGATGAAATCAAAAAGACCCCAGATTGATGTCAAAATCCACAAATATTTTTCATCCTTTAATAGCCATTTGCTCTTAGTTTAAATTGTAACGTAAATAAATATAGAAAAAAGCAAATGTTGACAAGGTAGAGAGATTTATAGTTTTAGGATACCTTCTGCATTTAATAATTACTTTTATATCTTCTTCGGCTTAATTAACTCCTACTAAGCTAGGATGCTGATTCCGCTTAGCTCACTTTTGCATGGCGTGCCATTTTTAGAAATTGGGTAATCTAAAATTTAAAATCCGCCTGCCCTAATATTGCCATTAGCAATCAAAGTAGATTAAGTCAAAACAACTAAAGTTTTAAAGAAACAATATGCAGCAACTGGTAAATTCATTCATTTATTATTATTATTATTATTATTATTAAATATTTGATAAAACCTTTCAAGAAGGTAAATCCTCTCTGGCCTGAAACGGCCAAGTAAATTAGTTTCGTAAAAGACAACAACCTTCAATATTTAGGCGACTGTATGAAATCAAAAAGATGATTTCTTAAGCACGACGGATCAGACAGTGGTTTCTCCTATAAAGGGGGACACAGGTTTGACAACTGCTGATGGACATATTTTCTTCATCGCGCAGGTCGGTAGATGTAATAAACACTATTTAAAAAACGTGGCATCTACTCAAATACAAGCATCTATTAAATATAACGTTTGAAGTATTAAAATGTCGGATTAAAAATGTTTAATTCTTTAGAAATTGCATATACAGTATAACCAGGATATAAGAGACCCGGATATAAGAGAAACCCGGATAGAAGAGAGATTTTCTCTGGTCCCAAATTAGAGCCTGTGTTAATGTATATAAAATAGACCAAACCCGGATATAAGAGAAACCCTGATATAAGAGACTTCTTCTCCGGTCACTCTCTTATATCCAGGTTACACTGTATATATATATATATATATATATATATATATATATATATATATATATCAGTCAATTATGTACCATGCGTGGTACACGCTTAGTCGATCATGTATCTTTTTCCTGCAGTAGGTTGCCATTTCTTTCTGCGGTAGACCAGTTGCCATCCAAGGCTATATAACCCGGTCTGTTCTGCTATTTACCCACAGCTGGGGAGAGAAGAAAAGGATTCATACCTTTCCCAAGGGTATTAACACGTAAGTGAATCTAATTTATTTGGCAGGAATTCAAACTTTGCTCTCCGATTCCTCAATCCGAGTTGCTATCCATTGCCTCCTCCTACACAGACACACACACACACATATATATATATTAATAATAATAATAATAATAATAATAATAATAATGTATCGAAATGTAAACAAATGACGTCATATATTAAGAAATGGACAAGGTCCGACAATTTATTTATTAAAGACATTTTATTATGTTTAACGTTGTTATTTTATAGATACAAGTATTTAAGCAAATGCTCTGTTTATGATAAACAGTATTAAATAACATTTACCGGCCTGAATGTCCGAGAAATTTTCATAGAAAATATTCGTTCTTTGACAGGATTCGAACCTGCATCCTATACGGAACCGTCATATACGCTGACGTGCCTTACCGCTAGAGCAGTTATGAATGTACGAGATTCATGGAAAATTGGAGTTTATAAGCAGTAAATTCGACCTTGTCTACCGAACGCTTCTTTGTAGCCTAGCGGTAAGGCACGTCAGCGTATATGACGGTTCCGTATAGGATTCAGGTTCGAATCCTGTCAAAGAACGAATATTTTCTATGAAAATTTCTCGGACATTCAGGCCGGTAAATGTTATTTAATACTGTTTATCATAAACAGAGCATTTGCTTAAATACTTGTATCTATAAAATAACAACGTTAAACATAATAAAATGTCTTTAATAAATAAATTGTCGGACCTTGTCCATTTCTTTATATATATAACTACCATTTTAAAAATTAGGGCTTTAGAGTCTGCCTTATGAAAACACAAGAAATGTTAGAAGTTTACGAATAAATTTACTAGAGTTACTGCTGCTATTTTTTGATAATGCCGTATATGGACATCCGTATTTACAAAAATAGGCGCGTTTACATACACAAAAAAATTCAAAATTCTTTTTAAAATACTGGGGGTCGATAAATTTTCCATTTAGTATTAGGAACTTTATTTTTAAATTTTAAAGATTTGACACTTTATAAATTATTTCAATTAAAATTTTAAAAAATGAAAATAATTCTTGTAAAAATTAATTATTCATCAAAAATTCTTTTTGTTTTATTCACAAAAGCTAATCCTGGATACGCCAATAATCTAACGCCGGTCGTAAAGCCTCTGATCTGGAGATTGGAGGTGTTGAGGTGCGTGGGATTATCTCTTAATTGCCATTGTTCTCAGGACAACCCTGACAACGAGAAGGGGGAGCACCTGTTAGGGATCCAGCTATGGTCAAATAGTGACTCTACAAACAAAAGCAAAACTGTATACAAATATTTTAAAATACAATTTTATAGTAAAAATACCAGTAATACATTTTTATATAAAAAAATTACCAATAATACATAGTTATACTAGAAATACGAACAATACGTTTTATGTGTAGTTGAAGCCATACAGTTGCGTTCAAAATATATTCAATTGAAGCCATAAAATTTTATTCAAAATATTTAGATTTCGGCATTAATTAACCCATAGAGGTTGATATCCCGCCAAACAAAATCACCCAAGCAAATAAGCAACATAAAAAAGATCATTCATGAGATTAATCTATATAATAGCCTACAATTTCTTAAAGAAATCAAAGTGTACTACAAAACATAATTTCAACAAAACTACAACATAAAACAAATGAGCCCCTCTAGTAATTGTGTCCACACAAACATGTATGAGCAAAACATCTGAGTATCATCTACCATGTATTCTAATGTGAAAGCAGAATAACATATGTAATATTTTTATTACTTCCAAGGTCGCAAGAAAATTAAATTTCGGTATTTCTAACATGGGAAAGCTATGAATCCACCCCTCTACCCCCTCTATGGGTTAAATAGTAGGACTTGTATCAGTGAATCATTATTATCTCCCCAATAATCTTAAAATCTAATAATATTTACTGACTTTACCCAATCCGAAAAAGGACGATAAACCGTAAAAAACAAATTAATCATTCCCATGGTTTGGAAAACAGATTTTCTTGGTTGCCACTAATCCCTACTGCTAGGTAACCAGTATCTGGCAGGGGGGGGTCAAATTTATACCTTTTCCCAGGGTATTAGTGCAAAATTGAACGCAAAATCTTTCTGTGCATTCCATTTACGTAATATAAATGAAGAATCTGGTGATTTTTTTTTAATGCCGTGAATCTTCAGAACGTCGGCGTGCCTCACTCTCCACACTTTCCTTATCTGTGAATTGACATAGCTTCTTGAAAAAAGATAGGGAGTTGCTTTTTAATCCTATTTTGGGAAGAGAAAAGTTGGATACACGACTCTCTCAAAAAGCATCTATCCGTATGTGAACGAAAGTGATTAGACTTGAATTCGAACTCGACTCACCAGGGCTACTTTCTTTTCACCGAAGCTCGTTACAGCATCCACCCATTCAAAGGTTAATGTAATGTTTGTCATTGTTGTTGTTGTTGTTACTGATGATATCATATTTTTGTTATTATTCTATTTTCATGCCTCCTTTCAAGTGTTGCTTTCCCAGCTGTCTTTCCTTTTTAGCGTCTAGATGTTTTCTAATTAATACAAAAGCCGTTTCTCTTGGTGTTGTCATTGTGGGTTCTTACTGCTACGTTCATTAGTTCTGCTGTTGTTAATATTGCATTAACTGTTGTTTGTTTTATTATCATTTTACTTACTTTTATTGCAGTACGCATTCTTCGTTATTTTTTTTTGTTTTTTTTTTAGAGTATTTTGTCGCCATTTTGTCAGTTCATATTTTGTAGGCATCCAGTATTTTTAGACGTTAAGATTGTTAAAATCCATGACGTTTCTCCCACTTATTTCTGTTGTCTTCTCTTTTTTAATCATTATATCTTAAGACGTATATCATTATCATCAGTTCCTTGACTGCTTCAATCGTTGGTGAAAGCTAAGGACAAAATAACCCGACAACAAGGATAAGCCATTGGCGGTGGCTTTCAGGAGTTTCGGCACTCTTTTCTCCGACCACTCTTTGATGATACCTGACCATCTATTGCGTTGCCGTTTCCGCTTGCGTCCACTTTCAACACTGCCTAGATGGTCTTGCAGAGGATGGTTATGCTGTGTGAAGTGACTAAATCATAACATATTCCGATACTTCATAGTGGCGAGGAGAGATACCTGTCAGCATTTGTCATTCATACATAATCAGTCGTTTTGTGCTCCCAGTAGGAGATGCGAAGCAGCTTCCTGAAGCATTTGTTCTCGAGTGCCTGATTCCTGTCTGAACCACTAGTGTCCAATATGAAACAGACACATACTGGGTTCTATAGCCTTGGATAAAAAAAATAACAGTATTTGCTATTGTCAATGAAAACTTAGCTCACTTGCCCGACGACCTCTGGACTTTCACATTGTCCTAAAATCCACCTTTCATCGCACGTTACATTAAACTGTAATCCAAATTTGTCCTTTAATAATACTTACCTGGCCCCCTTAATCTCTTGGGATTCATTTAGCTTGATACACGATCACTTGAATTCCATGTTGTAGTAAAGTGTCCATTCTTCTTCATTAGTCACAGTAGGTGATAATTCAAAAGGTGCAATATCTACGGAATATGTTAGATAAACGGTAACTTCCCAGCTAAAATATAAAAGTATTTAACTGGTTATCTACATCATTTTGATTCATTTCGCTTGACCAAAGATTTTTTGTGTGTTCCACGTTGTTGTAAAGTATTTATTTTTCATGGTCTGATACCGTTTCTTTCTTTTTTTACCTATACAAGTAAATATGGTCCATTACGTTTTTTTTAATTATAATTTTTATTTATTTAATTTTTTCATTTAAATTATAGGGGAGCCTTACATCAAAGCAACTAATATAAGCAAATTAGTTCAAATAATTTTCAACGCTTTATTTAAATATACTGGGTATGTTTTCACTCTCCAACGTCGTGTAATTTCTATAATTCTTACTTAATATAATTATTTGATTGTTATCAACCTTGGCTGGTCTACAGCATCAAACTTTACGAATCGCTTTTGACATGTTCATTCATAATAACTTATTCATAAACTGAACAAATCTTTCTATGCCTGTTTCTGAAACGGAAAAGACAATACAATACAATATGGGCATACACGCTGTCTTAAAATACAATCCATGGTGTATTAAAGATATTATTATTGTTGTTCTTGCTGCTGCTGCTGAAAACTAACATCTGTAAGCATGCCGAAGCACTCAAGGATTAATAATCGTCCTGGGTAAGATGTTAAACTACATCCGTGTCCTGGGTAAGACGATAAACTATGTCCAGCAGCAAGTCCTATGATCAGGATGTTTTCAGGAGCGTGGAACCATCTCTAAATTGCTGGTGTTCCCAGGTCCACCCTCAGCCGAGGTGGTAGCACCTGTTAGGGTCCCAGTTATCGGCAAATAGTTAACTATTACCAGCAATAATTTTGGAAAAAAATACTACCAGCAATACAATTTAGAAGAAAAATTATTACCGGAAACAGCTTTTTAACAAAACAAAATATTACGAGCAATAAAAAAAAATTGTCAGCATTAAATAACCCATTGAGGTTTATATGCCGTAAAAGAAAATAAACCAGATCAATCTAAACCAAAGAATAAATATTCTATTCATACGAATCTATCCTAAAAATGTTGTCGGCATTAAATAACCTATTCAGGTTGATATGCCGTAAAATAAAATAAACCAAACCAATCTAAACCAAAGAATACATATTCTATTCATACAAAACTATCCTGAAAATGTTGTCGGCATAAAATAACCCATTGAGGTTGATATGCCTTAAAACAAAATAAACCAGACCAATCTAAACCAAAGAATACATATTGTATTCATACAAATATATCCTAAAAAACTTGTCGGCATAAAATAACCCATTGAGATTGATATGCCGTAAAACAAAATAAACCAACTCATCAAGGATTAATAAATACGGTCATTTTGATATTTAACCCAGAAACTACGTACTAATATGACACATGTCACAACGCGAGCTAAATCTGTCTTTTAAAATGAAGTTCCTCAAAACTAAACACTTCTAATGCCATCTAATGGCAAAAAAAAACGAATTAACTTATTAAGTTACTCAGTAGTGTATATTTGTTGTTAACGGGTTAAACAAAGCAAATAGGGTTATCTGAAAATAAAAAATAAGTTTCAAAACTGATTTCTAAATTTACAAGTTTTACGAAATAGTTATTTTGGGACAATTGTATCAGTTGTAGATTGAAACGCAATGACTTCAGATTTAAAAATCAAAAATATCACAGATTGCGTGAGTAAAAGTAAGCTCAAATGAAACAAGCTTGACAAGAAATAAATTATACGATTAGCTTGCCTGGTACGTAATGCAGACGAAACGAAGACAGATTGATGGCCGATAAACAACGGGAAAAGTCTGGCTCGTTTTAAGGTTAACCAGGTTTAATACCAAGGAAACCACAAGAAAGATTTTTATCATGAAAAACTAATGGCTCAGCAAACATGAGTTTAAAAAATTGAACCGAGGATCAAGTTAGCAGTTTTCTGGAAATCAAAAGAACACGACAAAAATATTTACATAATTCTAAAGTGTGTTATTTGACAATCAACAGAGTAGACACTGTGTTTGTTCAAGGGGTAAGATTTCTTCGTTATCCAATGTGGATTCAAAGTAAAGGAACTGATATCGACGTCAATCGTTTGAACCAATTGTTGGTTGGCTGATTCTGTTTTTAATGAGTAAAATCTAAATATATTCGTATGATATGGATATGATTTTTTTTTTTTTTTTTTTTTAGGTGGCGGGTGGGGTTAACAACCAAAATGCGAGGAGACGAGAAATGCTCAGGTTATTTCGCTGCGTTACTAAATAAAAATAAAAAAAAAAAAACACCACAACACCCATAGACTTTGCCTGTTGGCTGATGCCATGTTGGGTTTTTTTTGTTTGTTTGTTTTTTTTGTTTTTTGTTGTTTTTTTGTTGTTGTTTTTTATTTTTTATTTTTTTTTATTTTTATTTTATTTTTTTTTTGCTCTGGAGTGCGATGGATTCGGTTTCAAACTCTAAAATTAAACAAAAATCTCAAAGAGCTTACAGGAACGTCATGTTAAAACACCGATTCTCGTACGATCACCGAAGTTAAGCAACGTCGAACTCGGTCAGTGCTTAGATGGGTAATAGCTTGGGAATACCAGCTGCTGTGAGGTTGGATGTGCGGATGGTGTAATGGATAATGGTACGGAATTTTTAATCGGGGAGTCAAGTTAAATTCTCGTTTAATTTCGTTATATACACGTACGTGAAAATATCATTCGGAAAGGTATGCATCCACCTCCTCTTCCCCAAAGTATGGGTTAATTAGTAAGGGTTTTATCGCTAGGCTATTATCAACTACCCCCCCACACACACACACACACCGAAACGCCAACCAAGAATTTCTTACAATCTAAAATTAATTCCTGGCTTTACATAACCTGCAAAAGTAGAAAATAAATCCAGCACTCAAAAGAACGTGGGATTATGAATATTAAATACAATTTCCGAGACCAAGTAAAACGTAATCTAATATTAAGACGGACACCTGACGAAGGTCAGTAGGTAAAATAGTCGAAACGTCATGTATATAGCAACCAGCATAAGTATGCTGCTACGTGTAGCAAATGGATGGCATAGTTTAATCTGTCACGAGGTTACATCAGACTCATGGTGTGCGAAATACGCGCACACAGAAAGATATATATATATATATATATATATATATATATATATATATTACATGCTCGGTACTAAGTAAAAAGCGCTCAATATCAGTGATTGTGCTAACATTAGTTGGAATCAATCAAGCATAAATAGATCCAATTTTAAAAAATAAACAAGTTTGTCTGATGATCGCACAAGCGTGAAACCCAGGCTCACAAACTCATATTCATAAAACTTATTATATATATATATATATATATATATATATATATATATATATAGGTTTAAAGTTTGCTATATTTATGGGATAAAGTGTTATCAGCGATAGAGCGTATGTAAATATAAATATAAAACATTGAAGTCAGCACTGAGAGGCGACAGGCTGTTTCATGTTAGACGCAATCGTCAGGCCACGAATGTTGGATTTTTAACTAATTTTTATTTATAAATATAGGT
Organism: Acanthosepion pharaonis; assembly: GCA_903632075.3. Taxonomy (NCBI): domain Eukaryota; kingdom Metazoa; phylum Mollusca; class Cephalopoda; order Sepiida; family Sepiidae; genus Acanthosepion; species Acanthosepion pharaonis. The sequence continues at coordinate 2,074,559 of CAHIKZ030004626.1, read as the reverse complement.
TAGTGGTGCATTGTGCGTAATCTATTCTGGCCGTTAATTTGTCGGGAATGGCTTGTTTGTTTATTTATTTATTTGGGTTATTTTATTTTACTTGTTTTTTTATTTTCATTTTTTTAATATTTATTTATTCTTTTTCGGTTTTCGATGTTTTATTAACGTATTAAAATTTTTTACAAAACAATGTAATAGACCAAGCTACTATAAAATCACCAGATAATGAAGAAAAAGTATATATAGGAGTAACTGAAGGACCATGGAAACAATGAAACTATGCACACAAAACATCTTTCACAAATAGTAAATACGCGAACAGCAAAATGTTTTCTAAATATATCTGGATAATTAAAAACTAAACGCAAATCACTCCAAAAATATCATGGAAAATAAGGAAAAGATCAATAACCTACAACAATCAATCCAAAACCTGCAAGCTTTGCCTGGAGTAAAAAATAGCTATTATTACCTTGCCAGAGGAAAATAAATTACTAAATAAACGATCTGAGCTCATCTCAAAATGCAGACATGAAAACAAATTTTTACTACGTTACTTAAAAATCGAAAACTGAAAAGGATAAATAAAAATAAACAAAATAATATAAAAAACAAGTAAAATAACCCAAGCAAATAATAAACAAATTAACAAAGCACTCCCGTTAGAATAGACAAAATAGAACAAATAAAGATAAAAAATAAATACATAAAATACAAGTAAAATTATCAGTCCAAATAAATAAAGTAAACAATAAACAAATTAACAAACCAATAACCGTTAGAATAGACTACAACAATCAATTCGAAAAATTGGACGAGAAATTAGTTATAACTACTATATAACGATAAAAAATCGAAAACCGAACACAGTAAATCAAAATACACAAAATTAAAAATAAGCAAATAAATAAGAAAAAATTAATCCTAAATAAATAAGTTAATTAACAAATCGCTCACGCTAAAATAACCGTAGGAACTAATACAAATAAACATAAATCCAAATAAATAAATAAGATAATAAACAAATTAAAAACTGTCCCCCCGCCAAAATAAATCCTCCATAATTTTTTACTACGTTAATAAAACATCGAAAACCGAAAAGAATAATTAAATATAAAATAAAGTGTGAAAATGAAAAGCAAGTAAAATAAAGTGAGCCAAATAAATAAATAAACACACAAGCCACTCCTGCCAAAATAACCGCCAGAATGGATTACCCACAATGCACCACTGACCCATATATATAAATAATCGAGAAAAATCCAACACTCGCGGCTTGACGATTGTGTCTAGCATGAAACAGCCTATCACCTCTGAGTGTTGACTTCAATATCCATTTTCTTAAATGAGCTTGTGTCCGAAAACCTTTCATAGCCCTTATGTGTGTGTGTGTGTGTGTGTGTGTGTGTGTGTGTGTGTGTGTGTGTGTGTGACTAGCTATCGGAGTTTTGTAAACAGAGATTTGGACTCTTAGAACTTGTGCATCTTAGTGACATCAACGCATGTAATAGAATGCTTGTTGTGTGTTTACCAAATAAAATACTTATACCCTAGCTGAAGAAATTTCAACATTTATTTATTTTTTTTTAACATGATGTAGAATTATGAGTATTTCGTACAATAAATATAATACAAACTACGTGTGTTGTCAGCAAAATTTTTGTGATAATAAAGCCTGTGTTTATTAAAATGGGTAAGCGGGCTTTGCTAAAATGTTGCAGATTAACCGTTGAGATAGTGTAGTAGTTTTATATAGATGTGTGCTTCTTCAGTAAAACGGTACATTCTCCTCGTGAAGTAACATAATTCAGAAATAAAAAAAAAAGATACTCACTAAAAATTTGTCAAATATTTCTTATAGATAAGACATGTAGAGGACTCCCCAAGCATGAAGAGAACGTTTTCTCATGAGAATAGTTCGTGGGATAGTCTTTACAATATAATGTGTATTGTCCTGTCGAAATTGTGACGTCATATCCCATTAGTTAATTCTCATTAGAGTTTTTGGCAAGAACTAGATGAATATAATATTCTAAAAAAAATTAATCTCGACTTCCAAAAATGGTAAAAGGGGGAAAAAAAAGAATATTATTTTTCACATAAATTCGGTGGACAAATTACGATTTCATTAAGTACTTTGTCAAAAACTGAGGTCAAGGGTCATTGGCAAAATATTTGGATGAAGCTCGCTTCGCAACTCATTATGAATATATTCGCGATAAGAGTAAACGGATCGGGTGTCATCAGCGTTGAGCATAATTTAATTGAAGCCAATCATATCGGGCGACAGGGTTCCTGTTTGTTGGTGTCGATTATAAATGCCTACACGCTTATGGGGATGCACATCAATTTCGGAATATATTAAGGCGAATACGTTACTTCCTTGTGCCCAAGAACATACACACACGAACAAGTATAGAAACATTTACCGCAAACCCCTGAGGGCAGCACAGAAACGGAAATATTTCAAACGAAACATTAATAAACAATGTACTAGGGTAAATAAGTTAATGTTTACACTATTAATAATCAATATACATTTTTTTATTGTTTCAAGCATCTTCAAAAATATATAATATTATTATTAATAATAATATAATAATTAATATATATATATACATACATATATATATATAAAGAAATATAGTCTTAAAATGTGCTATATTTAGGAATAAAGTCCTCAATATCAGAGATAGAGCGCGTAAATATAAAAGTGTACATAGAAGTCAACACTTAGAGGCGACAGTCTGTTTCACGCTAGATGCAAACGTCAGCCCACCTGACATATATATATATATATATATATATATATATATATATATATATATATATATATATATAGATAACTAGACTCGTTTCGAAAATCCTTTTTGATTTGCTAATCAAATCAATTTCGAGGGAAAAAAAGGTTTTAAAAAAAAAAGAGCTACAAACATGAACTTCTGCCGACAAAAAAATCCCTGACGATCCGTTTAGGTGAAGCCTAGGTAGGTTTGTCTGGCTCACTAGATGTATCTTTATTATATATATATATATATATATATATATGCATATATATATATATATATATATATATATATATATATATATATATATATATATATATATATATATATATATATATATATATATATATATATATACCCAAGTAGTATAGGATTGGTGTATACGGAATAAATTCCAATAACCAACAATTACTATTTTTAAAAGCTATTATAACCTTACTTCGTTGTCAAGTTTTTTGAATGCTCCTATACTTGTGTTTTGATTGGTCATTCTAGTTTTTGTAACAGCGTTTTCCCTTTGCAAAGTATCGTTAATATATTTGAAACTTTTAAAACCATTTATTTTACATTCAACATCATTACTTGAAAAGACATCGGAGATGCTGAAACAAAATTGCTATTTTTGTAATGTTTTTATTACATATTTATATTATAATTTTTAAATAAGTAATTACATATATATATATATATATATATATATATATATATATAGGGTGAGAAATAGAGAGAATTAATGCTTTTATTTTTAATCGGACATTTTTATTACGTATAACGGAAAAGGCAGCTGAAATTTCCTGGATACATAATGTGCCAGAAGAGCTAGGAAAATATGACACTCTCAAGGCAGGGAATTAGGGAAAGTCGCCTACCTGACGAGTTGTGTGAATGGAAAGCGGAACAGGAGGCGGGAAACTTAGCAAAAGGAGAAAAAAACGGTTAAAAGCCGCAGCGGATAAGAAGTTTTGGAGAGCTATGATCCCCCATGTCCAGAAGGGAGGCGTCACATAGAAGAAAAGAGGTTATTTAATTAACCAGTTTTAGTTCGACATATAGACGTTTTGATTACGTCTTCCCTAGATAAATAGGTCGATATCAAATGTGTGAACATAAAGATATCACTACTTGATAGTAGCTGTACGTTTCACGCTTTAAGCTGCCATCAATCTTTATATTTAAATATAAATAACTTTAAACCATATGACTATATCATCTTCTATGAGTCTTGTTCCTGTTGGATGTATCAGATCATAACTCTCCACAACTTCCTATCAGCCCTATATATATATATATATATATTTCTTTTTACCATTCTTCCCTAACCTGGTTTTAAGATCCATTTATATAAGTTTGTCTGGCCGCTATACCATACCCTATTGCCTTCTATGTCTTGACAACATGAAATATTTCCCTAAAATTCTTTCCTCAGTATGGGACCCAGAATTTCGACTGTTTATTTAGGATGCTTAGTTTAAGTGTTTTTTTTTTTGGTTGTTTTTTTTTTTTTTTTGTTCCATGTTCCATCTTAAAACACAAATGGATGTAAGACAAGGATGAGTCTTCTCACCGGACATATAGACCGAGGCGATTCTGTTAGAATTACAAACCTTACCAGGATTCATTATTGGCGACCAACATCTTAAGAACATAAGATATTCCAATGATACAGTGCTTGACTTCAGAACCAGAAAAGAAACTAAGAGAACTCCTAGAAGATTAGAATAATGTCGAAATCAAATACTGGGATAAGAAAGTGGATCTTATCCACCAACAAATTATGGTAATCATTTTTAACCGGAAAAGTGTGGAATACGGATTTTTACGCAGGAAGCTATTTCAGACGACGCATTGAGGCTTAAGAAGGTAGTGAAGGAAAGCAAGAAGGACTACACAATTGTGGACTTACCTTCCCGGTTCTTCCAGAGGGAATGGCAGAAAAGTGGGGTTTCCCCGTCGGAGAAGATGCTGCGGTTGTAGTATCTGTTCCGTATTGAAGGCCTACTCTCTCCCTTGCCCCCCCCACCACTGTTGCGTAACATCTGTTACGTAGTGGTGTTATGACCGGCTATGACCAGCTTAGACCAACTTAGACCAGTGGCCCGAGGTGAAATACTCGGCTCCCCACATTAAAAACCGACCTTGTATCACAACCTGGCTCAGTAGAGGGTGGGGTCAAGATAATCTCAGACTAAACAACAGTTGCTTGGAAGACATAATGCATGGTTGTTAGAGAAAAAAAAAAAGACCAACATGCACATTGCAAATTGTTTCGCCACCCATTTACTCAAGTTCGCTAGGTACGTTATACGGTGTTTTCTTGTCTCTCTTACCTTTAATCTGTCCTGAGGGCATCAAATTTTCCAAGCTCTTTTTCGTTACTATGTGCCCTAAAAGTTTCAACTGTCTCTTCCTGATGTTATTCATAAGTATTCTTTTTTGTTTCCATTTTCTCTAAAACTTAGTCGTTGCCCATGTGTACAGTCTATGGTATTCTCAGCATCCTTCTGTAGAGGCACATTTCTGTTGCTTCAAGTTTCTTCTTCATCCGTGAGGAGATTGTCCAGTATTCACAGCTATATAGGAGAATTTAGTAGTGTCTTGTTTGGTTCTAACGAACTTTTTTATTTCTTATTACTTTGCTTAGACTTTGGAAAGCATCTTTCGCTACGTTATTTTTCGTTCAAGAAACTAAAAAAGCTAGATGATTGCTACATTGCTCTAGCCCTAGGCATTTTCTATTTCTTTAGCGTTCTTTGTTTCTAACGAAATTTTCCTGTATTTTAATACATTGCTTAGCTTTTGGGAAGCATCATTCTCTATCCCAATATACCTTGTGATTTTGCTGTCATACATTCCGTCCTTTGTTAAAACAATTCCTAGATATTTAAATTGTTGTACTTGTTTGATATTGGTATGACCGATTTGTAATTTATATGTTGGGCTGTTGCTTTCGCTGACAACCCTGTATTTTGTGTTCTTGCAATAAAGGTTTAGTCCTTCTTCTTATTTTCTATCACTACGGTCTCTCGTTCTTTTTGTCTGTTTTTTATATATTCGTTGCCGGTAAGAAGCGAAATGTACAACTCTAAATGTAATTAACTGTGAAGGGGGTTTCTTTTATCTTCCTGTTTATTAGGCGCGACACCGCGTTAAAAAATAACATGATTTCACGTGTGCCGTCTCGTATTGCATCCTGTGTCAATGATTCCCCTTCGTAAAAATCGGGAAACAGAAGCGGGCGAACCGTTCGTCGAACCACGACAATCTGTTTAAACTCAGCTTCTTCTTCGCCTCTCAGGTGTTGGTGATTAGAAGCGCCTCGGTAGACACATATGTTTTAATAATCCTTTTTTTTTTTTTTTCATAGATATATATATATATATTTTTTTTTTATTCATCTGCCATCTTCCAGGTGTCAAATTACCTGATTAGCTTTAAACGGCTGTATTAATTGCCAAATGCGTTGACGAATTTAATCTCATCATCGCCATCAGTATCATAATGATAATTCCTATGGCCGGCTGTGGTCGTAGGATCAGTGCGCAATATGACCAGTTCCCTCCAGGTGACAACATTGAACACCAGAGAGGTATTCATTTGTGCATAGACTGTTTAGTCAAGTGAGCCTATCACTCTCAAGGTCAAACAACTGGCGAAGTCCCTAACCTGAGGGCCCGCTTTGGTCAGGGACACGTTACCGTTGATTCCATCGTTGAAACCCTTTACCCTGCCCGTTGACTTCAGTTGACTTCAGTAAAAGGACTTCTCTTCCCAAAGATATCGTGTCATCCGCGTACAGGCTTCATATATCGTTATGGAGCCCAGTCTGCCCCATGGTGTTAAATGACCACTGACTCGACAAGATAGTCAGTCGGCTTTTTGGCAGGTCTTGTTTCTAACCCGACTCGGTGTCTAGCCAGCTTCATCATTAGAAAAGCTACAGGGGGGGGGGAACCGGTTTAATTGTCGATAACCCAGCAAGTACTGGGTTTACATGATACGAGTAAAATGACATGAAATAAATTTAATATAATAAACCTGAATTAAAAATCAAACTCGCTACCTTCTTTTATCTTATTTTATATAATGTAGCCGATCACAGCTCTCCACAACTTCCTTTCCTCTAAATAACTCTTTCGCTTTCACCAGTACTTTTTAGTCGTTCATTTACGAAAGCTCGTCAGCTGTAATATGTTTTGTGTATATTAAATTTGCTAATCCTTCGTTCCTCGTTATCTGCCACAGAAATTACAGCTGACGTTTTTCTGATTACAATTATTCTGATTATAAGTTCCATTTTACTTCCTATTTTTCATAAAACTTCCCCATTTGTTATGTGCTCTGTCCATGATATTCTCAGCTCAACATACTAATTCTGAATGACTGACACTGCTCTACGACAGTCGCGTTTTAGTTGAATATGTAATGTCCATGTGCAAGAAAGTGTGTGTTATGTCTAATCTTTTATTTATATTGGCTCTGTTGAACATGCATTTATATAAATATAGGGTCCTATTCAATCGTGGACATGATGCCGACTGATTTCAATGTTAGCGTTCCGACTATGAGATACAGCTTTGATTATCCACATTGTATATTTGTCAATGAGGTCAGGGTAATAGCGACATGGCATCATCTCCCGAGGTCGACGTTCTGGTAGGAAGTGCTTGAAAACGATGACCCAAGTAAAAATTGCATAGAGGAAACTTTGGAAGCCATTGATGGTTGCATGTGCACGGAATCACAAGTCATCGTGACATAGGGTGACACCGACCTGTTTTTTTTTGTTTTTTTTTAGATATGGAATATCCATAATTGTATCCTATCTCCCAGAATCCCGTTGTGAATATAAATTTAGGATTTCTCCGATGAATTTTGATTTGCAGAATTATGTATTTGTCTTGCTAGTTTTGATTTCTCCAGTTAATTTTGACTCAAATATTTATGTTTTTGACTCAAATATTTCGGCTAATTTTGATTCGAATAGTTATGTCTTTCTCTGGTTAATTTTGGGTGGACTAGTTATGTCTTTTCTGTGGCTAATTTTGATTGGACTTTTTGTGTCTTTTTCCGGTTAATTTTGATTCGAATAGTTATGCCTTTCTCTGGTTAATTTTGGGTGGACTAGTTATGTCTTTTCTGTGGTTAATTTTGATTGGAGTAGTTATGTATTTCTCCAGCTAATTTTGATTCGACTAATGAGTTCTCCTGTTAATTTTGATTCGATTAGTTACGTCTTTCTCCGGTTAATTTTGATTCGAATAGTTACGATTTCACGGTTAATTTGGATTCGACTAGTTATGTCTTTCTCCAGTTAATTTGGATTTGACTAGTTATGTGTTCTGTTAATTCTGATACGATTGGTTATGTCTTTCTCCGGTTAATTTCGATTGAAGTAGTTTTGATTTCACTGAAAATTTTAATTCGAGTAGTTATGTCTTTCTCCAGTTAATTTTGATTCAAGTAGTTATGTCTTTCTTTGGCGAAATTTGGTTTGACCATTTACGACGTTTTCTGATGGCATTTGATTCAACAAGTTATGAAATTACAGTCAATTTTGATTCGATTAGTTATGTCTTTCTCCAGTCAATTTTGATTCGATTAGTTATGTCTTTCTCCAGTCAATTTTGATTCGATTAGTTATTACTTAGTGCGTTTCACTGTGCGCTTTTTCTCTTTCCCGCCAAGAAACTGCTACTAAAATCTGATGGATGCCTACTATCCAAACGTTCTGTAAATGTAATAAACTATTACTTTAAAATTGTTTCCATAGAATATTTTGAAGCAGTTTCCTTTGGCACGTTTACTGCAACTTCCGAAATAGTTGCGTTAAAAGCTAGTGTCATTTTTTTTTTCAGTTCACTCAAGCGCATTTCAAAAAATACCTTAAACTTTGGGCAGCAACTGGTCTCTATGTAAAGATTTATATGACAGGAACAAATGAAAATTCTTGTCCGCGTCTTGGTGAAAGAAGTGATAGATAGTTTCAAATTTATATGTACAAACTTGTTTTTTTTTGTTTTTTTTTTGTTTTTCGTTTTGCAAAAAATAGTTTCTTAAAAAATAAAGTAGTTCTTTTTTTATCTGATTTATGAAGATTTTTTCTTCATCTCAGTATCAACTTATAAGTTTCAAGATCTTTCATCAAATGAGAAGTTCGCTGAGAAACATATTGATCAAGTTTGCCATAAAATTCAATTCGTCTGCTGAACAAGATTCCTGCGTAAAAATCCGTATTCAACACTTCTCCGGTTAAAAATGATTACCATAATTTTTTGGTGGATAAGACGCACTTTCTTAGCCCAGTATTTGATTTCGACATTATTCTATGCTTAAAAAATAAAAACGTTAATTTTTTTTCTGATTTAAAAAATTTTTTCTTCATCTTATTATCAGTTTATATCAGACTAGATTTTCTTTGCAACCTGCTGACGTATGTTGAAATCAAAAAATATTTCGTATTGTTGAAGTTATCGCTAACATTTTTCGTCGAGATTAACTAACTCTACGTTTCGTTTCGCAAACCAATCGATGAAATATAAAAACTTAAAGAAAAGATAAGCAAAAAATAATACTGCATTTTTATTAAATAAGTATTTGTTATTTTAATCATTAAATTGCTTTTAAAATGGTGGAAGAATTTTGTTTGTATAATAAAACTTTTAATCTTTTTTTCAACAATGAAAATTCATTGTATTAAGCTACGCACCCGAATAAAATTAGTTGTACTTTGTACTTCCTTTCATGTTTGCACTTCTCCCCAAAATTTGGTTTCCATCTGTCAATGTATGACTATTTTTAAGGGTTTGATTGCCAGACGGAAGGACTAACGGAAATTATAGAATTTTATATATAGATAGAAGTCTTAAAATCTTTTATGAAATGCCAAGTTCGCTGAGGAACATATTGACTGAATTTGCCTTAAACATCAATGGCTCGTCTGGATTAGTTTCTTGCGTAAAAATTTGTCGTCAAAACTTTTCCAGTTAAAAATGATTATCATAGTTTTTAGTGTATAAGACGCACTTTCTTACCCAAGTATTTGATGTTGATATTATTATACACTTAAAAGATAAAAAGGATTTTTTTTCTGACTTATAAGATTTTTTTTCTTCATCTTCTTGCTCTAATATTTGATGTCGAAATTTGTCGAAGGTATAAATGGTAGCAATTTGGGCGGGAATTCAGAATAGCAAGGATGATTTTTCAATCACTGCTCAAGACTATTACAAAATCAAACGAAGAGTGAAAATTTGTTTCTCCTTACAAGAACTGATATTAATCATAGCAATTTTTTGACAATATATGCCACTGCTTCAATTTTAATATAAAAATGTATTGTTGGTCATTTTACTATAAAATGTATTGCTGCTAAATTTTTTGATAACAAATGTATTGCTGGTATTTTTATTATAAAAATGTATTTTTATACTTTCCTAGTTTTCTTATTTTTGTTAGGGTTCACTATTTGCCCATAGCCGAAACCCTAACAGGTGTTACCACCTCGGGTCAGGGTGAAACTGCGAGCAATAGTGATTACAAGGTGGCTCCACTCTCCTAAATAGCCTACACTATTCTGAGCAGAGGACTTGCTGCCGGATGTAGTTTATCGTCATAACCAGGACTGTTGGAAGTAATTAATTTTAGAAACTACTTAAATTAAACGGGCCGCTCGTAAAAAGCTGAGAAAATCCTCCTGGGAATACTGTTTGTAGATTAGCATTTGCTAAACATTCCTCTACTCACGACATTTGTCAGAGAGGAAAAATATTGTGTTTTTATTCCTTTCAGAAGAGGGAGTCCTGTTCATAATATATTTAGTTAGGGTATAAACATTGCCAGTAACTTAGTAAGCATGGGAAATCCACTTGGACCGTGATTCTCAAACTGTTACATGTCTCATGTTGAAAACAAGATATTTTTAAAAAAGTTACTAAACTTAAAATATATGTTCGCTATGTAGATGATATTTTTATTTTAGCCGAAGACAAAAAGAAATTGAACAAAATTATCAGAACACAGAAATCACAAGAAAAATTTAATTAAAAGCTTAACAGCAGTACATTGTCAGTCGTTTTAATGAAATATATATATATATATATATATATATATATATATATATATATATATATATATATATATATATATTGTCTTCAACTAAAATAAAAAAATATCATCAACATAGTGGACATATATTTTAAGTTAATTTTATATATATATATATAAATTTTAAGCATTTCACCCCCAGCAAGGCGTTCTGAGTATGACGATAAACTACATCTGCGTCCAGGGTAAGACGATAAACTACGTCCAACACACATGGCATATGATCAGGACGTTTTGATGAGCATTGAACTACCTATATATATATATATATATATATATATTTCAGCTAAAATAAAAATATCATCAACATAGTAGACATATATTTTAAGTTAATTATATATATATATATATATATATATATATATATATATATATATATATATATATATATATAAATTTTAAGTTTCAAGTAAGGCGTCCTGAGTATGACGATAAACTACATTCGCGTCCAGGGTAAGACGACAAACTACGTTCAACAGCAAGGCCTCTGATCAGGTTTTGAGGAGCGTTGAGCCACCTCTTAATTGCTGGTGTACCCAGGTCCACACTGACACGAGGTTGTAGCATCTGTTAGTAGCACCAGCTATTGGCAAATAGTTTAAAAAACCGGCGTCAAAAGGTGAAAAAATAAGTTTTAATACCAGTAAAATATTTTTTTTTAAATTATTACCAGCAATACATTTTGAAAAAAAAATATTACCAGCTATACATTTTTTTTTCATTATTAACAGAAAAATATTATCAGAAAAAAATTTTTGAAAAAAATATTGCCAACAATAAAAATGTTGTCGGCATTAAATAACCCACTGAGATTGATATACCGTAAACAAAACCAAATCAAACCAAAGAGTGTAATAAGGGAAAAGACTGGGTATGGGGTGGGGGGGTAGAAGAGGATGAGAATAAGAATGGAGAAGGATTAAAAAGAACAGGGATCAAGGCATCAGAAAAGGTCGATAGACATTATATTTAAATTTTTGAAGATTATAGTTTTCAGGGAAGCAAGTGAGAGGAAGGGAGTTCCACTGTCGGGAAGTGCGAGAGAAGAAGCTGCTGGAGTAGAATAGGCGGTTACATTTAACTCTTTTGACATTAAAAGGGTGGCACCGATATGCCAACCTAGTAGCACGCTTAAATTCATATAGTTGGGGCACCAGTGAAAATAGTTCGTCAGTGAAAATATTTATAGAAAAAAACAGAGGGAAGCCATTTTACGTCCGTGAGAAAGTGACCGGAGTCCAGACCCCAAGTCAGGATCGATCACATTACATATCCGTCTTTGGATTTTGTCAAGAACCACCAGATGAACAGCAGGGGCATCAGACCATATATGGCAACAGTATTTCGGGCATGGACGAATGGTGGATTTGTAGATGTGAAGGTTGGACTCAGACGAGAAAAACCTTCTGGCGCGACACACAGAACCAAGTTTCCTTGCAGTAGATGAAGCTATTGATGCAATGTAATTGTTCCACCTCAGGTCAGTGGAAAACGTGAGACCAAGATATGGAAAGCTAGAATATGTAGATCATTATATGAAACCTGTTTTCTGTGTTTACAGAAAATGCAGAATCAGATTTTTAAAGAGAGACGGATTTTTAAATCAAAGATTATAACTGAACGTCAATTGTAAGCATATTTCACCTTTTAGCCATACAATTTTATATATATATATATATATATATATATATATATATATATATATATATAAGAATTTGAATAAATGGTTCTCCCCCCCGTTGTTTTTTTTTGTTTTTTTTGGTCACGTGGTTATGATTTTTTTGTTTATAGGCTATAAATATTCCGTTCTTTTGTTACCTTCTTAGCCAGCCATCCCTGACGATCCGCTTAGCTGAAAACTTCGTAAGTTTGTCTGGCTCTCTAGGTTTAACTAGATCTGCTCTACTTACTGTATTGAGCACTTTATTTAGTTATTTTGCTTCCTCGCATCGGTTTTTTTTTCCTTTGGACTCTGGACTTGCATGCTAGACGATTATTTTCGGCTAACGTACATATTCTTTGTTCTTTCTTTTTTATATACCTCCTTTTCCCCTTTGGTATTGGTTTGATTATTTGCAAATCAAGACACCGAAGGTTTTCCGAACGAGTATAATTTCTCATACTTTTAATTTCTTATACTACTAATATATATATATATATATATGTGTGTGTGTGTGTGTGTGTGTGTGTGTGTGTGTGTGTGTGTGTGTGTGTTTTGTGTGTGTTTCATTAAAGACGACTGACATGGTACCGCGATTAAGCTTTCTATTCAACTTTTCTGGCGTTCGTGTAGGTTTTTCTGGACATAAATTGTATAAAACATGTCTGTATGTTCTCTGTGTCCAGAAAACACTTATATGAACACAAGAAAAAATGAATAAAAAAATAATCGCAGGAACTTATCAGTTGTCTTTCTTCTTTTAGACGCCGTATCCATTCAGAACCTAGGTGAACATGGTTCTCCACATCTTCTTGACCATTGTAGCACTTTATAAGTTTTGTCATTTTGTTATTTCTCACCAACCCTGTTTTTCTCATCTGAAACTCATCAACTATATTATGCACTACTTTCCTCATAAATCAGTCCGGTGAGTATCAAGTTTTCCAAGCCATCCTTCCTCAGTATGTGCCCCAGAAATTTCAACTGCCTCTTCCTGATGTTAAGTATAAGTTTCCTTTTTGTTTCCATTTTCTCCAAAACCTCGTCATATCTCACTTGTTCGGTCCATGGTATCCTCAGCATCCTTCTGTAGAAACTTCAACTGTCTCTTCCTGGTGTGAAGTAAAAGTTTCCTTTTTGTTTCCATTTTCTCCAAAACCTCGTCATATCTCACATCTTCGGTCCATGGTATTCTCAGCATCCTTCTGTAGAACGACATTTCTGTGGCTTCAATTTCTGACGTTCATTGTTATATAAGAGGACAAATATAACAGCAGTTCAATACTTTTTTCTTTGTTTCGAACAATTTCTTTCTGTCTCTTAATTCTCCGCTTAGCTTTTGGAATGCATCTTTGGCCATATCTAAGTGTTGCACATTCCATCCTCCGTTAGAACTTGTATAAAAGAAAAATTGCTCCCCAAATACATATATTCTGTACATATATTCTCTTCACAGTGTGAAAGCACGTGAATTATCCTACCCTCGTCAGCCGCCAAACAGTGGAGGTAATAAAGTTTCGGTGACTAAGGCGGTGCTGCCACCCCTGGCGCCACCAGCTTTTGCCACCCAGCAGGGTATTGGCACTAGTTATATATATATATATATATATATATATATATATATATATATATATATATATAAAATAAAATGGTGATAATGTAATATAACAGAGCTATTAAGTATATATTAATAAATATACATATCATGTCCCATCGGTAAGATGACTCAGAGTTTCATACACAACGCAATCTTCAGGTACTGGGCAAAAAAGTCTCTAACCAGCACCTGAAGATTGCGGTGTGTGTGAAACTCTGAGTCGTGCTACAGTGAGGTATATATGTATATATATATATATATATATATATATATATATATATATATATATATATATATGTGTATGTGTGTTTGTGTGTGTGCGCGAAAAGGAATTTTATCTCACATTTAACCATTGACTATTTTAATCTCCTATAATGACTTGAATTTATGTATATTCTATATATTCTATAATACAATAAAATATTCTATAACATATATATATATATATATATATATATATATATATATACAACAATAAAAAATATTAAAAAATGAAAATCTTCAGACACACTGGGTTGTATATTAATATTCTTTCGTTTTTATTATTATTATTTCAGTTAGATTCCTCGACTAGTTTCGGCCAATTTATGGCCATCATCAGGAGAAAAAAAATTTCTGCTTGCTGGTAGCAGTGAACTACAGAAACGAATGTCTTGTTGGAGAAAATGAACTTGTGTCTGTAGTTTTCATTTGTGTTTTTAACATGAATTTTGGTCAGTCCTTGTGTTGGTCAAACAGTTTCTTTTGAGTTGTTTTTTTAAGATAAGACCTGGTTTGATTCATGCTACTCTGAATTCCCTTGGTCATTTTGACAGTTTTATTGGTTCCTGGTAAGGAGACGTATCTCTGTTAAGTGTGTTTGTGTTATTTTGTTCTTAGTGGGTGAGTGAGTATGATGTGTGTACCACCCGATTCCCACTCCTCCTTGTTTTCTCTTTGTCGAGAGTAGAGGTTTATTCCTTGTTTCCTGTTTAAGATTGGGTTTCCGGTTCCTTTTAAAGTCTATTGCAACTCTATACTTTTAATCTCACCGTTTAAACTAGGAAATTTTATTTACTATTTAATTATTTATTTGTCTCAATAAAAGTAGATAGGTTCGCTTATCGTTCGGTTCATACTCCTCCCCGGTCTTTTGAACAGGAGTAGAGGTTTATCCTTTGTTTCTTGTTTAATGATAGGTTTCCCCTTCCTTTTAAAGTTTACTACAATACTATACTTTTAACGTCTCAACTCTGAAATTTTATTTACGATTTTTTTTCCTTTCAAAAGGAGTAGATAGGTTTGCCTATTATCTAGTTCACACTCCTCTCCTGGTCTTTTGAACAGGAGTAGAGGTTTGTCCTTTGTTTCCGGCTTAGGTTGAGGTTTCCGGTTCCTTCTAAGATCTTCTCATTCTCTTTCACTCTCAGTAAACTCCCTTACGTCTTAGTGGAATCATCACCTTGTTTGAGTGGAATTGATTAAAAAAAGAAAAAGATTTAGACGTTCAAATAAGAAAGAAAGAAAGAAAGAAAGAAAGAAAGAAAGAAAGCGGAAGAAAAAGAAAGAAGGGAAATTAAACAAAAAGCAAAAAACAAATATGTAATATCCGAACGTAAAGAAAAATGTCGGGTTGCGGGGGTGTATTCACTAACTAACAAATTAATAAATTGTAACAAACTGGCCGGTTGGTTCTATTAAAAATCGTATCTTCTTTCTTTCTTGTCTACGACGGGGCGGGGAAACGAAACAGAGGGTGGGCATGAATGGTAAAGGGGTGACCATAGCGAACAGGTGAGACAACAGACGTGACATTTAACCCTTACTTCCTCAACCCGACCTCGACCACAGGATGTGGACGTGTCAGATTTTCTTAATAAAACTAAGCGGAAAGAGAATCGTGAAAAGAGTCCAAAAGAAAAGAATTGGACTTCAAAAAACAAAAAACAAACATTGTCGATTTTATTATTGAACAAAACTAATATGTGTGTGCGCATGCGTGTATTTGTGGGTATGATTGTACTTGTGCTATAAATTAAACACAAACTTGCACATATGTGGTTATATGTTAAAGCACTTAAATTTAAATACGTCATCTTAGAATATTATAGAATATTATATTGTATTGTAAAATATATAGAATACACATAAATTCAATAGAATATACATAAATTCAGTAGAATATACATAAATTCACATCATTATAGAAGATTAAACATAGTCAATGGTTAAATGAGTGATAAAATGCCTTTTCACGCACACACACACACACACACACATATATATATATATATATGCGTGTATGTGCTTGTGTGTGTGCGCGAATATATATATATATATATATATATATACGACTCAGAACATAATACTCAGGTGCTGGGTAGAGAGTCTAATATACATATACATATCTTCAGGTGCTGGGTAGAGAGTCTCCACCCAGCACCTGAAGATATGTATGTATATTTATCAATATATATTAATAGCACTGTTATATTATATCAGTACCATTTTATTTATTAACACCTGCACTCTATGTGCGGCACACACACACACACACACACACACACACACACACACACACACACACACACACACACACACACATATATATATATATATATACATGAATCATTCATACAAAAAACAGATATAGAAGTTAGTGATTTAAATGGCGGGAATACATCTTTGCAAACAAATGTAATAAAGTCCATTAACCCCGAACCTGTAGATGAATGTTATGATCCCTGTTTATAAATTCCAGTTGCATAAGGTCTTTTTTAGTTTTTAACAAGTTTTCGTCTGTTCATACAAACATATATCTATATCTGTTTTTTGTATGAACGATTCATGTAATGTAAATTGAACTGCGCCACATACTTGATATATATATAGAGAGATAGATAGATAGATAGATAGATAGATAGATAGATACACTGGAGTCAAATATGGATTAGAATCTGGCAGAACAATAGGATAGGGAACAAATAGGAAACATTTAGAAATTTAACATGTTTCACTTTTATTTAAGCTTCATCAGGAATAAAATACAGAGGAGAAAGTCCTGGTATTTCAAATATGGCCGATGTCGCAAATCTTGTTAAAAATCTAGCGAAATGTTTCTATTGCCATTTCTATATCACCTGACCAGAGTTTCATGCGGTCACATTGAAACCAGCATTGAACTGATCTGGTTTACGGCATATCAACCTCAATGGGTTATTTAATGCCAACAGCATTTTTAGGATACATTCGAATGAATAGAATATGTATTCTTTGGTTTAGATTGGTTTGGTTTATTTTGTTTTACGGCATATAAACCTCAATGGGTTATTTAATGCCGATAACATTTTTAGGATAGATTCGTATGAATAGAGTATGTATTCTTTGGTTTAGATTCGTTTGGTTTATTTTGTTTTACGCCATATCAACCTCAATGGGTTATTTAATGCCGATTTTTATTGCTGGTGATTTGTTTCCAATATTTCTGGCAATACTTTTCAAAAATGTATTTCTGGTAATATTTTCCAAAAAGGTATTGCTGGCAATAATGTATGGCTAGTAATAATTTTTCGTTCAAAAATTTATTGCTGGTAATAATTTTTTACAAAAATGTATTGCTGGCATTAAAACCTATTTTTACACGTTTTGACTCCAGTTCGGGGGTTAACTATTTGCCCATAGCTGAGACCCCCTAACAGGTGCTACCACCCTGGGTCGGGTTGGACCTGGGAACACCAATAATTACGAGGTAGTTCAATGCTCATCAAAACTTCCTTACTATCAAGGACGTAGCATTGATCTGTACCACCATCGATACGCAACATACTTTTCGAGATACCAAGTTTGATATGCACCTCCAACTTCAAAAAAGAGTTTAAAAATAATGGAAGTTCGTATTATAAAAAATAAAAAGGGTTAATAATACGAATTATGAACTCGTTTCTAATCTATGGCCCTACTCGGGAATTAAGATTACGTCTAACCTTCAGCAAGTTTTAAACTGTCTACCATCGCTCTTACACAGCTTTCATTATCGTAGTGTAACTATGATTCTTTAAAATAGTTTAGCCTGAAACACTCAGGATCCCAAAAAGTTTTAGACAGTCTCTAAATTTATTAAATTCAAAAAAGAAAATACTTGTTCACATACAAGAAAAAAAAAGTACCTTGTCAATCATATATAAATATATTTGAGGGTATCGTGTATATATGCGCACACGTGCACTTGACGGAGCCTTCCGCAAAACAAAAACAAAAAAAAAACATAATTATATGACTCAACTGGGCCCACCTAATCTGGGCGGAAACTTTAGGTTATTTCGGGTTTGTTCCTCAAATCGTACCCCACCCATTCAATCGATTGTTTTGTTCTTTTGTTTTCTGTCGTCCGTAAGCAAATATTTCATATCTTTTACAGAAACCTCTCATTTTCAAATTTGATATTGGCTTACCTGAACTTCTAGACAAAGCCACTGAAACACAAAGGGGTCACTAAGTGTGAAAGTATCTGTCAAGAAAAGGTCAATAAAAGAAGAGGAATTTATGGACACAGAAAATGTCGATTGATATTACATTTAAAAGAATTTTATTGGGAGACAAGAAACCGGGAAGAGCGTTCCACAAGCGAGAACTGCGAGAGAAGAAACTGTTAGCATAGAACTTACGGTTACATCTAGTAATTTCAGCTGTAAAATGATGTGACCTAACTGCCAATCTAGTAATGCGCTTAAATTCGTAAATCAATGAGAAAAGCGTATTAGGACAATTACGATGAAAATATTTCTAGAAATGCCTCAGAGAAGCTACGTTACGGCAGAGAGAAAGCCACTGAAGCCGAGACGCCATGTTAGGACCTATAATATTACAGATTCTTCTTTGATTGTATCAAGAATTTCTAAATACATAGCGGAAATACCGACTAGAATTTTCAAATCTTTTGTTAACACTCGCTGATATGAACTCCATGATAAATCAATCAACGCCGATAACTTATTGTTGATCCAATGATGATTTTTAATTGACAGTGTGGCGAATTTCGTCATTTCGATTCGTTGAAGGTCGTGGTTGGTCTTCAAGAAACATTTCGACATTTTAAAAACGCATATGTCAATCTTAAACTTGTTTTCTTTTCTTTTTCTTTTTTTCTTTTTTTGCCCAAAACTTCTCTCATAAAAAACTTCTCAACGCAAAACAATACATTCACCGGCAAGTATGCTCTCTGTTATTTTTTAACAGCCATCCGGACAATCGCTTATCATGCTGATAGACACCAGAAAAACAGGCCACAGGGTACAAATCAATCAATTCACAATCACACCATGTATCAAACTAGTTCAGAAGATATAGACTAGTGATAATCTATGGCGCAGTTCTACATTCATTTGGCGCGTTTCATGTGAATTCTTTCGCATATAATGCAAATATTCTTCTATGTTACCTTGTACCTTCAGAACGTGAGTGATCATAGCTCTCCACAACATCTTTTCCTTTGTAGTTATAAGCGATATTTTTGTACTATCTCTCATGTTTCCAATTCTGGTATCCATTTAGATTAGGCAGGGTATTCGCTGTTTCCACTGTCCCTCTAGCTTTTTAATCTGTCCTGTGAGTGTCAAATTCCTCAAGCCCTCTTTTCTCATTATGCGTCCAACATATTTCCATTTTTTTTTTTTGATTTTAAGTATAAAATGTTATAAAATGAACTTTATTTCTACAATATTTGCATTTGTGAGATACACCTCAGATATCTTTTCAGTATCCCAAAAATGATCTTCAATTGACTGTGTGTCGATTTTTTTCAATTCGTTCGTCATTTTGACTTGTTGAAGATCCGTCAGATCGCGGTTAGTCCTCTGGCGAGATTTCGCTACCTTAGAAACGCGCGTGCCAATCTTACACATAATACTCTAGCTTTGTCCCTAAAAAAAACTCCACAAAGCATTAAAACCGTTTCATATACTTAAATGATATACTGTGTTTGCAAGGTGGATATTTTTGAAGTTACCCTCTTCTAGTTTTTGCCTAAACAGACAGGACCTACAAGGCAACAGATTGTTTGAATTCAGTTTTCCAAAGGTATAGGACCCAGTTTGTCCCGCTATTTACTGACACCTGTGGGAAGAGATGAGCACGTATATGAATATAATGAACTCGTGTGAAATTCGAACACGGCTCTCCGATTCCTCAGTCCGAGCAGCTTTATACATTACACTACCGTGACTCCAAATTTCGCGTTCATAATTGACTCTATAAGTATTGTGTTTATACTAGAGTCACTAGGTAGGCAGTGGTTGTATTTATACTTGAGGCTAACATTGGTCGTCTTTGTTCGACTTCGCAAGCATCTACCCCATAGGTGGCCTCTTTTGATGAGGTCTTAAAGAGGATGAAATTGGTGTGTTCTAGACTCTTCCAAAAAGGCAACCCTCTCTTCTATACTTGAATCTACATATAGGCATAATTTGTGTTTATACTTCAGTCTACAGGCACTTATATATTGTGTTTATACCTGAGTCTATAGGTAAATATTGGTCGTCCATAACCGTCTTCTCCTGCATCCACTCGGTAGGTGAAACCTTTTGGTATGGTGTTACTTGTTGTACACAATGGATACAATCTGCGTATTCTAGACCCCCGCTTCGCCAGGGTTGATGTGGATTCAAATGTCGCACAAATCTTCATGAAAAACAAATACAAGAGTTACACATATGTATGACAGATGCAACGGCCATCGAATGGTTGGCAAAAAGAATACGTAACTTAATTCAGAAAGACGCTAGAATGTGAATCTTTTTAGCAACTTCAGGTCAATAACATGCATACCTAGATGAGTAACCGAATAAATCTATTACACACCAGAAAGACGACCGTTATTTCCCGAGGAATACAAAGAATGTCAAAGGTAACGAAAGTCGGCGAATGATTTACAATGCATCGATCAAAGGGCACTACTTGAAGTTGGTGTATTTTTGAATCTTGAGAAATCTCGTTGTAGCATGGACAGACTGAAAAAAAAGGCATACGACATGATAACGTTGAAAGAATGCCTGAAGATGTGAAACGTTTCAAGCGATTCACATCACTAGAACAAATTAAAATAACGCTGCTCTCAAGGAGACTATTTCGACTTCCATTCGCCACAGCTACGATAACACAAAACTATTAAATAAGATGATGAAACTTATTATCATCATCATCATCATCATCAGTCCAATGTCTGACTGTGGTCGGGGTGTCATTGCCGAGCTGAGCACTTGACTAATTCTTTTCACATATTTAGATTGAAAGTCAAACAGAAACGTCTTGAGCAAGTAGACCTGGAGGAGCACATCCTTCTCCAGATCAAATGACAGTCAATGTCCTTCGACTTGAAGGCTCGCCTCGGTCACGGACACGTGTCCGTTGATTCCATTAAGGGAACATTTCACCATGTCCGTTGACTTCTGTCTAGGAAACCTTCCGCCTAGCGATGCTGTGCCATCATCGTACTGGCTACATACATAGCTAGGAAATCCAGCCTATATCATTGTACCAGATGGCCTTACACGAAATTTCATCCACCCTTTGATAGGTCTTGTTTTTAATCATTCTTGGTTTCTAGGCACTCTCCTCACCAGAAAAGCCTGGTGGGGCAATTTTTTTAGTCGCCGCTGACCCAACTATGTGGCAGTTAGCACCGGGTTACATATTACCAGTAACACTCGTAGAATGGCTTCAAATAAGATGAAACTAAGTTAACATAAATAAACATCAAACAAATACAAATCAAATTTCATTAAAAAAAAAAAAAAAGGTGCCAATAGTACTGTTACTATTAGACGTTTCCCAATAAGGAAACATTCGTCATTTTTTACCAAATTTTACAAAATCTTTCTACTAAATGTTTTTCCTGAAGTCCATTAAATGTTAACGCTTTTTATAGTATTGATAGTGACTTGCTTACT